>CM053595.1:38247708-38273185 GCA_028646575.1 Pseudocheirus occidentalis | reverse complement strand
CCAAGATCATTTTCTCATCGTGGGTTTCAGGTAGACCAATAATTTTCAGATTGTCTCTCCTGGATCTATTTTCCAGGTCAGTGGTTTTGTCAAGGAGATATTTCACACTGCTTTCTATTTTTTCATTTCTTTGTAACTGTTTAATAGTATCTTTGTTTCTCATAAAGTCATTAGCTTCGACTTGCTCCTCTCTAATTCTGAAGGAATTATTCCCTTCAGAATGCTTTTGAGATTCTTTTTCCATCTGGGAAATTTGGCTTTTTAAGGCATTCTTCTCATTGGCTTACTGGGACTCTTTTGCCATTTGAGTTAATCTATTCTTTAAAGTGATGTTTTCTTCAGTCAGGTTGTTGACTCTCTTTTCATGATTTTCTCACATCATTCTCATTACTCTTCCCAATTTTTCCTCTACTTCTCTTATTCAGTTTTCAAAATCCTTTTTCAGTTGATGTATAACTTCTAGGCATTCTTCAAGAGTCTTGGAAGCATTTGGTGTGGGAGTTCTTACTGAGTTTTCTTCCTCCCATTCCATGCTTTGATCCCTTTTTCCATAAAAAAGGATTCTAGAGTTCTACTGCTGTTCTTATTTTGCTTCCTTTTCCTCATGTTGGCCAGTCAATTAATTGGTTGGTTTTTTTAGCTCTGTTAAACTCTGCTTCCAGGAGGGGAAAGTTCTGTTCCAAAACGCTGGGGTTTTCCCAGATGCCAGAGCTATATGGTGGGTGTTGCAGTCCCCCACCCCAACTTTGGCTTGCTGAAAGTGCACCCCAGGACCACCACCCAAGACCACAATCTGGATCTAGGCCGCTCAACGCAGGAGCACTTGGCCCTGATCAATCAATTCAGCCCCCCTGAGGAGTCTGCAGGCAAGGGGCTCCGAAGCAGCCCAGTGGGGACTGCCAGCAAGTTCCAGCAGTTCCCTTCCCCACTGCTTCCTTGCCCCGGGGGCACATTGGCCAAACTCCTTTTCTTCCCCCAAATTAAGTTTCAAAGTTTCACTTTTACTTTCACTGCCCATCTCTAATCCTTGTTTGCTTTATGTAAAGATTCCCTCAGGTGAGGTAGATCTCTGAAGTAGACTCATGCTGCGGCTTGGGAGGCTTGGTTCCTCCTGGCTGCCCTGTGGCCTGACCTGGCTTCCTATTAGGTTTGGGGCTGGGCCAGTCTCTGCTCCAGGCCTGCAGGCTTGCTGAACTAGCCCCTCCCAATGAACTGCCCCTCTCCAGTCCCTGTTCCTCACACCTTGGCAGATGTGGAGGTGCTGGAGGCTGTAGATTCTCTCCTCCAAAGACTGGCTGCGGCGTGGCTCAGCGTGGCTCAGCTCAGCTCAGCTCCTTCCCACTGCCCTGCACCTGGCCGCGGTCTTGGCTTCAGGCTGGACCTGCCTCGGCTCCTGGCCCACCCTGATGAGCCCCTGCTGCCGAGCTTCCTTCAGCGGGATAGGTGTTTTCTGTATTTTTGTGAGTCTGAGAGTCCTAGACTCTGTCTGGGTTCATATTTTATGGGTGCTTAGGGTGGTTGTGTAGGAGCTGCTGGCCCTTGCTGCTTCTATGCCGCCATCTTCCACAAATGCCTCTTTATGGTACTAGACTTCAGTTCTTAAAAGTTTGAAAAAACATATTAAGTTAAGATCCCAGGACTGATCATATATCTCTGATTCAGGGTCCAATAATGCTAAAAAAAAATAGTACTTTATTTATTATCAGTAGACTATCAACTAGAAAACTGAATTTTTTGCCCATAACAATTCAGAAAATAAGTAAAACAGACCCTCCATCTTTTGCAATACCGTTCCATTTCTGTAGCAATATCTTAGTTTATTGTGTTCATCCTTTATTTTGAAGAGATCCAGTGACATCATGGGGGGGAGGAGTGGATCTTGATTTGTGTGAAAACTGGATTTAAGTGAGGGAGAGTTACACAAAATTGTAGAACTTAATCTCTCTTTCAAAGTCATTGAAGTCCAGTTGCAAGATAGTTTCTCTGATTTCCATTCCCTCTCAAATCTCTCCCAAACAGGAATGTTCCAAAGATAATGGAACTTTAGCTCTTTCTATGTACTAGGACTCAGAATCCAAAAGGTTAAAACAGAACCAAACCATAAACTGATGGATGCCCACCTTGAACCCAATCAGAACTCATCATCTCCCACATCTCATCATGCTTTGTGAACTGAGGCCTCAAGATGTGGTCACAACAAAAAGAAATGCATACTCCAATACTCTCTTTTCCCAGGACCATGTAGAGTCAGGCTCCAGCCTAGAGAAATGTTTTAGAGCTGTGACATCCAGCCAATAAACATTGGAAGTGATCTGTATTATAAAAAATTCAGCTGAGAAGCAGAAGAACATAAAAAAGGAGGAAGCATATGTATATGGACTCAAACAATCTCATCACCACACCCAAGTCTCTCCTCCCAGAGAGCTGGATCTCTAAAGAAATCACTAATATAGTATCAATGTGGTAGCTCTCTGTACTGCTCTTGATGAGCTAGACTGAGGAATAGAGGGTTCAAGATAGGATACCTAGGACAGGACAGCACTTAGAGAAAGAGTTCAGCATACTCTATCACCCAGAAAATCACTTGTGGCAGAGACCTATGCTATTGAACCATGAATTTAGTAAAGGAGGAAGTTGAGATGCTATGAGATCCAGCTTCTCAGAAAACTACTATCAAAGGAGAGGGAGCCAGGAAATAAGCATTAGGGAGAAATAAGGGAGAAAAAAAGACTACAAGTAAGTACCAAAGACTTCAAGAAGAAGAAAAATTAAAAATAAAAACACTTATACACAAAAAAGATGAACAGAAAAACACCTTAACAATGGAAAGAAATATTGTCTCCAGATCTAGTAAATAATCTGAGGTATTTATGAATAAATAGTGAAAAACATAGAAAAATTATCTACAATTGATGTTCCCAGACTTATTCAGTCAACCACTCCCTTTTAAAAAAAATAATCAGTGTCCCCTGGAAATTGACTTTATTTAACCCTTTAATATATTTTTTGATTTGAATCATTTCAAAAACATGTGAAATATGTTTTTCAATGAGACATCTTAAATTTAATAATTTATTGCAAATTTGTAGCATTTTTCCTGCATTGATATTTTATGACATAATATTGTGTCATGTAACTATATAGTCTCATATTACAAACAAGTCATTACGTGCACATATTCTTGTCAACACATGTTGAGCTTCCTGACAATGCACATCATGCTCCTTTACCAGCACTTTTTTGTTAATCCGTATTAGTGAATTTTACCATTGAACTGTTATAACTTGTATTTTTGTATTTATTTAGAAAATAACATAATCACTATGACCATAATTCTTTCATCACTTGTGATGAACAGTTTTTCAGAATTTTCTTTTCTTCTTTTCTTTCATTATGCTTCCACCACCCCCTAATTGCACCCAAGGCTACTACTGTTCACCTGCATCATTCTAGTGCCCCCTCCCAGGGCTTGTATCTCTCACTTTGGGAACCTCTGATTAGAACTTAATGAGACAGAAGATCCTGTGGGATTTAAAGAGAACATTGAAACACATTGTGCCATCCCTGAGTGACTTATAGAGAAGTTAGAATTGAGAGCAGAATATATGTCCTACACAGCAAAAATAATGACCAGAATTACAAAAATAAAAATACAATAATAAAACCTTGAATATATAATAGCAAGTCTCAACAAAGAAACAAAGGAGAGAATAATAGATTTAAAAAGTCACTGAAAGCCTCTGGTAAAACAAAAAACACACAGCCTGTGAGCTACAAAACAAATGGTGACCAAATTAACAATTAAATTCAGAAACAAAAAGTTCTGCAAACATCAAATAAAAATTAAAAGGAAGTTTAATCATATAAGATATTCAGCACCCACCAGAAAAGGAAGGAAGGAATTGATTTACATGTTCTGAAGAGTAGTGGAGCTCTGGATATTGTCCAAGGTTTCCTACCCTTAAAATTTAAGAATAGCTTTATTTTTTCAAATGGGTGTTAAAAAATAAAGAGATATGTGAAAATATTCTTAGAAAGAAAACAAGAAATGAATAGATTATTTGCTTCTTAAATAGTCTAGACAACACAAATGCAGAAGGGAGTCTATATAATAATATAATTGTAAGAACAATGACATATCAAAAATTAAAAGTGAATGTAGCAAAATCATAAAGATTAAGCATTTCCTGAATGAAGAGTTATGGGGAAGTACTCCCAACCTAACCCTTTATGCATATGAGAGACTGTTACATATTTTTCATGTTTTCTGAATTTTTCAGTGAATCAATCAGTAGTGCTGATTTTTTTTGTCTTTAAAAACACTATTTGTTATTTCAGATGGCTTTCTGGAGAGGGGCAACTCCTGTCAATGACTATGCTAATGTAAGAAATAGAAGACAGTGGTAAAAGCTTATATTAAAATAAATTCAAAACATGCTCCCCCCAAAACCCAAAATACCCTAATTTTGTTTTCATTTTTGGTTTCAAATGAAGATTTTGACAGAACAAGAGAGCCCTCTCTGGAATTTTAAAAAAGTATTTGTATATACAATATTGAATATCTCTATATTCTTGATATAGTCTATACTCTAAATCAACCAGTACTAAACTTGGTGTCTTTACAAATTAACCAGCCTTTCAGTCTGAGCTGTAGGCTGACTCAACTGCATTTCTTAGGTTTAAGTTAGCTTTATATTCAATGAGTAACATTTTTCATATTTAATTAATAAGAATCCTCAATACAGAAAAAAACACTTTGGAATATTAGCTAAAGTTTCACATTTTTAATGAATAAAACTGACCAACTTTTGCCCTTTTTCCTAGAGACTTAATTGAACAGCAAGTAGTTATCATAAAATAATCATGGCCTTGAATGGGCATGTGGTGAATATGATAACTGCTATATTAGGCTGATTGATTAAGGTTATGAAAAGTTATTAGTGAGTGGGTGAAGGGTCACACATTTACCTTGTCTTTAGTTTAATTTGAATTCTGTCAATGAAAGAGGAAATAATTGTGGTGTTCATATTTTCCAAAAAATCATTTTTCTGTTCCAATTAAATTCTTTGTCATTCTGTAGCCAATTAATCCAGAAATAAATGATGCCCTACTAGTATTATGGGTGAGCAGTACCTTATAACATTTTTGAGTCTTTCCTTTCACTTAGCTTGATTGTTGACAAAAACCATTTTCCCTGGATTTTGTAAAGTCTATATAAAGGGCCCATTTCCCCAGTACTAAACTAATTCAAAGCTGTATATAGCCTTTTGAACACATATTCAGCAAACAATCAGTGATTTCTAGGAATTTAATTCTTAACATCCCTAATCAACCAGTTAAGTATCTCTTAAGTGCCTGGAGTTATCTTGTGCTACACAATTTATTTAAGATAATTAAAATTATAGGTCATTTTTATAATCATTCAAACTCTTATGCCAGGTAAGAGGAACAAAACGTTGTTACTTCCTAGAAAGTATGTTAGCTATAAATGTATGGACTTAATATCTCTAAGAAATTTTAATAAGAATTTTAAGAGATTCAAAAACAAATATTTTTAAGAGAAATATGATTCTTATTTGCTAAGCACATAATAAAATCAAATAAAATGGAAGACATAAAAATGAAAAGTTCAGAAAAAATAGCCACCACCCCTGCGCCATCTCCCCCAAATAGGCTATCTGTCATCAGCAGAAATCAGTAAGTACCTATGGGACCACATGAACTATAGGCTACCTTAAAATAGTGAATAAATCAGGCTTCTACAGAGTATGATTTTGGCTAATTACCCTCATATCCATAGGTGAGTAGGATTGTTTTAAGTCCTTTCATTTTTTTGTATATCTAATTAAACCTTCAAAACATGCACATCTAATTACACCTTTCAAATATTAACATCTCATCACACTCTTACATTCACACATCTCATTACACCTTTCAAATATGTGCATTTAATTACATCACCTTCAAACATCATTTCATTTTTCTCTTTATGGTTTTCATTATATATTTTACTTTCTTGCCCTGTATGTCACATTATTAAATTAATTTCATCTGTGTTGCTATAACTTATACATTTCATTATATTATTCAAACATGAAATATTATCCTGCCCTTCCATTTATACATTTCATCACATTCTTTTATTTGTACTTAGTAGTACATTTTACCAATTTGTAACGTTTTATGCCTTTTTTCCCCTTTCCCTGTGGCCCTTTATCTACTAACATTTACTTTACAAGAATACTGTCCTTGAAGTAAGAAAGACTGGAATCTCAAAAAAAAAAACACCTATTACCTTCTTAATCTGGATCTTCCTATACACTACATTCCCCTAGTTTTGGCTTTATATAATTGTAGATTTAGAATTTTCCTTTAAAATTAAACCCAAGTCCAAATCCACTGTTTTGTAGATAATTTAGTTGAGATCTACAGAAGAGAAAAGATTTATACAAGGTTGCACAGGTAGATAGGACAAGAGTTTGACATCAATCTCTAGCCTTCTGACTATATATTAAGTGGTCTTTTAAAAGCTATAGACAGACACAATCGAGTAGGTTTATCAAGAGGTCATGGCTAAACTTATTTTCCATTCATCAACAAACAATTAGAAATGCATTGAGAGGTATGAGCAACAAAGTGGTGGAACTGCCTTTTTTTTTCCTGATCACATTAATTTTCTTTAAAACCCTCCAGAAGAAAAATAATGCTTCAAGGACAAAGCAATATTAATTCTCCCCATAGTCTAGGATACCCAAAACTTGAAGGAATGAAAGAAGCTAAGAAGGAAAGAAGGAAAGGAGGATAAATGGACCCAGGAACAGATGCTCACTGACTCTGAACTCATTCAGAAACTGTAGAAGACTCCATGAGAAGACCCAAGAACATTACATAGGTAGATAGATAGAAAAGTAGACATGTATGTGTATACATGTATGTATGTATGTATATGTATATGTACACATGCATATGTGCATGTGTATATAAATCTAGACATAAAACACAACATCCCTATACCTGATCTTGCTCCCTCTTTCCAGTATGGTGGAAACACTGTCTCCAGGATTTTGAAGTGTTATTTCACCTCAAAACCCTGAAAAAACACATCCCATAAGTAGCAAAATACTAGTGGAATCTCCAAAAAAGAAGTGTCAAGGTTACAAAGATCTGAAATGCTGAGAATAGAGAAAACATGTTTTGGAACCCTGAACAGAAGGCATGTAATAACTCACCATACTTGTAGAGTATTGTGTAGCCTGCAACCAAGTCTAAAGGACAGAAAGTAGCAAGCAACTTGGCATCAGTTCGGACCACCCCAAAATCAATTGAAGCAAAGGCCTAGGATAATGAAGTGAATAAAGTAGCATGAGGAAACCAAGATGCTTTGCAATTCAAAGGAAATCATAATTGGAAGGAAGTCAGGACATGAGTGATAAGGAAAGTTAAGGAGAAAGGAAAAAAGGATAAAAGTAACAAAGACTTTAGGAAAAAGAAAAAGATTTGGATCATAGTTTAACCAACAGACGAAATCATAACAAGAGAAGGAGACATAGCATCCCACTTTAAGAAATGAATTGGAATCTCAGAATACTGCAACATAAAGGAAAATCATCCAACGGTTGGTGATAGAGAGGAACATGTAGAATTTGAGGTGAACATCAAACGGAAAAATGCTACTCATTAGTGGTTTAAAAGAAAAAAAATGAAAATTGCAAGAGCAGAATTTTTGTCCTGCACAACAAAATAATGAGCATCGCAGAAAAAAAAATGAACCTCCAATGTCAAGACTTGCCAAAGAAACAAAAGACAGAACAATAAAATGAACATACAAATATACAGAAGTGAAGAGCAGCCTAGAAGAAGATAAACTAAGGCCAAAAAAGCCAATAAAAGAAAATATGTCCACTCTTCACACAAAACACACTGAAATTGAAGACAAGACATGGAGACACAGTCTAAAAATCATAGGTTTTCCAGTAGAACACGGCAAGACAAAAAATAAAAAATAAAAGCCTTACAATCATAATATAGGAAATAAAACAAGAGAATTGTAAAGAGCTTCTGAACATAGAAAATGGTATCTTAATTGAAAGAGCTCACAGATCACATTGAAGAGAAAAAAGAAAACACTAAGGCTAAGAAAAGACACATATTAGTTATTTTAAAAATTGAATTCAGAAACAAATTCTGCGAGCTGACAGGTAAAAGAACTTCAAATACAAAGCAAAGTATATCTGCATAACGCAAAGCTATACTACATGCACCAGAAAAGGGAGAGAATTGAATAATGTTTTCAAAAACACAATATAATTTAAGATGTTGGCCAAGATAAGGAATTCTGCAAATCTGAGAAATGGGTAAATTAATTGTCATATGAGTATCATAAAATATTGCTATGCAGTAAGAAATGTTGTGTGTGATGAATATAGAGAAGCATGGAAAATCTTTATAAGCTGATATAGAATGAGACAGGTAAAGTCAAAAAAAATTTTAAAGTAATTTAAAATTTAAATGAAGAAAATTATTACACACCAAAAACTATCAAAAAAAATGTAGCAAAATTACAAAGAAAAAAGTTGGTCTTGATTGAAGATGTGTGAGAAGGTACCACTAACCTACCTCTTGGAGGAAGTGGGAGGTCCACAATTATTACATACTCCATTTGTTTTCTTAACTTTTTCAATATATTGAACATTTATATTAGCTTTTATTTCCTCTCTAAAAAAATAATATTTGACATTTAGGATGAATCTCTGGGAGAGGCAGGAAAACATAAGATACTGTGGGCATGGAAAACCAAACAAGATATCAATAAAAACTTACAAAATTAAGTGGAAAGGGAGAGGACAAAGAAGAAAAAAAGAGAGGAAAAGGAAGGGAGGGAGTTAGGAAGGAAGGAAGGAAGGAAGGAAGGAAGGAAGGAAGGAAGGAACTGAGGAAGGAAGGAAGAGAGGAAATAAAACATTTAGACACTTAAGAATTTAAAATGACAAGTATTATCTATGATTTAGGATGGAAAGTACAGATTTTCTTAGAAGAGTACACACTATAAAAAGGTGTTAGCATAGAAAAAACACAAAATCTCTAAGATGTAACAAGAAATAGTAATGTAAATGGAAAGGATTACACACCTGAAAATGGATTTGCATTTTTATGAATGAAAATTAATTATCTTGAAAAAAATAGTTCAATGTAAATTCTTTAGATCATTGGATTCAAGAAAAACAAATAGAAAAAAAATAAAAACAATTTAAAAAATAAACTTGAATATCATTTTTAGGGGAACCAAAAATATTTTGAAATATGATCCTGTAGGTAATGATACATTACTTACATGTTTCACAGAGATAATTAAACTATTATTGAAGACTAACATTGCTTTCAGAGACTAGATAAAATAACAGAGAGGCTTTTCACTCTTGAGAGGTGGAAAGCTCTGATCAGTAAATGTTATATCCATGGTCAGATGGGATCTTGCTTTGGTTCTTTATTTTTTTCTTAAGTGTTTTTCTTTATGATGGGAAAGTATTATATTAGGAATAGGTATTCATATTAAGATGCAGTTCTGTTTTGAGGAAACTGAACAACAAAAAATTGACCCCCAAACAAAATTAGCTTTTCTTTAAAATTTCTCCTTGACTCTGAAAGGGAAGAATGAGACAAAGCCTATGAGAATTGCCAAACAGGTAGAAATATTTTATAGGAAGTAAAGTGTTTCTTGAAATTATAGTACTAGAGATGATGTTCATTAAAAAATAAGGGATAAAAGAGGATTCACGAGCTATACTCAGTACCTATTAAAGAGAAATATGAAAGGTATGAAATCTATAAAAATATAATTATGTAGATCTATGTAAGAAAGAGTGATTTGAGGTGTTTATGACTGAAAGTGGAAATTAAGCATAGAGATTTTTAAAGGCAAACATAAGAGAATTCATACTTGGGTAAATAGAGAAGGGCAGAAATAGTAAACTTATGGGGGGGATTTTAATAATATAAAATGTAATCAGTAAAGGAAATGGGAATTAAAAAGTTAAATAATGATAACCAAAATGTGCGGTAACCCAGATGAGTGTGTTGAGGAAAAATCATAGAAGTATTGTATATAACTAATGAGAATGACAGTAAGACTGCAGATTAAAATCAATGAGGGATATATAAGGTAGTCCTCAGAACATTGTTTTTGTTTTTATCTGTGAACACTAGTTTTAGAAAAATAAGAGAAAATGAAAATGAATTAATATTGTGTGTAGTTTTAACTACCTAGGATATAAACAGAGTAGTATAACCAAAATAAATACAAAAATAGAAAAAAGTTTGAAAGTTTAAAGATTTTTAAAAGGATTTCAAACTGATAAAATAGTAAAAAAAATTTATAGTTACCTTTTTAAGAGGAAGAAAATTTTAAAAAAGCATTTTTTTTAGCTTCAAACCTGAGAGAGGGGGGCATACAACTAATTGAAAAGAAATTAATAGAAAACTAAGCTAAATATATAAAAATAAATAACAGTAACACTGAAAGGTTAAAAGAATGAATACGTATAAATAAAAACAGATTAACTCAATAAACCAGGAAGTAGAGAATGTAAGCCACTTAATCTCAGAAAGAAAAATTGAATAAATAATAAAATCTTGCATTAAAAAAACTTCATCCAGATTGATTTAGAAGTGGATATTATCAGACATTTAATAAAAAGTTAATCCCTATACTATGTAAACTGTTCTCAGAGATAAAGAAGGCATTTTACCAAACTCTGGTAAAAATATGGTTTTGACACTCAAACCAGCAAGAGAAAAAATAAAGAAAAGGGGAAACTCTAAGTCAACATCTCTAATTCATACAGATACACATTTTTAAAAAGTAGTATTATTAGGGATTCTACAGCCATGCCTATGAAAATTCATTATGATGAAGTTGGATTTATGTAAAAATACAATAATTGTTTAGTGTTTGGTTAACAATATCAAATTTAATTGGATTAATAACAAAATTTATCACAATATATACAACAAAAGCCTTAGACAAAATAAAGCACATGCTGATGTTCAATAAAGAAACATTCTAATGTATAGAAATATATAGAAAGGAAGGCTCTTTCCTCAATATTAACAAACGCACAGAAGTACTCAGTACTCCAAAATCAATATATGATAAACCCAAGACCCAAGGGAAATGTCACTATATCAAAAGAATCATAGTTGAAGTCAGAATGAACATTATAGGCTGTATGATCTAACTCCTAAGTTTACAGATAAGGAAACTGACTCTCAGAGACAAGTACCATGCCCAAGTAAGGTAATCTATTTGACAAGAACAGATAGAAAAACTGAAAAAGAGTTTGTAGTAATTATATTTAGAACAGCAACTTATACTACATTGTCATCATTTAATTCTAAAATGGATACATTATCCATTTTTTAATATGCTGTATTCTCTGTCTCAATATATAATGGGAAGTTGCATCTTTTATATCTATTAATAAATTAAATGTAAAACAGAATCAGAACAACGACAGATTACTGAAGTACTTTGACTCCACTAAGATGACATTGATAAATCATTGACTAAGATTTGGATTTGATCATTCAGTTGTGTGTATGTATATACACACATATGCATATTTGTCTATGTGTATATGTGTGTGTGCATGTGCATGCATGTGTGTGCGTGTGTGTGTGCGTGTGTGTGTGCATGTGTGTGTGTGATACAAACTCTTTCTTGACTATAAGGAAAACCTAGAAAACTTGTGTACAAGGTTTGACAACATCATTGTGGTAGACAAGGTTCATACCCCTATCAATAAATAAAATAGATATTGTTGGTCAGGGGCAGGTAGGTGGTATGACAGATAAAGCACCAGGCCTGAGGTGAGGAAAGACTGAGTTCAAATCAATCCTCAGACCCTTCTTAGCTGTGTGTCCATTGGAAAGTCACTTAAGCCTATTTGCCTCGGTTTCCTATTCTGCAAAAATGAGCTGGAGGGGAAAAAAGGCAAACCACTCCAGTATATTTGCCAAGAAATCCAAAACGGGGTCACAAAGAGTTGGATGTGATTGAAATTACTGAACAAAAATTGTTTGAGTGACCAACTTTCTCCTTGATAAAGCTCCATTGTCTCTTAACAATCACTGCTTTCCTTTCTCAATACTTAAAAACTGTTACTTTAATATATTTAATAACCCTGAAGTTAAAATTAATCATGCATATTAAACTTTTTTATATTTGGTAAAACTTTTGTGACTCCCATTGCATGTCTTTCATTCTCCTTCATGTTTCAAAGATTACCAATAATTACATAGTAGTTGTATGCACTATTTACCATAACACCCTAGTATGTAGTTCATTAAATCATGTTAACTTAAACTAATTGATGGAAGTTAGTTGATCTTTCACTACATCTTTGTGGGTTGTCATTAGGGACCCAGTATATGCACATTCAATTCTATACTCTGATTCACTGAACATTTTTCTGTCTTTAAACATGCACATCTCATTTCACCATGTCACACTGTGCACTTTCCTTCTCAAAATATAGCTCATTAAGCTATTACCTTTCCACAACACATTAGAGACTTTAAATACATGAATCAAAATTTCACGTAAAACTTCTGCTTATGCAGATCATAATGCTCCTAAATATACATAACTTCTTAAACCTGAGTTTCTTAAGGTCTTCCTTTTAAACTCCTCATAATGTTTTAATAATATGCATATGCCATTATAATCTTCTGGACATTCTATTACTTATACACTTACAGATATTCTTCACATCATATTAATATATACATATACATACATATGCATATGTATACATACATATATACATGCATAAATGCATACATATGGTGTTTGGGGTTAGTATATTATCATTTAGTGATTATTACCTTTAAATAGGTTATGGTAGGGTTTATTTCTCTGATTTTTTCTTTTTTAAGTTATTTCTTTCTTCTATAAAATTATTCAAAACCTCTAAGGCAATAGATAGCTTTGAATTTATTAAGGAGCCAAATATTAGCAAATAGACTATACATTACCTAATCTAATTCTATTCTCTTAATAGAGTGTTTTATTATTCCATTTAAAGATAGCAACTTATGCAAATTTGTTGATATTATTTGAGTATTCAATATTCTTTAAATGATACTTTTAGTATAAATAAAAGATGATGAAAACATACTCTAATGATGTCAACAATAAAGTCAAGGATCTATCAAATGATGCTTAGATACACTGAGGATATTTTAATTGTATTCTATTGCATTAAATCTTAAATAATTATTCCATTAAATATTCCATTTTATTTTCATTTTAACCATCACCATTTAAAATGTTGAATTCCAAATTCTTATCTCTTGTGACTCCCCATTACCCATTGAGAAAGCAAGCAATATGCTCCTAATTATTATACATGTACGGTCATGTAGAACAAATTTTCATATTAACACAGTTTGAAAAACAAAACACAAATATGCAAGAAAATTAAAGAAATGTGAAAAGTAGGTATTTGGAGAAGGTATCTCAAAGTATTTTTAATTCACATTTCTCTAGTAAATAGTGATTTAGGGCCATTCTTTTCATATAATTATTGATAGCTTTGATTTCTTCTGAAAACTTGTTCTGATCTTTTGGCCATTTGTCAATAGGTTAATGTTTCTCATTTTCATTAATTGTGCTCAATTCCCTACATATTTGGGAAATTAAGCCTACATCAGAGAAATTTGCTGTAACTTTCCCCCAATTTCCTGCTTTCCTTCCAATTTGGCTGACTTGGTTCTGTTGGTGCAACTTTATATCTTGTATAGGAAAGTCAGGAAAGCTTTATATGTCACTTCAGTACTTACTATTCAATATAGAGAACTGAAATAATATGAGAATCAGTAATTTTCCTTTAACAATTTACTATATACTATATACTATTGCCAGATCCACCTAGAGTCAGCAAGAGTGGAGGGAAGACAGATTGGGTAAGAAACTTCTCTAGAACCCTGAGGATTCTTCAAAACCAAGGTAAAAAAAAGAATATTGTAGATTTAAAGGGATAGTCACTACAAAAGTACTGAGGCAGAAGATTTGCTATTATATACAGGAATCATCAAGCGCATCAGATTTTCTTGAATGTAAATTGCATTAAGAGGAGGAATACTGTCTAGAAAGAGATGTCATGGCTAGATTGTACAGAGATTTAAACAGGATTCATCATAGAGGCAAGAGTACATCCTGAAACTTTTAAAGAAATGTCAATATGTAGTTTCACATAACTTAGGGGTAACAGCTAGACAGTTCTTAAAGATATATTAGGGAAGGAAGAGATTCAAGACAGGGATACCAATTAGAAAACTTTTATGATAGTTAAAGTAGGAGGTGATAAATGTGAGAAATGTTGTAGAAGTATATTTGACAAGATAGGAAATTAATGGATATGGAGAAGAGAAGAGAAAGGAAAACTCCAGGATTATTCTCAAATTTTGAATGTTAGTGATTGAAGGAATTATACATTCTTAAGGTATATAGAGGTTTGCATTTGGGTAAGGCTTGTGGAAAATTAAAATGAAGTTTGTTTTGAACAGGTTAAATTTAAGGTAATTATTGAACAAATAGCTATTTATATGTAACAAAAAAATGAATGGTACCAGTTTGGATGTTAGGAAAAATAAGAACTGGATATTTAGATTAGAAAAACCTCTACATAGAGGTGGTAATTGAACCCATGAAACCTCATGGGATACATGAGAGAAAGATGGTAGAGAGAAAAAGATCAAAACAGAGCCATGCTGTATTCTCATGCTTTCTTTTTTAATTTTCTTTGGGGGGGGGGTAATTGGGGTTAAGTGACTTACCCAAGGTCACATGGCTAGTTTGTGTGTGTGTGTGTGTGTGTGTGTGTGTGTGTGTGTGAAGTGTCTGAGACTGGATTTGAACTCAGGTCCTCCTGACTCCAGGGATGGTGCTCTATTCACTGTGCAATCTAGCTTCCCCTATTCTCATGCTTTTGAGAGAGAATATGGAGGAAAATCGTACAAATTAGATAGAAAGTTTGGTTCAACAGAAAGGAAAAGAAGCATTCTAGAACAATATCATTAAAAATGTAAGGCCTAGAAATTCTAGGAAGAAAAATGGATTAACAGTATCAAAAGTTGTGGAAAGTTCAAGATAAAAACTGAGAAAAGACAACTGGATTTGGAAATTTTGAAAGAATTTATTAAGCATTTTCTCCATGTTAGGTGCACAGGATTTGTATAGAGTGCTAAACCTTGATGGCAGGACATTTGAGGCAGAAGTTGTTGAATGAGAATGACATTCATCTAGAGGTCACAGAGTCAACATAAAATATTTCTTGACCTATATTCAGTCATCAATATTGGTTCTAAAGCAGTTGTGGAAAAACCTGACCTTTTCTTAGGGAATTGAGTTCACCTTTTTCACACATCTGGACTCATCATGCACATCTTGATATTTCAGGAAAATGAAGGGTTTCTCTCAAAGTGGGTAAGCAGTAGAAATATTTAAGGTATAAGCAAAATCACTTAGGTATGGACAGGAAGTTAATTCCTATATGAAAACAATGATAACTATGAGGATCAACTGAAAGATTTGAATAAATCATCATGAAAATTGGATCCAAATTTGGTACTTTTACATACTACTACTGGAAGAATCTTCCAGAAGGTTGGAAGTTAAGCTTTATGAGAAGCTAAACATTTTTGCTCAGTAGCACTAATCATTTGTGTTTCTTTTTGGGTGAAACTATCTCAAACTTGACCATCTTTTCCCTTGGAATCTTATATGTCAACTCTTTCCTTTCCTTCAGTTCCTTATATTTCTTCATTTCATACTTCCCCTGGCCTTGATCCTAGTTTCTGGACTTCAAAATCATGATTTTTCTCTTGTCTCATTTTGCAACTTCCCTCCTTCTTGATCCAGCCACACCAGTGGCCTTCTCGTTCTAGATTATCATTCCAAAAGTCTTGCCCTTTTCTTCTAAAAGTAAGTTACTCCTAGGGCCTACATTTTGGTCAAGGACCCACACCGGTCATCCACATCTCTCTGAGCTCAATATCTGACTTTCTAGACTTCAAAAGCATATCACCATACACCTTCTCTGGATGCATTAATTTCTAACACTCTCAGTCCTCTAACTTTTTGCTGCACTTTTTAATATCTTTCCCCATTAGAATGTAAGCTTCTTCAGAACAGTTTCTGTCTTTCTGTTATATGTATATGACCAACTTATGAAATAATATTGGATATGTAATAAGATAGAGAGGGAGACAGAGAGAGAGACAGACAGACAGACAGACAGAGACAGAGAGAGACAGAGAGAGACAGATACAGAGACAGAGAGACAGAGACAGAGACAGAGACAGAGCTTCTTCCACCAACTTTCCTTTCCTCCTTCCCTTCCTTCCTACCTATCTTTCTTCCTTCAGTTGTTTTTACTTTTTCACAAATGTTTTGGTAGATGCTTCCCTTGAAGTCATCAGGGAGTAGCAAAAATTATCTCTTTGTATTATAAGGAATAATCCTTGTAGACCAATTCAACCTTGTTATAAATTTAACAAAGATCTTAAAAACAAAATGGTGGAAAAATAGCAAAACCAACTAATATATCACTTGTAACTGACAGTATTTGCAATGTCCCATGTTCATTGCAACTTCTCATGAAAGCAGCTGAAAAGAAAGACTATAACATCCCTAATGTGCTTATTTTGAGGATACCAATTGAAAAAAACTTAATTTTTGGTTGAACCATTTCCATATATGCTCACTAGACTTGAGACCATATTCTCCTGGAATCTATTTATATTGGTGCAATGAGGTGTCACAGATTTCAAGTTATTTTGAACTAACTATCCTTAATAAAAACCAGTTACTAAAATGTTCCTTTATAAAAGCTAGAGCTGGATGAATACTTAATAACAACTCATGTTCATGGTGGAAGAACAGGCCTGGGCTATCCTTTAATGCTCAGTGAACATGTTTAGCTCTTGGCATCTGAATTGCTGTTGCAAATTAAGGTTGGGAGAGTAGCTCCTGATTATATATTATATCTCTATCTTCTCTTTGTCTAAATCAAAATGAAAGTTTTAAATGAAAGGTAAGAGCAATGCAGTGGTAAATCCACACTCTACATTGTGCCGTTTTATGACATCTCTTAACAATTGCTATCATTATACAAACATGGAACTCAGAACAAAGAAGACATTTTCAAATGTACAACTGTATATTTTCTTTGCAAAAAAAAACCTTCTGTGAATGATTAATTCTGCTATAACATCTATGAAAACATGAACATAAATGTGACCGCTCATTTTCCCTGAGTTTCTTATGAGGGGAAAATAAATTCATCAATCCTAATTGCAAACAAGAGATTTCCCTTTTAAATGCATCATCAGTGTGTGCCAGGAAATGAGAGTAGCAATAGCTGAGGAGTTATAAAGACACCAAAGAAAGCTTAAAAACACCACAAATGCAAAATGGTTTTCAATATGCCTTTTGCCTCAGCTTTGATCCTATTGCAATTATAAAAATTGAGTGCAATGGAACTAATGAAATTTTAGGTATTGTTTTTGTCTTCCAACAATGTTTACATGTTTACAAACTATCAAACAAGTCTCAATACTTACTACTTGTATATTAGGGCAAATAACTTTTCATAAGTTATACTTTTACTTATTTAAAAATGTATAAAATTGCTGACAAAACTGTGACTTATATATTATGATACTACAAACATAATTCCTCCAATAGCTAATATTGCGTTAAATTCTGGAGGACCAAAACAGTATAAATCAGTTCAACAAATAAACTGTAAGTGGAGGTGATTTATGGCCATTATATCAACCTCTCATTCCTAATTTTTAGAACATAAATAACATTTTTAGTTGTGACTTTTAAAAAGGAACGGAACTATGAAATTGTTCCAGAAAACTGGAAATGTGTTTTAAAGAGTACTCTTTTTATAGTACTCACTCAGAAAAATACCTCTAGAATAGAAATAAAGGACAATATAATTTTTAGACAGCCTTTCTATCTCAAATTAATTTTTTATTTCTTTAAAAAAGTGAAAGGACATTTATTTTTTTGCTGAGGATCAGTTCCCTCTAGTAAAGTTGAATCAATTCACTAGAAATTTCACTCTCAAAATGATAAAACTCTGCTCTTTAAGGAATGTTAAATCTTCTGACAGTGGACTAGTGGATTAAGGGTTGAATGCCTGTATATTTGTAGGAGTTGGTATTTACCAATGGAAATTAAAATAAAAGCTCATGTAGAACAAATCCTCTGAGGCATAGTTTCATCATATTGACTGTGTGTAGTTTCTTTCATATACACTAAATGATAGTACATATGATTGTACATATATGTACAATTAAAGGATTTAGAGACACTTAGATTAGACACTTGTTATTTAAACAAAATTTTTCTTAGTGTACATATTTTTCACATGCAAATTATTGTCTTTTCCATATTCCCCTGTAAAAGCAGGCTATATTTTTTAACCCTTACTTTATCACATGAGTAATCTTTTGAATACATCATAAGTAGGACTGACTTTATGCTAAATTTTGTGTAATAATTTATAATTATTGTAATTATGTTTATATTATTGTGTCATTGTATTACATATACAATTATAATATATTTATTGTATTAATTAATACAATACAATAATTGTAATAATTTGCAATAAATGTTGTGTAAATTTATCATTTACATTATGGATCATATAATTTGAAGGACACCTAGAAAGATATTAGTCTCCAAAGTATATTTCTACACTTCTGCCACAATATTTGGAATTCTACTATTAGAAATTAATTTTTATATGAAAATGCCCTTTTCTGAACATCATTTAAAAAATAAACATAGGCAAACATGCATCCAACTGTGAAAGGGCGTAAGATTTTACTGCAACTTTCACTGACAATGGATTATGAATTATTATGTAAATCTTTACCTCCTGATTACTAACCAAAGAACAGAAATGGATTTGGGAATGGGTCAAAATGAATAATTTGTCAAATGATATAACCTCCAAGGAGGGGAAAGTTGTATAGCACATGACAGTACAAACTTAAGAAACAAACTAATAATATCAAAGCACTAAGCCCTGGAGTAGAACAAGATATGAGAAGGATAGATATGTGCATAAAAAAGAGAAAAGAACATTGAATTTTTAATTTTGCTATGATCATAGGTAAGTTGAAGTACACAGAAAAATAATCTTTTAACTGGTTTGGATTTGAGAGTATTCACTTTAAATCTCAAAATTAAAGATTATATCTTGAACAGCTTGTATTTGACAGAGATTCAAATGAAGACATTTCAGTTGGAACCTTATAGAACAGATCCATTTCTTTTGGGATGGTTGGTAGAGTGAGATTTCTCCAGTTCAGAGTATTCAGACCATTTTCAAATCACTTCATTTTTCTAGGTCTCAGTTTCTTCATCTGGAAAATGAAGATATTAAACTAGGTAACTTCTAAGTTCTTTTCTAATGCTTAACAAAGCTTCTGTGTTTCTTTGAATATGTCACCAAGTAAAATTATAGTAACTATCAACTTCATCTCAAATAATAAGCCCTGAAAGAATAAAGGAGAAAATGAAAAATTATTTTCTTCAGAAGATAAATATGCTCCTGACAATTGGTGAAAAGGAATATATTTCAACAGCTTTATAATCATTATATCCTTTGGCATGTTGATGATTTAATTCAGTGATTTATAATCATGCTTTTTTTGGTGTTTTAGGATATTTCTAATTATCTGCAAGGTTGTCATGCTGTTTAAAAACTAATACACAAAAGCAAAAAATGTCACTTAATGTAATATATTATATGTACTGTATTGCGTGTATGTGTGTGATAGTCTATATATGAATAAGTATTCCATATATTGGCCCTGGGATGAGAGGGACATGTTGTAAACTTAAATTAATAGTAATATAGGCATATAAAAATGTAAATTTAGAATCTGACATCTATTGTGCAGAATATGAAAACTCAAAAGTAGGATTATACACATTATTATTGAAATGGCTACTATTGTAAAGGCCGTCATCATAGAACATTTTGCTGTTAGTTACTGTGCTTGCCCCCTAGAAACCCAAGGACAGAGTTTTAAAACCCCAGCTTGGAACTGTACCTTTGTCATAAATTAAGTATCATCGTAAAATAACTTTTCAGTTTTTTCTCATCTCTTCTCTTCTCTTCCATGTATGCATACTATCTGAGTGTCTACTTTATTCCTATCAAGTGGCAGAAAATGAGCTGAGATAGGGAGAAGGTGGAAGCTGACAGACAGTGGATGTCATCTAGACTAACATTTTGGCATATGTGCTTGAACAGGTGACTGAGTTTCAAAGGCTGTATAACTTTTACAATTCTCTGAGGATACTAATATAGTCTTGATGTGAATGATAATATAAAATATTTTAACCGTCAGAAGTTTGAACATTTTGGTTTCGAAATACTTATACTCCCTCCCCACATCACATCTAGACATTTCTACACTTATTTTTTTTTAATTTTTTCAAACAAGAAAGCTGAGTGGGGGGGTGGATGGGGAGGTGAGGTCAAGGGGAGGAATGAAAGAAAAATTTCTCCTTTTGTTCTTAAAATAACTGTGAAGAAACCAGGTTATCTTATATTTCTTATTTGTCCCATCTTTCTTTTAAAGTGTTTCAAGAGGACCTTGTGAAATGAAGGACCTAGCACACTAATGGTATTTTCATGCATTACAATTCCCATCAAAAAATTATTATAACATATTGATAATAAATCTTCCTCCCCTCCTATCCATAGCAAGTGAAGACTGACTCCCTATTTTCAAATAGAGGAAGATCTTTTGGAGAGCTAAAGAAACAAGCTTGTTGGTTCAAAGAGAAGATTTTGACATCCCCAGGTATAGGGAAAGAAAATATGGAGTGAAACCAGTTGTCATTTAATCAGTGACCACATATAAATCTCCAGTGTCACTCAGGTACATGTTTGTGTCTGGGAGCTTGGAATAAGGGTAGAGTTGAATTAATGTGATAGTATTTTTCCTTCTTTTTAAAATCCCTTCCATTCTCTCTGGTACTTTTAGAACCATAGCATGGATATATCCTACTAATTTTCAAGGAGAACAAGAATGAATCTCAAATATTGTATAGGTTTTTTTTATTGTTGTTTCTACAAAATGAGAAATCAAACCTCTTTTCCTCCCAATCATCACCATTTCCTTTCCAATTTCCTTTTCCTTTCTCTTTACCTCTAGTGTTTGCCAATTTAGACATATGCATCACAATAAATATTTAAAGCAGTCACCATTTATATTCCCCACCTAAAAGAAGAGTGAAAGAAGAGAAATGATTCCATTCACATGTCATATTTCATTGACATCAGATGAAGGCCAGTTACTAATGCAATATTATCACTATTCATAGGACCAAATTATATAGAGCTGGATGGGATCTCAGAGGGACATTAAGTCCAAACTACTGATTTTATAGATGAGGAAACTCATGGCCAGGCAGGTAAAGTTACTTATCCAATATTAAACAGGTAGTGTCAGTTACTCCAGAGTCCTCTGACTTGAGGCTTAGGATTCATTCTACTTCTATACTGCTTCCAACAAACATTTATTAGAGAGCCGCTATTTGAGAATAGGGGGCAGCTAAGTACCAGATAGAGTACCAGATCAAGAAGACTCCTCTTCCTGAGTTCAAATCTGGCCTCAAACACTTTCTAGTTGTGTAACTCTGGGCAAGCCACTTAACCTTGTTTGCCTCAGTTCCTCATCTATAAAATGAACTAGAGAAAGAAACAGCAAACTACTCCATTATCTTCGAAAAGAAAACCCAAAATGGCATCATATTGAGTTAGAATGACTGAAAAATAACTGAACAACAAAAAAGTGAGAACGTAGCCTGAGTCCCAAAGCCCATTGGAACAGGATTCTCTCTTTATTTATGGAGTTTAATGTCCTGAATACCTCAATAAAACATAATTGATGAGAGTGGGACAGGAAAGAGTTACAGACTCTTCAAGTCTGAACAACTTTCTTAGGGATCTTCATTCTCAGGTACTTCTAGCTTCAAGAATGCAAAAGGAAGATGACAATCCCACTTAATGTTTGTGGAAAAAGACCTTGGAAAGAAGACAATATGAGAGAAGCTGCCAATCTCCATTATGTTCTTACCTCCACCTTGCTATACCAGATAATTCAGGAAACTTCCCTTTGGGTAATCTCAAATATTCTCTCCCTCTTCAGCTAAGTTACCTTACTCCCAATGGGGGAGTGACTTCACTCTGCATTATTGGGTATATATTCTGTACATAGAATAGAATATAGAATATAGAATACATTTAAAAAATGGAATATACATTTGCTCTGATTTCAGGGGGTGGTGGTATTTGCTATTGACTTGGATAAATTGCTTTCTTTACTGACTGCTATGTGTGAAATGTATTTGATAGAAAAAGAGTCCAGCCTTAAAAAAAATCTGAGGTCCATCTTTCCATATTAAAGACACAGTGGTTGAAAACTATATACCTTAGGCTAGCAATATATAAGGGAGGAGATGGATATGATTATAGTTGGTGTTCCCTCTCTCTGAGTAAAACAGAGTGTACAAGCTTCTGACCCCAATATCTTGCTTACTCTTCTGGTAGGAATTTCAGTTTGCCCTGAATGAAAGTGTTGGGGAGAGGAGCTTAGAGACATCTTTTCTGCCTCCTTTCAAGTCACACAACAGTGTTTTAATGCTGCATGTGAGGGACAGTCCTCAGTATTCAAGATATTGTCCACGTGCCTAGGGATATAGCCAAGGGAAGAAATGAAATAGTCTGTATTCTCAGAGGGCTTGCATTCTCAAAGGGTGATGGTAAGGGTGGATGGATAGAATGGTTCAAATTGGACATCAATAAATCAATGAAAAGCAAATACAAATTAATTTTGAGGGATGGTTAACAACTAGAATAATCACAATAGGTTTAATATATCTCTGGTCAATTCTCAAGCTGATGATATTAGAAAAATTATCTCTAATCCCTTCAGGGATACAAGACCCTGAAGAGATGTAACAATGCTCTGGGGACCCATGTCTTCAGTAGGAGTTAAGGTTAGGATGACCCAGAGCTTGTATGATGTACTCAGGTATTTCTACATTTTGTAGTAAATATTTTTACTGATTTTTTTTTACTTAAAATCACATTTTGTGATTCTAAAGTACTAAGTAATATACAACACTTTCTGAAGAGCTAAAGAATGATTAAGGGCTGTATTCAGTATAATTTTAGGGATAAGTGTGTATTCTTATTGTTAGAAAATTAATAGAGTGAGGTGGTTAAATACCCAAGGTAACAAGTTAACTTATCATGAACCATATTTAGCTGGACAGAATACTCTATTACTAAATTCTGATAAGAAAAAAAAGATCACATTTAAATCATTTTTCAGAATCCTAAATTTTCAGAAAATGTTAAGATTTCAGGTTATGTTAATCAAGAAAATTGAGTGGCACCACTGCTTATTTCTCATCTTTGATCTTGCTTATGAAAATACAGAAAACATCATAGAAGACCAGGACTCCACACATTAGCCTGTTATCATCTTCAGAAATTAGTTACAAATGAGGAAACATAGAACCTTTGACTTTGGAAAGACTTTAAAGAAGATTTGCAGCCAGCAGCTCAGAGCTAATTTGCATACCTCTGAACAGTAGCTTAGGGCTTTACTCAGTAGGCATAGAGTCAGTATTCTACCACTGTTCCTGGCTGAGCTCACAGGAATTCAGAAGCCCACAAATTTGTCCTGCACTTGTCAAACACTGAGACATCATCATTCTAAATATCTGCCACATGCAGAAAGAAACAGGTCCACTCCAGGTGCCATTTGCTTGTTTCCACATAGCATCCTGGGAAAAGAAAAAAATCTTAGAGAATAGGAATAAAAGGAAAAATCAATTAATGCTGTCCAGCTGTGGGGGGGGGGGGGACAGGGGAGATATTGAAATAAGCAAATGTAGGCTAGAAATTATATTCAACAAATTGTATAAATAATGAGAAACTAAGTCAAGTAAAAAAATTCTATTAGTGAGCCAAGTACTATTGCACATTTTGATGTCATTTTTGAAAATATAATGATGGGGAGCCAACATGGCAGCATAGAAGCAGCAAGGTCCCGCAGCTCCCACACCGCCACCCTAAACACCCAGAAAATATGAGCCCAGACAAAGTCTAGGAAAGTCTAGGACTCTCAGACTCACAAAAATAGAGAAAACACATCTCTCGCTGAAGGCAGCTCAACAGCAGGGGCTCAGCGCAGTGGTTGGGAGCAGAGGCCCAGAGTGGAAGACGGCCCAGCCTAAAGCCGAGATCGCAGCCAGGCCCAGGGCAGTGGGAAGGAGCTAAGTTGAGCTGAGCCAAGCTGAGCTGCGCAGCAGCCAGTCTTCATAGGAGAGGAGCTACAGCCTCCAGGACATCCACATCTGCCAAGGCATGAGGAACAGGGACAGGAGAGAGGCAGCTCACACCAAAACAGAGACCAGCTCAGCCCAAAACCCCAGCCACGAGGAGTGAGTCTCCCAAGCAGCAGCTTAAGTCTACTTCAGAGATCTATTGTGCCTGAGGGAATCTTCACATATGCAAACCAGGATTAGAAGGTCAGTGAAAGTGAAAGTGAAACTCTGTAAATTAATTTGGGGGAGAAAAGCAGTTCAGCCAATCTACCCCAAGGGCAAGGAAGCAGTGGGGGAAGGAACTACTGGAACCAGTGGCAGCCCCCACCAGGCTGCTTCAGAGCTCCTGGCCTGCTGAATCCACAGGGGGAGCTGAATTGATTGATCAGGGCCAAGTGCTCTTGCACTGAGCTGCCTGGATCCAGATCGTGGCCTTGGGTGGTGGTCCTGGGATGTGCTTTCAGCAAGCCAACCTGGGGGGACTTGCAACACCCCCCTACTAGCTCCAGTAGCTGGGAAAACCCCAGCGATTTGGAACAGAGCTTTCCCCCCTGGAAGCAGAGTTTCACAGAGCTAAAAAAAAAAAAGCAACCAAGTAAATGACTGGCCAACATAAGGAAAAGGAAGCAAAATAGGAACTACAATAAAACTCTAGAATCCTTTTTTGTGGAAAAAAAAGATCAAAGTATGGAACGGGAGGAAGACAACCCAGTCCCAACTCCCACACCAAATGCTTCCAACACACTTAAAGAATGCCTAGAAGCTGTACATCAACTGGAAAGGGACTTTGAAAACAAAATAAGAGAAGTGGAGGAAAAATTGGTAAGAGAAATGAGAATGATGCGAGAAAACCATGAAAAGAGTCAACAACCTGACTGAAGAAAACAACACTTTAAAGAATAGATTAACTCAAATGCAAAAGAGGCCCAGAAGGCCAATGAGGAGAAGAATGTCTTAAAAAGTCGATTTTCCAAGATGGAAAAAGAATCTCAAAAGCATTCTGAAGAGAATAACTCCTTCAGAATTAGAGTGGAGGAA
>CM053595.1:38219443-38247208 GCA_028646575.1 Pseudocheirus occidentalis | reverse complement strand
TTTTGAAGAGGTCATCAGTGAATTCTTTCAAGTTCTATTTTGCCCTCTGATTCTAAAACATCAGGGCAATTTTCTTTGAGGATCTCTTGAAGGATGCTTTCCAAGTTCTTTTCCTGGTCATGGGTTTCGTGTAGACCAATAATTTTCAAATTGTCTCTCCTGGATCTATTTTCCAGGTCAGTGGTTTTTTCAAGGAGATATTTCACATTGCTTTCTATTTTTTCATTTTTTTTGTAACAGTTTAACAGTATTTTGATTTCTCATAGAGTCATTAGCTTCCACTTGCTCCACTCTAATTCTGAAGGAATTATTCTCTTCAGAATGCTTTCGAGACTCTTTCTCCATCTGGCAAATTCAACTTTTTAAGGCTTTCTTCTCTTCATTGGCTTTCTGGTCCTCCTTTGTCATGTGTGCTAATTTGCCCTTTAAAATATTGTTTTCTTCAGTCAGGTTGTTGACTTTCTTTTTATGACTTTCTCGCATGATTGTCATTTCCCTTTGCAATTTTTCCTCCACTTCTCTTATTTGGTTTTCAAAGTCCTTTTTCAGTTGATGTATAGCTAGCAGGCATTCTTCCAGTGTCTTGGAAGCATTTTGTGAGGGAGTTCTGACTGAGTTGCCTTCCTCCTGCTCCATGCTTTGGTCTTTTTTGTCCATAAAAAAGGATTCTAGAATTTTACTGCTGTTCCTAGCCTACTTCCTTTTTCTCATGTTGGCCAGTTTATTAATTGCTTCGTTTTTTATCTCTGTGGAATTCTGCTTCCTGGAGGGGGAAAGCTCTGTCCCAAATCGCTGGGGCCCTCACAGATTCCAGAGCTATTAGTAGGATGCTGCAGCCCCCCCTCCCCAGCTTTGGCTCACTGAAAGCGCACCCTAGGACCACCACTCAAGACCAAGGTCCAGATCCAGGCCACTCAACGTAAGAGCCCTTGGCCCCAATGGATCACATCAACCCCACTGCTATCTGCATGCCAAGGGCTCTGAAGCAGCCCAGTTGAAGCTGCTGCAGCTCCGTTCCTGCTGCTACAGCTGCCTCCCACTGCTTCCTTGCCCTGGGAGCAGTTTGGCCGGACCCGCTCTTCTCCTCCCCAGGTAGCAAAATCCGCTGACCTTCTTCTTAGCCTTTTTGTCTTCTGGCCTGATAAATGTGGTAACTTTGCCTCCAGTGCAGCAGATCTGCTCTCCTATTGAAGCGGCTCCCCGCCTGATGCCCCAGGGCCTGAGCCAGCCGGGGTTTCGGCTGCGGCTCCCAGACTGCTGAGAAGAACCCCACCTGCTGAGCTGCCTGTAGCAACAGATGTGCTTTCTGTCTTTTGGAGAGTTTTGGAACTTGAAAATCTGTTTAGAGTCCCATTTTATGAGTTTTTTTAGCGTGTTTGCGTGGGAGTTGTGGTGCTTTGCTGCTTCTATGCCGCCATCTTGGCTCCGTCCCCCTAATTCTTTTTTAAAAATAAATTTCTGGTATGGTTTTCACTTTTTCCCCCAATTTTTACTTTACCAGTTTGGTCCTTTCCCCCCACTAACTCTTGCAGGAATTTTTGCTGACCTTAGTTCCAGTTAGTATTTTTCTTTGAATCTTTGCTTGTAACTGTTTTTGCACTGTTATCTTTTTTTATATTCATGTATTTGTCTTCTCTGCCAACTTCATATATTTTTGTTAAGTACTTTTTTTTGTGATTTGCTTTTTACCCCCACCTCTTTACTCTTGTTAAGGCTGGACTCCACTGACCTGTGGCTGGGTTGGTATTTTATCAAACTTCAGGCTTTTTTGTGCTACTGTTGTAAGAGTTAGTTTTGGGGATCAAAACTAACTTCCAAAGTGTTACTTCCAAAGTGGTGTTATGGTGGGACAGGTGTAGTCACTGCTCTCCTTGTCTGTGTTCTGATATTTGCCCAAGAAGGACCCCTGTTCCTCTGTAGTTGCAAATGCTAGTGGTCCTCTTGGCTCTGGAATTGTGACCTGGGCCACTGATCCCTTGTTTCTGATCATAAGTTTGGAACTGTGACCTAGAATTAACTATATGCTGTAGAGTTGTCAGCAAGAGCCAGCTTCACCTAACTCTAGGAAAGGGTCCCTTTAGATCTCGTCCTCACTGGTCCCAATTTCCTTGCAATTTCTGAACTGAGAACTCCTGAATCTGCTGCTGTTGCAATCACCTCCAAGGTTTTCCACTTGTGCACTTGCCTCCCTTTTTCAACTAATAATTTCATCATTTTCTTAAAGAGCTACTTCAAGATTCTCTTAAATAAACAGCATAGTCCTAGAAAAAACAAATGAATATCTCTGAAAAACTTGATCCTCAAAAGCTGTCCCAGAAATCACATGTTGTGATATTTATATTTCCCAATATTATCTAACAATTATTTGACTAAAACCACAGAATTTGGGAGCTAGAACCACAGCACCCATCATACATATGAAAGGATTCTTCATAATAATATACATGACAAGTGATCAGACATATTCTGCTTGAAGATATTCAAGGAAACTAACTCTACACCTCTCAACATAGCCCATTCTACTTCTGGACAACAGTAATTACTAGGAAGATTTTTTTTTATTGCTTTATTTTTTTTCTCCAAACCAAGTTGACTACTTATACATTAACACCTGTTATCTGAACTTTGACATAGTATTTTTGATAGTATAGACACCTCTTGCCACATTAAAGAATGATTCTTTTTCTCTAAACACTATGTGGTATTTTTTGACATAAGTGAACTGTATGATTTTTCAAAGGTTTTTTTTTGCTTCTATGTAATCATGTGACTTACATAATTTATAATATTAACATAGCTTATTATTCTTATAGTTTTCAATTTTATGGATGAGTTATCATCTCTATTCACAGTTACATATGTTAGGCTTGTTATATGTGTTAGGTGTATTTTCCTAAGTCATCATATTGTTTTATAACTGTCCCTTTATCCTCTGACTTATTCTTTACAAAGAGAGAGAAGGAGGAGAAACGAAGGGGATAAAATCAATACTAGTAACCTGAAATTGGAATAATCTAATTTAATTTCTTGTTATTCTTTTTATCACCCAGGCCAGATTCAGAACATTGGGTTTTACCTGTTCTCTCTTCTTAAACCCATTCTTTACTAATTAACCCTCCATAGCTGAAGCTTCATTTATTTGCAATTATTTCTCCCTAATTCTACCTTCTCTCTTACCTATCCCTCCTTCTTGTTTCCTTTTCCCACCAATTTCCCTTTTTAATTATATTTCAACACTAAATTGTGTGAGCAGCATGTTCAGATGAATGAAATTCTTATAATGCTTACTTTTCCTACTTTCATCTCTATGTTGACCCAGTCATGAAAAAATAGTAAATTACTTTATTTCTCTAATTAAATCTTCTTTCCTTATTCCATTTCCCCTCTAAATTGAAGCAAAACAAATCCAAATTTGCATAAACCAACACCCATGCTCTGAATTTTTTCCTTTGATACTTTTTTTTAAATGTGAATACAGTGAGATTTGGAAGGGATGATAATTTAGTATTGAGCATGGAGTCTTCTAAGTATTAATACTCTCTTGCTTTTTGGTTTTACTATTAAATCAGATGGGACTTCCCCCTCTCTTCTAAATAAAACCTTTATAAATGTGTTCATTTGGGATCAGAGAGCCAAGACTATAAAAATTTATTGAGTAAAACCTCTATTTTTCTTTTATTACCATCATTTTGTAATCCAGGGAAGATTACACTCTTATTCTCTCATTCCCTTCAAGTAAGTACTGTACTCATCCCAAAGTATACATCTGAAAGAGGAAACGTATGATAACATCTTCTCTTCTATCATTATCCTGGATTGTTCTAAAAGGAAAGACTAACTCTAAGATATGTTTGAAACAGAATTTTCTAATGTAAGAAGCTTAAGTTCAAAGTGCAAAGATGGAAAGCCATCTTTGTAACTATCATATTCCAAGTTATGTGAAAAAATAGAGAACTGAAACATTCCACACTCATATCTAAACCTGTTCATGTTTTTCCCCTCATTTGTAACGGCAAGCAAATGGATACTTAGCACCTTATTTCAGTTTTAATTCTTTAGCACCTTGTTTCAGTTCATGTCTTTGAGACTTGCCCATAATTGTATCAAATCTTTGTTAAGAGAAAGAGCCTATGACTCCTACAATGGGAGGGACTTGCAGAAGACAAGAACAGGAAGAATATCAAGAGGTGCATGGAATAGGGAGGAGCTAATGACAGATAAAAGCCCAAGCACAGTTGGGACTGAGCAGAACTGAGGAGAACACTTGTGTTGCCAAGCACTCTGTTTGTCTGTTCAGTATGTGTTAATTTGTATTTATGATACTTTGTATAGAAGCCTTGGGACCTTACTTCTGGTTCAGAAGTCCAGAAAGATGATTTTCCTGTTGTGTGTTTACAGAAATTCTGGAGGAGGATTTTGGAGGTCCTGGGACTATACTGTTGATTTGTGTTGATTTCTCAGATCTTGTTTGTGTGTCTGCGTTGACTTCTCAGATACTATTTGTGGATCTGTGTTGATTTAACAGGCAGGTAGTAGATTGATAATGGTGCTAGCATGTGCATGAATATTGTTTTGGCTCTGTTAAGCTTTATCTTCACAGAAACAGAAACTGCAAAGGACTTGAGGTGGACCGGATGCTGTGAGCTTCAATATGGGATGGAAACTGGACAAGGAACTGGACAAAGAGCTGAGAGCTGCTTGTCTGTGAATCCAAGTGATGGTTGGGTGAATTCAGGGAAGAACTGGACCCATGGAAGAGGAACAATGGATTTTTGGAGCCAGCCTCCAGCTAAGATCAAAAGAACTCTCCTTGAGTAATTAGTTCTGACTGACAAGATCTTGATTTACTGTGACCTAGGGGTGGAAAAACTTTGTATTTTGTACTTTTTACCCCTTAAGTATGATTGAGTTAAGGATGAATGGAAGCTAGCCTGCAATCAAGAAGAACGAAGACTTTCTGACTGACAAGATTAAGGGAATGTGACCAAGGGGTGGGAGACCACAAGTCCATAAACCTGTGTATGAACTCACACATAAGGCCTTTTCCTGCAGCCAATATTTATGTAGTATTTATATAATTATATAAATTTACCTAAATACAGGGAATTTTATTAATGGTAGCCTGGAAGTCCCAGAGAGCATGACAGAAGGGTGTGGGAAAGGCAATGATTAGTAATTAGGAATGATTAGACTAAGGTGAATGTGGAAGAAGGTATTAAAGAAATAGGGTTTTATCTAAGATATTGTGGATTCTTAATTAAAGAATTAGAAGAAATAATAGGAAGTATCATATTTCTGAGGCATCTATCCTCAAATGTCCTATGATGGCTTTAGTGTATTCACTCAAACACTAGGGAAGAAGAGAAATTAGACTAGATATCTGCTAATCAAGGCTCTCGGAGGCTTAAATAAGTTCACCCTGCCCCTAATTTTCTTTTCGTCAGCTCAAGATAGCAGGTGATGAAGTTCAGTGAAAAGATACCCTGCATGTTATATGCATAACATGTGTTTTTCTTCTGATTTAACCCAATGTTCATGGCTCTACTCCTGAAGTGAATTTAAGACTGTGGTTATTTGCAATGTTTTATAGGAGATGGAAATGCTGATTGAGATCAGGTCCAGGTTATAGGGAGTCTGGCATCTAGGCACTTGGTATTTATGGAAGGCTGAGATGCTTTTATTTTTCCCATATGGATCAATGAAAAAGTTGTTGTTGTTCAGTGGTTTCATTTTTATCTGCCTGTTCTTCACCTCATTTAGAGTTTTCTTGGTAAGGATACTGGAATGGTTTGCCATTTCCTTCTCCAACTCATTTTACAGGGGAGAAAACTGAGGTAAACAGGATTAAGTGATTTGCCTAGGGTCACACTGCTAATATATGAGATCAGATTTGAAGTCAGGAAGATGAGTTCTTCTAACTGAACGGCTATCACTCTATTCACTTTATCACCTAAATGTTCCAATGAAGGAGAGGAGAGGGCTAAGAGCTTCCACACATTGCAGTGGGTTTAGGCTTCTAAATATACTCTCTGGCTGTTCCATGGTAGTAAAGGATTGTAATGGTGTTTCAGTGACTCAGGGAAGAATAGTTGTGAGTTCCAGAGCAAAAAGTTACTATGAGAGTCATTAGACTGGCAAACAGAGTCAATAAGTGAGACTAGGTCTGGAACATCCACATCCACCTGCCATGTCTCTATCAATCATATTAGTTCATTTTTTGCCAGTTCTGGTAGGATCAGAGATAGCATTGAAAACAATAATGTACAAAACCTTTCCATAACTCTGTAGTGTTTGATCAAGAGAGATTTGTGATCAATTTTATGACATTGATTTGGAGACTGATTATCTATGTCTTACCCTGTGTACAAAATTAGTAACTCAAAGGTCAAAAACAAAAAAAGAAAAACACAAAAATATTCCTGATTAATTTCCTATCACTGAAGTCTATCTCTGAGAAAGGGACCAGGAGTGGTCCTCAATCAAATAATTTTGGTGCCAAGTCACTATAATTTAATTATAAATTGTGATGTTAGTTTTTTAAATGTTGCAGACTCTCATGATAAGGCACTGTTGAACACATCTACACTTCATAAAGACAGACATTCAAATGTTTCAAAGGTCATAAAACTGATCAGATAATTCCCCTGCTCACCACCCCTTCCACAAAACACATGTAAGCAAAGATACATACACACACACACTCAAGTATACTTACTTATGCTTATAACCTACATGCCCCTCCATATTTTTAAAAAATATATTTAACTTCATGTTTTGCACTTGGTTTTATCCTACTTCATAATTGTTTCATTTAGATAATCTCTCTAGAAGTATTGACTTTCCACCTAGATTACATAATTGTGAGAGTCATAAATTGTTTCTTGCTTTTGTCTTCCTCCCTAGGAATTTTTTGTGCAGACAAAACTATAAAGTAATGAGATCTTTCCTTGTTCATCTTGGGATGTCTGTCTCATTTTATAGTTATCTTACATATTTTTCTCACTGCGTAGCATACACTAAATAAAAACAATTATTTTTCATTGAATGACACATGCTTTGGAATTTATAGTCACAAATACAAATGAAGTTATTAAGAAAAACAGACATTTATTAGGCACTTATGATTTTGTCTCTAAGGCATTTGGGGAGGTTTAGATGGTAATTTATATTTTATAGATTATTTTCTTGGACTATATGTTTAATAAGTAAGAAATTATAAAAGATGATAATGTTGATACCTTAGTAGGATCTTACTATCTTTCCCCTTAAATCTTGCCCTCTTCTAGATTTCCCTATGTCTGCAAAAGGCACCACAATTTCTTTGAGGATTCCATGTTGGGAACCTTGGCATTACCCTTAACTTTTCACTTGAGTTGTCCTACACATCCAAACAGCTGCCAAACTTTGTCATTTCTCCTTCTGCATTTCTGGAATCTGACCCTTCTATCCACTCATGCAACTAACATCTTAATTGAGGTCATTATCATCACTTACAGAAAGTATTGCAACAGCCTGGTGGTTGCAACAAAAATGGTCTCCCTGGTTCATCTCTAACAATTTCAGGCTATCTTAGACACTGCTGCCAAAATATTTTAACTTTAGCTCAGATCTGATGATGTGAACATCATACTCAGTCAACATTGACGGATGCCCACTTTCTTTAGAATAAAAAACAATCTCTTTAGCCTTCAAAATTCTATACAATCTGACAGAATCAAAATTTCCAACTTCTTTGGATATTATATTCATATATTTGACCCCTTCCCCTGCCCCATTGATACAACCCAATAAAAGGTAAGCTACTTTAAATTAGGGATTGAAGAGGATGACAGAAAAGTCCTTGTAGTTTAAAAAATTTTTAAACAAACAAAACAACAAATCCAACCACATGGCTTACCAAAAATAGGATGAAGGATTGTAAGACTAACATTAAGCAATCTTTTGAAGAGATGTGGGGCAATTTTCTTGCTCAGTATACTGATTATAGTTAAAAATACTCACAGACATTGGTTAGGTATGGGGGCATTGTCATCTGAATCATTGAAACAAACTCTTAAATCACTAAAATTTTAGATCCAAATAAATGGCTGAGTATTTAGTATTCTTTCCTTCCTTTTGTTCCCATCTTTTGTGTGGCTGGTTTTAGAGTTATTCACTATAAGAAGCTGCCCAAATTTTTAGAAAAGAAAATATTGTGGTGTCAGTTTAAGCCCTTCTCCAAAAGGGAGGTTTTGGCTTTTTAAAAATGGAAACCATGTAATGTGACTACCCAATATTAAATTTTAAACCCAGTCATGGTCTGTCAGCTTTTTGAAGATGATGATGATGAAATTTTCTTTTAATTAATACAGTCACAAGAAGCTTAATAAAATAAAAAATCAAATGGGATTAAAATAAAATGAGAAAGTTTATGCAACAGTAATATAATAAATGGAAGAAAAAATTACTAAAGGAGGTGACTGTATGCAAAATTGGAAGATGAGATTGTATATATTTTTTGGTTTGAATGCTTCACAAAGCTCCCAGATTTACTATGAAAACACTCTACTACTTTTCTCTCAGATGCAGTTGATACTACATTTTTTGAATGCATGATAATTTTAAAAATGAGTATTTACTTTATGGCAAGAACTGTGCCATTATAAAAGAAAATTATTCTGATAAGGTTTAGAATAATAGTATCTTATCCAAATATAGGTATATTACCTATTTATATGCTATATACACCAATTGTTTCACTCAAAAATTTATGCATATATATACTTAAAATAATAGAATATACCAACTGAAGAGTAAGAGGAATATGCCAAAATATCTCAAAAGACAATTTATTATGGATTCAATAATTTAGAACAAGTCACCTCAAAGTACCTGATATTTATGTTGCCTTCATTAATTACTTCAAAGCTTTTGACTCAGTTATGCACTCATATTTTATTTGTGTACTGCAAATTGTCTCAAATGTAGTTCAATATTAGCATAAATGATGTTCATATACCAGAATGACCTTTAAAAGAAGACACCAATGCAATAATGTTAAAATGTGATATTAAATGACTTTATAAATTGGGTCTCCCTATATCACCCAGACTGAAAGCATTATTAGGCAGTTCATGAGATTTATCCCACTGCATTGAAAATGGCAGCGTTAATCTCTGTTTCTGACCTGGGCCACTTTGTTCCTTCTTTGTTGTCTAATACCTCTTATTCTTGAGATTGACCATACCCATGCCAGACTTAATGTGACCACTCATTTTACTTAGTGCACTGAAGATCAGAATTTTTGAGCTCAAGTGATCCATTAACTGTAGTCCCCCAGTAGTGGAGATTATTGTCATATACCACATCAACCAAGCAAAATATAGTATCTTTTAAGGACACACTTTAAGTCCCTTATGACTAGGTTTATATTCATTATTTTATTTCCTAAATACATCTGAGTATGAATTTTATGTTAAAGAGGGTTTTATACCAGAACATCTTATTAAATTCTTGAGGTACATATGTGGAAGATATATGATTTCAATGAAAAACACATTAACCAAGTTAATCATTTCATAGAAGCTCTCTTTAATAACATCTATCAAATCTTCTTTAAGTAAAAAAAAATAATGGATACTAAGAAAATAAAGAGAATAAAGTATTTGAAACGAAAGTCAGAAGTTAAATGGACTCATGGGTGAAGGAGATACAATTTTTTCCTCCTGCAGGCAAGGCATGGGAAACATAAAACTGTTAAGGGGAAAACAAACAAATAAAACCTGTGAGTATGTGGATCAAGCAACTTATTTAAATATTGAATTACTGAATATGACAACTCTTTTTTTAAACTGATTTGTTTATTTACTTTTAATTTACAAGATTCAGTTCCAGAATCCCTTGAGTTTCAAATTTTCTCCCCTCCTTCTCCCTGCCCCCCCATGGAGGCATGTAGTCAAGTATAGAATCTACAAGTACTTTCACACTGGACATTGGTCTGGTTGTATAGAAGGGTTGTAACCAATGGAATGAACAATGGGAAAAAAGAAACAAATCCAAACATGGAAAAGAATGATACCCTGTAGATTGCTTCCGTCCCCACTTAATCTCTGTTCTTTCTGGATCTTTCTCTGAATGCAGATATCTCCTTCCATACTGAGACTTGTAGAGTTGTCTTATAACTGTGTGTTGCTGAGAAGAGTCCAGTTTATCAATAATGGTTATCATACATATGACGTGTCTGTGATTATGTACACATTTTTCCTGGTTCTGCTCTTCTCACTTAGCATCAGTTTGTATAAGCCTCTTCAGACAAATATGAAGTCCATCTCTTCCCCTTTTCTTATAACACAATAGTATTCCATTACATTCATATATCACAACTTCTTTAAGCATTCCACAATTTATGGTCATCCCTTTAATTTCCATTTTTTTGCCACCACAAAGAGAGCTGCAATAAATATTTTTGCGCATATGGATCTTCCTCTCACTTCTATGATCTCTTTGGGACACAACCCCAAAAGTGGTATTACTGGGTAAAAGTGTATGCAATTATTTATAGCCCTTTGGGCATAGTTCCAGATTGCTCTCCAGAATGGTTGTATCAGTTCACAGCTCCACCAACAATGCATTAGTGTTCCAATTTTTCCACATTCTCTCCAGCACTTGTATGGCAACTCTTTTGGAAGAATTTATTTGAAGCAACCAATCACGGTGTATTTTTAAAGTATCTACTATGTGTCAAACACCGTGTGAAGTTGTGGATATACAAAACCAAAGTAAAATACTATCTGCCATCAAGGCACTTAAATTAAAATGGGTGAGACAATGTGAATATACATCAGTCTGTACAGAATATATACAAAATTAATTCAAGGTAGCCTTGAAAGAGAAGACATAAGATGCTGAGAGGATCACAAAAGTCATCACATAAAAGCTTTATTTTGAATTACATCTTGACAGAAACCATGGATTATAAAAGGCAGAGAGGTTGAGGAGGTGTATCATGAGCAATAGTGATTATTTTTTAAAAAAAATAAGGAGTTTAAAGCACTTTTCTCACAGCAATCCTGTGAGATAACTCCTCTACGTATTTTAAAAATGAGGGGAATTGTGGCTTAGATGACTGAATGAGCTAATAAATGTCAGGCCCTTGAGTTCAAGTCTAGGACTTTTCACAAGGAACCATTTTGCACTCTTTCATGATCAATTTCTCCTACATATTCCTTGCAAAATAGTTTCTTAGATTATGGAGTAGAGGTTAAAATTCATTCAATTAATCAAGGACAAATAAGGCAGAATGACTAGCAATCAATTCAGTTTGGTTAGACCATAAAGCATATGCAGATTAGCCTGAGATGAGCCTAGGAAGATTTATTTGTGGTAAAACACACTGGGATTAGGTTGAAGATGTGTGGGTGGGGTCAACTAAAAGGCTATTACACTAAACAAAGTGGAAGACAATGAGGATTTTAACTAGGATATAAAAAAAAAGGTTATGGGGCGGCTAGGTGACACAGTGAATAGAGCACTGGTCTTAGAGTCAGGAGGACCAGAGTTCAAATCCAGCCTCAGACACTCAACACAAAAACTAGCTGTGTGACTTTGGGCAAGTCACTTAATCCTGGTTGCCTTGCATTCCTCCCTCCAAAAAGAAAAAAAAAAGATGAAATAAAAAAAAGGTTGATATAATAGGGGGATATTACAAAGATAGAAATAATGAGCTTGAGAATAGATTATTTGTTGCTGTTGTTTATCTTTTATTCTTAAAGATGACCAATGATATCCTGAGGATAATGTCTTGAGTTGCATGTGAATTGGATTTAAGTGAGGCAGAGCTACACAAAGAAGAATATTATATCAAAGCTCTGAGAAATCATGTCATCAGCAACAATAGTAGGAAAGTTGAAAGGAGAGATATTTTGAAGGTAAAGTGCTGAGGTTATTTTTGAGCACACTAATAGGACATTGAATGTCTGATTCACTGTTGGAAACTGGATATTTGTGCTTTGTGAAAAAGCTGGGACTAGACATAATATTTAGCTCTCATTTACAAAGATATTATAATTGAAGCCATAAGTGGTAAGGGAGAGAGCAAGAGAAAGAATTTTTAAAATGTCCATATTTGGGGGTTAGTGATAGAAAGGGGCTAAAGAAGGAAGAACTAGAAAAAGAGACTAGTAAAGAATGGTCAGAAAGGCGGAAAAAAATACTAAGGAAGCAAGTTCATAAACATGAGCCCCAAGGTAAAAGAGAGCATCAATGAAGAGGTGGTCAGTACTTTAAAATGAAGCAAGATAAACATAGAGCAGCAGTTCTCAATCTGTGGGTTTTGTTCAATTTGTAACAATGAAAATAGATCCTGAATATCAGATATTTATATTATGATTCATAACAGTAGCAAAATTACAGTTATGAAGTAGCAACAAAAATTATTTTATGGTTGGGGTCAACATAACATGAGGAACTGTATTAAAGTGTCACGACATTAGGAAGGTTGAGAACCACTGGCATAAGAGAATAAAGATTGGAAAAAGTTATGTCACTGAAGAAATGAAAAGATTATTGATTACTTTGGAAAGAATATTTTCCATAGAGGGCAAAGGTCAATTTGAGATAGAGAAGTAAATGTGTGTTAAGGAAGTAGAGATGTGTAAACTAAGATTTTTAATTATTTGAGAGAAAAAAACAAAATTGGAAAAGAAAAAAAATATTGTGAAAACAGCTCTCCAGATAGATATTTGCGTGCATATGTATGCATATGTGCTTATGTACACACACACACACACACAGACATATTGTGATAGCAGTTTTACTCTTGAAAACAAATAAGGCAGGAACACCTACCCACAAGGAAATAGTCTGGTATATTACTCAAGACTGTTCAAATAAAACTATTTGCATTTTTTAAATGGATGCTTACCCTAAGACCAAAATTAAAGAAAGCTAAATGTCAGAATGCTGTTTTAGGAACCTTTCCTAAAAGCATCAAGGAACTCACAGTATTTTCTCACTAATTTATTATTATTATTACTACTACTATTACTACTAAAAAGAGGGATCTCAAGTTAAGTGCATTCATGCTTAAAGAATAAACTTTTTAACTGCCAGGAATGACATTTTTAAAAGAAAGGTCCAAGACTGCATTGTAACCAGAAATGTTTTTTTTAATAACCTGGAAAACATGAAAATCTTTTTAATACTTGATATAGTATTGATCTGTCCTTTCTTTAAGGGGGCTCCATTGGATTGTTCTGAAAAGCCTCAGAGATCTCCTATTCAGACATAGATAGAATTCACCTATCTTTAAATTGTTCTGTATAATAATTTCCTTTGAAAATGTGTATGTGTATTTTGATTGATTGAAAACTACTGGTTTTGAACAAATGATTTCAAGAGATGTCAGTTCTTAGATATACTAAATGATTTCCCACCACAGCAATTCAGCATTAAGCCCTGATTATGTTGTCAATAAAGATCATAATTAGGAAGTTTAGAATAAATTTTACAATTCAAGAAGCAATTTGATTGTTTTATTTCCATCCAATAATACTGTTTTTTTTATTTCTTTTATTTTACACACACACACACACACACACACACACACACACACTTTAATTATGGTACATCAATCAACACATAGTGGATCAGGGAAGAAACAAGGAAATATTTTTTTTAATAGGGGTGTGATAAAAATACTCTGTCTCTCTGTGTCTCTGTCACTGTGTCTGTCTCAGTTTCTCTCTGTCTTTGTCTGTCTGTCTGTCTGTTTCTCTCTCTCTGTCTCTTTCTCTCCTGATTCTAGCAGCTGAGAATCTAGTGTTTGGATTTTGGTGAAAGCAATAGTAAAGTGCAGGTACTATGACTATTCTCATTAAAACAAATTTACAAGAGAGGTAGTAAACCTCCCTGTAATAGAAAATATTACAATTGTTTTGCACAACCATTTCATTGATAGGTTTAATTGTTCTATTTTGATTGCTTGAAACTTGAAAAATAATGCTCCGTTATTTTTCTTGTCTCTCCTTTATATATACAGAGCAAATAGTGTGTATTTTCCCTTTACTATGAAAAATAAAATTAGCACAGATTGGCCTTGAATAGAAAATTCAAGATGTCTAGGTAATTAAGAAATGATATCACATAACAAATTAAAAGCACCTATTATGAAAGGCCTAAGGAACCAGGCTCCTCTGCTTTTATCATTTAAATATATTATAAGAAGAAAGAACTAAATGTTTCTGTCTTCACATTTCTACTTAAACAGGCTAATAGCTCTTGATTTACCCTCTACCTAGCCAGAAGAAAAGTGAATATTCTGTAAGAAGTCACAGGAGAGATAATCACTGAAATTTCTCTGAAGAAGAGAAAACATATTGACATGTTATTATGTTCTCCCCTGTGGTCAGTTTATAATAAATTTTGTTGTTTCTGTTGTCAGTATATCATTTAGTGTGAATAGATTCATCCTATTCTAGTAAAGGAAACTCTTAGTATTGACCAATCTTAACAGCAAGAATCTACTGATGAAAAGAATAGTTTGTAAACAAAAGAAGGTTATCACTGATTGTAAAAATAATTTTATAAGAACTAACATGCATATATTTTATGGTAGCAAAGTAAAATATATATTTCTTCATTCTGAAATTTGAAGAGAGACATGATCGTAGGCAGGAGAGGCATCTGGGTGGCAGAATGGACAGAACACTGGACTTGGAGTATCTGGAAGGCCTAATTTCAAATCCTGAATCATTTATTTACTACCTATTTGAAACTGGGCAAATAATTTTATTTTTCTTATCCTCGTTTTCCTTATCTGTAAAATATGGATAATTTTAGCACTTCACACAGTTATGAGGCTGAAAGGAGAAAGCACATTTAAACCACTTTGCAAATCTTAAAGTACCATATAAATGAGGAAGAAGAAGAAGAAGAAGAAGATGATGATGATGATGATGATGGTGATGGTGATGGTGATGATGATAATGATGATGACGACCTGACTCTAACAACTAAATGTTTGAAAAAATAATTTTAACAAACTGGAAACTGAGTTTCTTCCTCGGTTAGATGAGATCAACAATACATTTATACATATTTGCATGTGCACACATGTATACATATATAATGTATCTCTAGTGCTTTTTAAAGGAAATCATTCTTTTCCTTGGTATTCATTCTTCTCCAGACTGCACTCTGGACTTATTTCACATGCCTCAGCTGTTCATCTTGGACACTCAGACCAGCCTAGGTAATCACATATTGGAATATATGAAGCCCCTTCTGTCTCCTTTTTACTACCTATGAAACATTTATTATGCATTCATTATATAGCAGACTCTGTGCTGGTTTGGGAAATGAAAAAAAAAACAATAGTGAAACAATATCTTCCCTTAATTAGTTTTCATTGTATAGGGGTAGACGACCTGTAAAAATATACAAAACACATGCCAATTAAAATCAAGGCAATTTGACTGGAGAGGTTCTAGTATCTGAGGTGGTTGCAGCGGTGGATGGAAAGTTAAAAAAGCTTTGGTCAATTACTTTTATTTTCTATAACCACATTTTTCTACTTCTGTTTCATGAGTACGTACCTTTAATGCTATCTAGAAAGTTTCTGCTATTTATCTCATAGATCAGTTGTATTCCAATCAACTACCCATCTTGTAATGCATAAACCAATTTAAAATTCATTATTGAGAAAAGTCAGTGATGACATAATACAAAATACTCCGACTATTTAATGGGATGACTTTGGGTATTTAAAGGACCAAAGGAGCTTTGTGAATAAAACACCATTTGAAAATTTTGTTCAAACCAAAAACCCAATTTTCAAATGTGAAATAACTATGAATAAATGTCAAAACCCCCAACCACTGAATTAAATTTCTGCTGATTTCCTTGATAAATATACACATTTTGAATTGTTTTCAAGAGGCCTAATATCTTTTAGATGTTATTTTCCTGAATGAAAATGATCATTTCTATCTCCATTTTTATCCACTTTCTTATTTGTTTTCATCTATTTTACTTTACATGCAGTAGATTCTTTAAAATTTATGGAAAAAATATAAAATCATGTGTTCACTATTTCATAAACTTTGAAATCATACAATGTGACATAAAGCAAAGAGAGCTGACTTTGAAGAAAGGAGTACCTGGGTTCATGGCCTGACAAGAACACATTAGTTATGAATTTTTGGATAAATCACTTAACCTCTTCAGGAAAGTTTTCTAAATCACTAAATTTCTCAGAAGCTTATGACCTACAATGAGAGAGGCTGCTTCTTTAATATGGAATTCCCTGTTACAAAAAAATCACTATTTTATTTTTGTTCCTTTTAGAAACAATGCAACCTTAAACATTACTTACAGGCAAACTAACTAAAATGCAATTTTAGCTTTCCATATTTAAATTATATGAGCAAGATGTGGTCCTGACTCATGCCAGTACATTGATATTTCATATTTTATAATGGGATGAAATAGGTTACTCAGAAGTAATTCAACAGTTAAAAACATGTTTATTCAGCAATGGAAAAGAAAGGATATCTGTCAAAGTCATAATAGTTCTTAGCTTAAGAAACAGGTTTGGTTAGCAGGGGAAGAAGTGATGACTTCCAGAGCCATGGGACCACACTAAATCAGAAGGGCCCCAACTCTACATGTTTGATTTTTTATGTCCTTGTGTAACCAAGAAGCCATGCCATTGCAGTCACATGTAGCCTAATCCTTGACGGAAAGGGGGTGAGCATGGTGAAGAAAAGGCGAGATAAGGAGAACGCTTGGTCTCATCATAATTTGTTATTATTTTCTTTAGTATTTATTTTCCCTTAGAATTCTGAGTTCCAAATTCTCTCCCTTCCTCCCTCCTCACCTCGCAATTGAGAAGCCAAGTGATTTGATATAGTTTATATATATGTAGTCATGCAAAACACTTCCATAATAGTCATGTTGTGAAGGAAAGGAGAGAGAGAGAAAAAAACTTTAATAGAAACAAAGAAAGCAAAAATAAGTATGCTTCCATCTGTATTTAGACATCATCAGTAATTTCTCTAGAGATGGAAAGCATTTTTCATCATAAGTCCTTCAGAGTTGTCTTGAGTCATTTTATTACCAAGAATAGCAAAGTCATTCACAGCTAGTAATTCTATAATATTGCTGTTACTTTGTACAGAGTACATTTAACTTTGCATCAGCTTATAAAAGTATTACCAGGTTTCTCTGAGAGCATACTCTTCATCATTTCTTATAGCACAATAGCATTCTATCATAATCAAAAAACATGATCTTTTCAGCCCCAATTGATTCCCTCAATTTCTAATTCTTTGCTCCCAGAAAAGAGATGACATAAAAATTTTTGTAAGTATATGTCCTTTTACCTCTTTTTAAGTCTCTTTTGGGATACAGACCTAGTACCACTATTGATGGGTCAAAGGCTTTTGCAGCTCGTTGGGCATAGTTCCATATTATTTTACAAAATGCTTGAATCAATTCCCCACTCCACCAACAATGCATGAATGTTTCATTCTCCCCATATCCACTTTAACATTTGCCATTTACCTTTGCTGTCCTGTTAACCTATCTAAAAAGCATGAGGCAGTACCTCACAATTGTTTTAATTTTCATTTTTTTAATCAATAGCAAATTATAGTATTTTTTTTCCAAATGGCTACAGATAGCTTTAATTACTTAAAATGAAAACTGATCATATCTTTTGATCATTTGTGAATTCAGGGATGGTTCCTATGTTTACATATTTGACTTAGTTTTCTATATTTTTGAAAAATGACACCTTCAGCAAAGAAACTTGGTTAAATTTTTTTCACAGTTACCATTGCTAACTGTATTTCCCTCCATCCTGCCACCCCCATTTATTCTATTCTCTCTCCTTTCACCCTGTCTCTTCTCAAAAGTGTTTTGCTTCTTCAATCTTCCCTCTCCTTCTCATATGCCTTACCCCACCCCAATTTCCTGTAGGGCAAGATGGATTTCTATACCTAATTGTGTCTATATGTTATGCCCTTTTTAGACCACTTCCAATGGGCGTAAGGTTCATTAACTTCCCCTCACATCCCTGCCCCCTCTCCTCCACTGTAAAATTTTTTTTCTCACCTCTTTTACTGAGATAATTTGGCCCATTCTACCTCTTCTTTTCTTTCTCCTAGTACATTCCTATCTCCTCTTTCACCCTTTAATTTTATTATCCCTTCATATTCAATTCACACTGTGACCTCTGTCCAAATATTCTAAACCCTAATAATGAGAAAGGTCTGATGGGTTATAAATATCATCTTCTCATGGATGAATGGAAACAGTTTAACTTTAGTAAGTCCCTTATGATTTCACTTTCCTGTTTACTTTTTTATGCTTCTCTTGAATCTTATTTGAAAGTCAAATTTTCTATTCTGTTCTGGTGTTCCATCAAGAATGCTTTTAATTCTTCTATCTCATTGAATATCCATTTTCTGTACCATGGATTATATTCAGTTTTTCTGGGTAAGTGATTCTTGGTTGTAATCATAATTCCTTCACTTACCAGAACATCAGAGTTTGTTTTTCCCCCATTGTGTAATGCCATACACAAGCAGCTTCCCAAAAGAATGCTACTGGGAACAGCTTTTAAGGTTCTGATTACACAGTATAGTGAACACTCTATTTATTCAAGGACAAATCAAAGGATATTCACGAAAAACCAAGATACAGTATTCACAACATTATATCTTATCACAGAAAATCACAATATAGTGTTCACAACAGCTTATTATTAAAATGGCCACATAATTTTCACCAAAGTACTCATGGTATTTAGAACAAAGAACAAAAGAACAATCATCTGGCATCCCTAAGGAGGTTTGCCTCCTTACTTATTCATTCAATCGTCTCAGAATATCAGTCACTCTTCCACTCATATGCTGTCTCATTTTCCCAGCCTATTACTTGATTGTTTAATTGTTTTGTAAAGGTAGTACTCTACTTCCAAGATGGGAAATTAGCTGTTCAAAGCTTCAGAGGTTGTGTGCAGTTGTTTTCAGAGGTATTTATCAGGGCCTATAAGTTTTCAATTCTTCCAAGGTGTCATGATCTAAGGAGAGCTCTTTAGTACTCTCCTGGCCTATTACCTGGTCTGTGAGTGACTACAAGCACTCTTTTTTGCTCTGCGGCCTTCTACACAACTTTGTCCATAAACTCTGCTGAGCTAGTGTTCCTCCTCATTTTGGGACTGACACCCAGACTCTGACCTGTATACAAGTATGAACAAAGCAACAGAGTTCTACCCCAGTGCTAGCAAAAAGACATCTGCAAACTCCTTCTGACCTGTTGTTTTACCCCATTACTTTCTGTGGGCTGAGTGCCCCAGAAGCAGCCTGTGATGCTGCCATTGCTGATTTAGTCACTCACAAGGCCCTCTCCTATGTTGCTGTGGCTGTGGTTGTGCTGGCATGACCTTCAATGGAATGCCCTCCACAGTCACTCGGATGTGACAGACCTTTTCTGCTCACCTTCTAAGTTGTCTTTGCTGTCTGTGGGTTGAAAGGTTTGGAAACCCAGCACTGCCAGTGATTCAATTGCCCTGAGGTCTGGTCTGGGTTTCCTGGGTCCTGCACTGGATTGTGTTCCACTGAGTATTTTTATTAATTTTATGAGTTCTGCTGCTTTAGAATTTGTTTAGAGTCATTTTTAAAGGTATTTGGAACTGTTTGAGGGAGAGCTCAGGTGAGTCCCTCCCTTTACTCCACCATCTTGCCTTCCCCTCCTCTCTGTTTCAAAATTTCAACAGGAATTTAATTGCTTGTTATATGCCAGGCACTGTGGTAGTAATGGAAAGAGAAGGGAAAGGAAAAGAGGAGAAAGGGGAAAGGAAAGTGAAGGGAAGAGAAGAGAAGGAAATGGGGAAAAAGAAAAGGGAAAGGGGGAAAGGGAACAGCAAGGCAAGGCAAGGTAAAATTCAGCTAATATATTAAATGATTTCATATTCTTTTATAGGGTAACCACAGGTACAAATGTTTGTGTGCATGTGTATTTAAAGAGATAGCATATGTAAAGTGTTTTGAAAACCTTAAAGTATTAAAAAAATGGAGGGTGATACAGATGTATGTATACATGCAAGCATATATGCATGGAGATATGTAAATAACAAGTGATTTCCTGGTAAATATTAGAACTTGTGATGATTGTCAGGATAGACCTCATATCAGAAGTCAAACTTGAAGGGAACTTTAAAGGAAGCTAAAGATTCTGTTATGTGTGGGGTGGCTAGGTGGTACAGTAAGTAAGAGTACCAACCCTGGAGTCAGGAGGACCTGAGTTCAAATCCAATCTTAGACACTTAACACTGAGTAGCTGTGTGACCTTGAGCAAGTCACTTAACCCCAATTGCCCTGACTTTCACCCTCCAAAAAAAAAAGAAAGAAAAAGAATTCTGTTATGTGAAGGTGAGGAAAGGATAGGTGATAAGAGAACAAAAAGGCATGGAGATGGGGAATAGAAAAACCACATGTAAGGAACAAAAAATAAGTGAATTTGGGCCAAAACCGAGTCCATGACAGAGAGTTATTTAAAAATCTTTAATGTATTTTGAAAAGTAAATGAAAAATATGAAGAGATTTAAAAGGCAAACAAAAGATTGTGTTTTAATCCTATAAGCAACAGGCAGTTAATACAAATGATAGGTAATAATTACATAGCCCTTACTCTGTTTGAGGCACTATGCTAAATACCGTGCAATTATCATCTCATTTGACCCTCAAACCTACAACCCTGGAAGGTAAATTCAATTATTATTGCTACTTTACAGATGAGAAAACTGAGGTAAAGAAAGGTTAAGTGACCTGCCAAGAGTCATACAGCTAGTAAGTATCAGAGGCCAGATTTCTTTTAAGTTAATTTATTCTAGTTTTCAACATTAATAAGTTTAATAAGTTTTAATAAGTTTTAAACTTTTTCCTCTTCCCTCCCCTCCTCCCTCCTGAAGATGGCATGCAACATAATCTATTAAACATATTAAACATGAAAGGAAAGCAGAAAATTTAGGAAGATGGGGGACTTCAGGGGAATGGGGCAGAGTAGAAAATGGGTTCAGGAGCTGATAAAGATGGCCTCTTCAGCATCCAGTTGAATTGTCCACTAGGCCCATTAGTGATCTGTTACTGGAATTCTGGAGAAAGATTAGGTTTAAATAAATAGATCTGAGAATTATCTTCCTACAGATGAAATGTTAACATTCAATAAATTTTAATGAAAAAATCCCTAGCTATCTAACATATAATATTATAATCAATTCACTGTCAAATTAACATATAGTGATTTTTTGTGTCTTTATTGTTTTATTTTTACTGTTGAAATGCTTGAATAAAATTTGAACAATATGAGACTCATGTGACAGGAAGAGAAGGAATTATATAACATATCTAAAGATTAAAGACCTCTTGAAGATATACTTTGTAAAGTATGACAAGTGACTGAATCAAAGAACACCAGAAAAGATTACAAGCTAGAAAACATCTGTTTTGTCCATTGTTCTTGTGAAGATCCTTGGTAAAAAGATAGGTCAATCAGTTTCATCTGTCAGCACTCACTTCACTGTGCTTGGATCACTTACTTTGCCAGAATCCACATTCAAATAATTTACAGATAAAGAAGGACATTTCACTGAGCTGTAGAAACTCCCAGTTTTAGGTGACCAACCAAACAAAATAGACAAACCTTTTTCTGTATAATAAGACAGAAATCAAACATAGCAGAATTGATATGGCAGAATAAATGTGGTATTGAAATGGATTGTAATTTGAAATAAAACAAGAGAGCCAGTCTCCATAGTTTTATTTATATGAACCAAGATAATACCAAACAACTTTACACCTTAGTTTAAAAAGCATCTTCAGTTGTAATATGGTACTGAAGACATTCTCAGCAATAATGCATAAGGGAAGCTACAGTTTACCTTTTCTGACAGAAATCTGAATAATCTATCAAATTTCCAAATACTTACTATGCCTGTATTATTTATCTGTTAAAACCTGAGAAAATATGCTGTCCATTGTAATATGGCTATAGATGGGTTGGTAGAGGAATTACCAAGTGACACATAAAATTGCTTTTGTACCTACGATTAAGAAGATGACACAGAAAAACAATTTTAAGAGATTTTAAAAGGAAACGTGGAAAGGAGTATTAAATGTTTATACAGACCTCTGGGAGCCAAGATGGTATAAGAAGTTAGTCACTCTCATTCTTCCCTATTGACCTCTGAAAGTACAGAAAATAACATCACAGGGAAAACCCTGCAACAATTGAGCCAACAGACATACAGGGTGCATCCATACTGTAGCCCAGGAAGCTTGGGAAACTTACAAGAAAGAACCTTCTTGCTCTGGGGGAGAAGGAACAGCAGAATACTACAGGCATCCCAGCAAGCCAGCAACAAGCCCCACTTCAATAAACCAGGGGGAAATACTGAGCCCCACCATGGTGTAGTAGGCAAGCACCAACACCAGGAAACTGCATGGAAGTGTCTTGGCCCAGGCAAGGGAACTGGCAGATACCAGTTCAGAAAAATATCATGTGTGCCTGGGTTCTCCAGCAGTAAAATATATCATTTCTTCAGCACAAGTCTAGGAAATACAGCTCCAAGAGGCACAGATCCAGGCAGCAGGCAGAGGTCCTCCACCAGCCCAGCAATAGAGTCTAGGTGAACAGGAGCCAATGCAAAGCCCAGGTGATCAGGCATTGCCCAAGGGCAGGACTCCTCAATCCCATCTGAGAGCTCCAGCTTTGCTGATCCCAGTTCTGCACCAGGTAAGCTGTTAGACACCTATAGCCTCCAGCTGCCAACACCTATGGCCCCAGAACACAAAGCCAGTGACCAGGTACCAAGAACCCAGCACACGAAACTTGGGTCAGTGCTCCTTACACTCCAGTGGGAAAGCTCAACTCTAAAAGCCAGGGAAAGGCAGAAATAGACAATGATTCTTATTATGAATAATAAGATTATTATTAGATTCTTATTATGAGGACAGGGAAGTTCAAGGCACAAATTCAGAAAAGGACAACATTGTCAATATACCACATCTGAAACATCAAAGGAGGATATGATCTGGTTCCGAAACCAAAAACCTTTATTGGAAGATGTCAAGAAGGGTTTTTAAAGTCAAATTAATAGAGGTAAAAAAAATTGGGATAAGAAATTAGCAATACATAAGAGAGAATCAATGGCCTGGAAAAGGAAGGACAAAAATAACTCTAAAAATAAGTCTTTAAAAAATAGAATCGGCCAAATAGAAAAGGAGGCACAAAAAACTCTGAAGGCAAGAGCTCCTTAAATAGTAAAATGGGCCAAATGGAAAAGGAGGTACAAAAAGTGACTGAAGAAAACAATTCCTTAACAACCAGAATTGGGCAAGTGGAAGCTACAGACTCCATGAAATATAAAGAATCAGTCAAACAGAAGCAAAAGAATGAAAAAATAGAAGAAAAAATGTACCTCATTGATAAAACAACTGACCTGGGATCTAGGAGAGACAATTTTAAAATTATTGGCCTACCTGGAAACCTGGATGAAAAAAAAAGCCTGGACAGCATCTTTCAGAAAATCATAAAAGAAAACTGCCCTGAGTTCCTAGAATTATGAGGTAAGATAGTAATCAAAGGAATCAACTTGTCACCACCTAAAAGTGATCACAAATTGAAAATGCCAAGAAATATTGTAGATGAATTCCAAAATTACCATGTCAAAGAGAAAATACTGCAAGCAGCCAAAAATATTTTAAATATCATGGAACCACAATCAGAATTATTCAGTGTCTGGTTCAGGACCATGCAGAAGCAGCTTCCCAAAAGAATGCTACTGTGAACAGCTTTTAAGGTTCTTATTACACAGTATAGTGAACACTCCATTTATTCCATTACAAATCAAAGCAAACATTCACAAGAAATCACAATATAAGATTTACAACATTAAATCTTATCAGAGAAAATCACAATATAGTGTTCACAACACCTTAACATTAGCCACATAGTGTTCACCAAAGTGGTCATAGTATTTAGAACAAAGTATTTAGAACAAAGAACAAAAGAATAATCATTTGATATCCCTAAGGAGGTTTGCCTCCTCACTCAGTCATTCAGTCATCTCACAATACAACAATCAATCTTCCACTCATGGGGCAATTTTATATTAACTTAATCATTCACTTTTCTAGCAATCAGTCACTAAGTATTGTTAATCACTAAATACAATCATTAGAAAATTATACAAGCCTTCCACCTCTTGGCATCTATTAAACTTCATCTTGACTCAGAGTGTTCTCTCAGATTCCCTGGATACCCATCCATGGTCCCAGCTCCTACCTGCATCCACCAAACACTCACCTAGTTTCAGAGGCAGATGGCTCCCAGGTTCTTGTCCAGTCCTCTGAGCTGTTCTCATTACACACTGAAGTTCACAGGCTGTAGCACATCTCAAAACCTTCACAACTTCTGTTGCCAGGAAATCAAGGACCAACCAAGCCACAAACAAAGTCTTATCCTGGTCATGCTTCTTCAATTCTCCAGCAGTTCATCTGGCCCTAGGACCTAGAAAAAATCTTAACCTTCCAGGCAGCAGCAGCAACACTGGCCTTCCCAGAGGCAGCAGCCACTTCAGTCTTCCAGGAGGCAACAGACACTTTGACCTTCTAGATCTCTCTGCAGAACTGCTTCTCCCTCCAGGAGTAAAAATTCTTGATTCTGACTGCCTCTTCTCTGGGATCTTCTTCAATACACTGACACACATTAGCTTCCTGTCTCAGCCAACCCCTTCCTGTTATGTCAGCAATAGAAGGCAGAATTCATACCTCCTGTTTCTTTCACAGAGGTACTTAGCCCTTAATAAGGGCTAAGTACCTGCTAAATTAATTACCATTAAACATTGCATCTTCCATATTAAAATATCAGAGTGCATGGAATATGATATTCCATAAGGCAAAAGACTTGAATTACAACCAAGGATCAACTACAGAGCAAAACTGAACATAATCTTTCAGGGGAAGAGATGCCCATTCAATGAAATATGTATCCTCCAAATCTTTATGGTGAAAAAAAAGAACAGAGCTCAACTGAAAATTTGATCTTCCAATACAAGACTCAAGAGAGGCATAAAAGGTAAACAGGAAAGAAAAAAAAGAACAAATCAAAACCATGTTATTAATAAGGGCAAACTGCTTACATCCCTACAAGGGAACAGGTTATTTGTAACTCTTGAGAACTGTCTTGACATTATGCCATGAAAGGGGGGTATATATTTCAGAGGGCATTGATATAAGTGAAGTTTATTTGATGATAAAAAATTAATTAGAGGTGTAAAGAGATTGTATTGGGAGACAAGGAAAGGATGAGGCAAAGAAAGGTAAATTGCATCACATGAAAAGGCACAGAAACCTATACGCTAAAGGAAAAGAAGGGAGGGAGATGATCATTGTTTGAACCTTACTCCTATTAGATTTGACTTAAAGAGGGAATAACATAATCAGTTAGGTTTAGAAAGATAACTTACCCTGTCAGAAGTAGGAAAAGAAAGGGGAAAGAAAAGGAAGTGTGTGAATAGAAGGGAGGGAAGAAGTGGCAAGGGGAAAAGAAAACAAGGGAGAAGGGCTGATAGAAGGGAGGACTGATTGAAAGAGGCAGTGGTCGAAAGCAAAGCTCTCATGAGAAGGAAAGGAAGAAAGGAGAGAGAAAAGCATAAATGGAAAAATGGAATGTAAAGATAAACACAGATAGCAATGATTGTGAATTGGAAGAACTCTCCCATAAAACAGAAGCAAATAGGAGAAGAGATTAAGAATCATAATCCTACAATTTGCTTTTTACCAACAAAACCCAAAGAAACAAACAAAAAAGAACATTTGAAGCAGAGGGACACACACAGAATGAAGGTAGTGGTCTAGAGTATAATATATTATTCTTCAGTTGAAGTTAAAAAAAAACAGGTGTAGCAATCCTGATCTCAGACAAAGCAAAAGCAAGAATAGATCTAATTTAAAAAGATAAGGAAGGAAACTAAATTCTGCTAAAAGGCACCACAAACAATGAAGTATTATCAATACGACACACATATGCACAAAGTGATAAAGTGTCCAAATACTTAAAGGAGAAGTTAAGGGAGTTGCAATAAAAAAATTACATGTAATAAAGGGCCATGGAAATATGCACTAAAATTAATTAGAAACTAAATAATCTAACACTAAAGAATGAATGAGTCATATAACAAATCATAGAAACAATCAATAAGTTCATCTAAGAGAATTACAATAATGAGATAACATACAAAACTTATGGGATGCAACAAAAGTGGGAAGTTGTTTTTTTTTAATCAGTGTATACTTAGATGAATAAAATAGAGAAAAAAGAGATCAATCAATTGGATATGTAACTTAAAAAGCCAGAAAAAGCACGAATTAAACATCCCAATACAAAATTAGACACTTTAAAAACAAAAGGAGAAATTAATAAAGCTAACTAATTAATAAATAAAATTAAAATTAAGAAACTACTAAATTAATAAATAAAGCTAAGAATTGGTTTTATGAGAAAAAATGAAATAAACTTTTAGTTAATTTGATTTTAAAAAAAAGAAATAAGAAAACCATATTACCAGCATCAAAAATAAAAAGGGTTAATTCACCAGCAACAAAAAGGAAATCAAAACAATGATTAGGAGTTATTTTGCCAATATATATGTCAATACTAGTGAAATGGATGAATAGTTACAAAAAAATTAGATTGTCCAGATTGACAGAAGAGGAAACAAAATACTTAAATAACCCCATTTCAGAAAAAAAATAAATTGAACAAGCAATCAGTGAACTCCTCAAGAATAAACAGCCAGGCTTTTGTTTCTCTTTTCTCATTGTTCACTCCATTGACTATAACACCTATTCAACTAGACTATTATACAATGTGAAGGAGTTTGCAGATCCTATACTTGATTGTATGCCACCATGGCAGGGGTGGGGGTGGGGAGGAAGGGGAGAAAAATCTGAAACTCAAGTGATTCTGGAACTGAATCTTGTAACCTAAAAGTAAACAAACAAGTCAATAAAATTTTAAAAATATAATAATAATAATAAATGTACTGTTATAAAACAAACAAAAAAGAATAAATAGCCAGGGGCAGAGCCAAGATGGCAGTGTAGAAGCAGGACATTTCTGCAGTTCCCACACAGCCAACCTAAATATCCATAAAATACAACTTTAGACAAACTCTAGGGCTCCAAAACTCACAAAAATACAGAAAACACATCTCTCACTGAAGGCAGCTTGGCAGGAGGGGCTGATTGTGGCAGGCTGGGAGCCAGGCAAGCCCAGGCCTAAACCAAACTGTGACCAGGCCCCAGGGTAGTCAGGAGGAGCCAAGTCTCCCAAGTTGCAGCATGAGTCTACCCTGGGAAGCAGATCTATGGCACCTAGAGCAATCTTCACATCTATCAAGCCAGGATTAGAGAAGGTCAGTGAAAGTGAAGATTTCAAGCTAAATTTGGGGGAGGAAAAGCAGTCCAACCAATCTGCCCCCAGGGTGAGGAAGCAGTGGAGGAAGGGCAGGAACTGCTGTAACTGGCAGCTGCCACCACTGGGCTGCTTCAGAGCTCCTGGCCTGTGGACCCCGCAGTGGGGCTGAGACAATTGATCAAGTCCAAAGGCTCTTGCATTGAGCAGCCTGAATTCAGACTGAAGTCTTGGGTGGTGGTCCTGGGGTGCACTTTCAGCAAGCCAAAGCTTTTGGGGACTGCAACAATCCCCAACACCTCCAGC
>CM053595.1:38160408-38218943 GCA_028646575.1 Pseudocheirus occidentalis | reverse complement strand
TGAAATATCTCCTTGAAAAAAACACAAACCTGGAAAATAGATCCAGGAGAGACAATTTGAAAATTATTGGTCTACCTGAAACCCATGACCAGAAAAAGAACTTGGAAAGCATCCTTCAAGAAATCCTCAAAGAAAATTACCCTGATATTTTAGAATCAGAGGGGAAAATAGAACTTGAAAGAATTCACTGATCACCTCTTCAAAATGATCCCCAAAAGAAAACTCCTAGAAATGTTATTGCCAGGTTCCAGAATACCCATTTAAAGGAGAAAATATTACAGGCTTCCAAGAGAAAACCATTTGAATACTGTGGAAGCACTATTAGTATAACTCAGTATCTGGCAGGTTCTACCCTGAGGGATCAAAAGGCCTGGAATATGATATTTCAACAATCAAGGGAGCAGGGATTAAAATCAAGAATCAAGTACCCAGCAAAATTGAGCATATTATTCCAAGGGAAAATATGGTAAATCAATGAGGTGGAGGACTTTCAAGCATTATTGCTGAAAAAACCAGAACTGAACAGAAAATTTGATAATCAAACACTAGAAGCAGAAGAAGGTAAACATGAGAAAGAAATGATAAGGAATCTATCAAATTTGAATTATTTACATGCCAATATGGAAAAATCATATTTACTTATGAAACTTTTCTTAGCATGAGGATAGGGGAAGGGAATACAAATGTATATTTATATGTATACTTAAATATGTCTATATAGGAGGCTATATATGCACATGAATATGTATCTGAGCATGTGTGTATATGTGTATATAGAGGGTCAATTGAAATTGAAGGGATGATACTTTAAAAGGTGAAATTCTGAGGTTGGAGAGGAACAGAATGAGAGGAGACAGAGAGAGACAAAACGGGGTTAATCATTCCTTTATTGAAGAGGCAAGGGATAACTGTTACAACTTTACTTTCAATTACTCTCATTGAATTTGGCTTAGGGAAGAAATGGCATGAACTCCAAACTGGGCATCATCCCACACAGGAGAATAGGGGGGATGGAGATGAGAGTCAGGATGACAGAGGGGAGGGTAGCGTCTGGGGCAGAGATGCTGGAAGCACACACTTCAGTAAAGGGACAGGGACAGGGTAGAGAACAGAACAAGGGATTTGATGGAATACTTAAAAATTCTTAGAAAATTAAGTAAAAAATTACTTGAAATAATAAAGTTAGCAAAATTGCAGGATATAAAATAATCCCATATAAATTTTTGGCATTTCTATATACAACTAATAAAACCAAATAGCAAGAAATAGAGAAATTCCATTTAAAATTAGTCTAGACATTATAAAATATTGGGAGTCTATCTGCTAAATAAAAATTCTGGATCTATATGAACACAATTACAAAACACCTTTCAGACAAAATCAGATTTAAACAACTGGAAAAATTTTAGCTGCTCATGGGTAGGCTGAGCTAATGTAATAAAAATGACAATTCTACCTAAATCAAATTACTTATTCAGTGCCATACCAATCAAACTACCAAAAAATATTTTATAAAGCTAGAAAAAAATTTAAAAAATTATTCAGGAAGAACAAAAGGTCCAGAATAACAAATGAATTAATGAGGAGACCTGTAGGGATAGGTGGCCTAATTATATCAGATCATAAATTGTATTATAAAATAGTAGTCATCAAAACTACTTGCTACTGGCCAAAAACCAGAGAGGTGGATCAGTGTACAAGACACAACAGTTACTGACTATAGCAATATACTGTTAAATAAACCCAAAGGCTCCAGTTTGGGGCACAAGAACTAACTTGAAAACTGCAAAATAGTAAAGCAGAAACTAGCCATAGACCAACATCTTGTACCCTTTACTATGATAAAGTCAAAATGTGTACATGATTTAGATATCAAGATATCTATCATATATCTATCATATGTATGAATATATATTAGATATAAAGACTGATAATATAAGTAAACTAGGAGAGTAAGTAATGGTTTACCTGTCAGATTGATGGAGAAGGGAAAAATTTATGACCATGACCAAACAAGAGACGGAGATTATGAAATGCAAAATGAATGATTTTGATTACATCAGACTCGAAAGTTTTGCAGAAACAAAGCCAAAGCAAACAAGATTAGAAAGGAAGCAGAAAGCTGGGAAATATTTTTTTACAGTTAGTGGAAAAATTGGAACAGCAATGTATTGTTGCAAGAGAAGCATGAGAAGGTAAACAGGAAAAAGAATCATGAGGAACTTAACTTATTAAAGTTAAACTATTTACATTCTTACATGGAAAAATGATTATAATAACTCATAAGACTTTTCTCAGTATGACAATTGAAGGGAATAAATAAATATATATATAGCGTACCTATATATGTATGTATAGGAGGGTGTAGGTATTCATATATATGTAAGGGTGTGCATATGTATGTACATGTATATATGGACAGAGGGCACAGAATGAGCTCAATATGAAGGGATGGTATCTAAAGAATAAATTTAAGAAGTGAGAAAGGAATATGTTGGGAGAAGGGGAAAAGGAGAGATTGATTATGGTAAATTATCTCATATAAATGAGGCAAGAGAAAACTGTTACAATGGAGGGGAATAGTAGGAAGGTGAAAAGAAATGGGGCAACCTTAATCTCATTGAATTTGGCTTAAGGAGGGAATAACAAAGAGACTCAATTGGGTATCTTAACCTACAGGAAAATAGGTCAGAAAGGGATAAGAGGGGGGATAATAGGAGGGAGGGCAGATTGGGGGAGAGGACAATTAGAGTCAAACACTTTTGAAAAAGGATGAGGTCAAAGCAGAAGATAGAATAAGTGAGTGGTGGGATAGGATGGAGGGAAATATAGTTAGTCTTTTGTAATATACCTATTATGGAAATGTTTTGCATAAAAACACATGTATAACGTGTATTAAATGGCTTATTTTCCCAGGGGGGGCTGGTGAGGAGGGAAGAAGGAAAAAAATCTGGAACTCAAAGCTTTAAAAAAAATATGTATTTTTTTTTCCTACATGGAACTGGGAAATAAGATAGACAGGCACCAGAGTATAAAAATACGTCTTGCCTTACTAGAAAGTTGGGATGGGTCATTAGGGGAGGATATAAGAGAGAACAGATTGGGGAAAGGAGTATTCAGGAGGCTAGCTCTTTTGGCATGGGGGATAGGTGAAAGATGGGGAAAAATTTTTGTAACTTGAAATATTGTGGAATGAATGTAGAGAACTAAAAATAAATAAATTAATTAACATATCAAAAAAGATATTATAAAGCACCAAAGAAGACCCTCACAAAATATGTGGATAAAACTAAGAACAAAATATGTCTTCATCATAAAATCAGGAATGATATTACAATAATTCAGATTTTCTCTTTTAAAAGGACTAAAGATTTCATCAATTAATTTTAAGTGGTTGTTTCACAATTATTAATTAATATTATTCATATCACTCTGGGTATATATCTAAAGAGCTATACTTTTCAAAATCAAGTGATGGAGTATCGTGTGGTTTTATTCAGTGTAGTGTGGTGTAATTAATAGCTAGGATTTGGAATATTTATTTAATATTCAAACTTTAATAGATTATCACTATCCTTGTACACAGATTTCTCAAATTCTACCACTCCAGAGGCCACCTTGGGAACCATGTACTCACAACTCTTTGAGGATATGTGCTATAAGTATCTGCATTTTATAGTTGAAAAAACGTAAGGAAACAGTAGTAAAGTGACTTGCCTAAAATAAGTGTTTGAGATTGGATGCCGTTCTTCTTGACTCCAGGACTGTCACTATCCACTACACGACCTATAGTTGTGTTGTTTTCGAAATGTGTCTGACTCTTTTTAATCCCATTTCGAGTTTGTTTGGCAAAAATATTAGAGTGGTTTGCCATTTCCTTCTCCAATACATTTTATAGATCAGGAAACTGAGGCAAACATGGTTAATTGACTTACTCAGGTTTGAGGCCATATTTGAATTCAGGGAAATATCTTCCTGACTCTAGACTTAGCAATCCATCCACTCCCCAACCTGGTTGCTCCTAAGTGGCATTAAGGAGGGTGGACATGGGACTAGAAAGAACGGGATATATTTGAGATATGTTAGAGAGGTGATGACACCAAATAAGGGAAGAATCACTGTTAGAGAAGTTGTGGGAAATTGGCACAATAATTCACTTGGTGGAGGTGTGATATTTTGGAAAATAACTTGGAAATGTCCTAAGAAAAAGACTAAAGGACTCATATCCTTGATCCAGAAATTCTATTATTAGGCACAAAATTCTAGGGAATGTAATGATAAAAATAAAGGTTCTATGTCTTCACAAAGTATTCACAACAGTATTTCATATAATAACAGAACCAGGAACAAAGTAGATACTCATGATTTGGGAAAGAGCTAAATGATTTGTACGACTTGAATGTAATGACATTTATTGGTGAGGGGGCACTGTAAAAAGTGATGAATATAATTGCTTTGAAAAAAGAGGAGAGAGTTGTTCACAAATACTAACAGTGCCATATTGAGCCATCAGTTATAGGAGACAGCAGATGCCAGTGGGGGACATTATACATAAATAGTCCCATTGTTCCATAATTTCACAGGCAGTATATAACTTGTGGCTCAGACTCACAGTGCAATGCACATATCAATTGAAACCCCAAGCTTCAAACTTATGTAAACTTTTAGACGGAATATGGCATGGTACCAGTAAGTGACTGATTCCTCACAGTGGGATTAGGCCATAGGATACACTAGACAGTTGAAATGAGTGTTTACTCTGAATTGCTTTATAAGGAATGAGAAAAGAGAGGCAGGAATCAGGAAACTCAATTCTAACCATGCTGCAATGTAAAAGTGGCTGCCAGAAAATCCAGGTCTGTCAAGTCTTCATGTACATAGATCCTATGGGCTGGAACCAATCCAGTCAAATGAGTTTTATAGGCTCAAAGTGAAATGAATATAGGAAAGAAATGATGTAAATCATAGTAAATAGAACCAATAAAACAACATACAAAATGACAAAAAGTATTTACTATATAAAAGCAACAACAAAATAATAAAAACTGAATGGTTAGAAATTATAATGACCAAGCCTGGCCACAAAGAAAAGATCTGAAAAATCACTTCCTTTAATTCCTTGAAGAGGTAGAGGTAAAGAGCATGAAACATTTCATATGCTTCCAGATTTGTTTGATGTGTTAGTTTTGAAGTATTATTTTTTCTTCCCTTTTAATTATTTGCAAAAAAGAATGACTTTTGGGAGGAAAGGTATAAATTAGAAATTATGGGTGATATAAAGACAAAAGATAACAATAAGATATATTTTTAAAATTGCACCCCATTGGTGCCAAAAGAGATATAAAGAGAAAGTGTGAGATTGAAGAGAAAGAGAAGTAAAGAGAAAAATGTGCCAAATGATAGGCTATCCATTAAATACTACATATTTTTTTAAAAAGCGAACAACCTAATCTCAAAATCAATGTGACTTTTTAGGGTATTAAAAAATGAAAGGGGACTCTAATATTCAAATTTTGAGTAATATTCTAAGAAAATTTGTGATCTTTATTTTAGTCTGGAATATAAACTCTGGCACCACAGAACAATAGAACTAGAAGGTATCTCATTGGTAATCCACTCATAGGTAATCCTTTTATTTTAGAGATGAAAAATCTGGGGTAATTTACCTGCCAAAATCACTAGTACAAATAGCACTTGGGCATTGTAATTCTCAAAACAATGTGCTTTCCATTATGCTCTTATATTCATTATTATAGGGATAAAATTACTATTCCTTTTTAAATGATTCTTTATCTATACCCAATGGCTAAAGTTTTGTCTTCTGATAAAGAACATTCCATTATTTTGGTAGTTGGGTCTTCTTTTCATTGAATTGTGCAAAGAAAAGAAAATGTTGATTCTACCAAATGACTTCAAGATATGATGGAAAACTTTTAATAATGAAGTGGACAATGAAGTCAGTAAGATGATTAGTGAAGCCTTTTTTTGTCAGAACAAATATCTCCATCCTTGCCAAAATGAGTCTTCCTTTTACCTCTAGGCCTTAATAGAATAAAAGAATAAGTCCTTGAAAATCTTAAACGGAAAACAATTGTAAAGGGAAGGTGGAGAACAATAGTTCGATCTTCCATAAAGACATTTTCAGTGAAAATCTGAAATTAAAATTTCATCTTTCATAACTCTGAGATGACTCAACAGGCTCTAAGGTAGGACACTTCTAAGAAATGTCAATGACAAAATTAACAGAATAAATTGAAAAGGTTGTGGGAGTATAATCTTTAAATTTCCTGAGACACTCAATACAGTTTTATGGGGATAGACTAATCTTATTTTAGAAGGCAAATAGTAGCCTTTCTGCACTTGCTTCCACCATGACTTTTCTTTTTAAATTGTTCTAATGAGAAAAGATAATAATGTGCTTTTTATAAAGGAAGACTACTGAGAAATAGGAATAACATTAAAATTATGATTTTTTTTACACTCCTTTAACTAAAATTGCTTTACACACATACACACACATTATTTTCCCAAAAGGAATATTTAGTCCAAAGAAATCATGGTGTTATAAAGACATTTTAATGGTCACTATATTCTAATGGAAGTGCCTCAGGAAAATGAGAAAACAGAAGTCAATATTATTTTGAATGAATTCAGTGATGAAATTAGGACTATTGTAGGTAAATTAAATAATATTAAGCTAATCAGAGATGCTAGTTTCACTGAAGATGTACATGGGTTGGCAGGAGATCTCAACAAATTGGAGAAATTAGCCACTGCCAAAAAAAGATAATGAGCAATATGTGCGTGCGTATGTATGTATGTATATATTTCCTTCTTCAGCTAGTCTTCATACAGAATAAGTATTTTACAAATTATTTCTTATTTTGATAATGTTGTTTATGGTACTCATGTTTGGGTATAGGTTGGTGTAGATCAGTGTAATGGTAATTAATTTAAATTTGAAGTGATCAGTGATCTCCAAATGTTTTTGGTATCACATATCTATTAACAAAAAATATTTTGAGTACATTCCTTCCTCATATTTGTATACATATTTCCTGTGAGATATATACATGTGCTATAAATATTATATATATATATATAATATGTATATATATATACACACATATACATATTTATGTTATCAAATATACCCACTCAGCTAGGTTTCACAGTGGATAGAGTGTCAGCTCTCATCTTCTTGAGTTCAAATCTGACCTCAGACACTTTCTAGCTATGTGACCCTGGGCAAGTCACCTAACCCTCTTTTCCTCAGTTTCCTTATCTATAAAATGATCTGGAGATAGTAATGGCAAACCACTCTAATATCTTTGCCAAGAAATTACCAAATGCAGTCAAAAATGTTGCATATAAGTAAAAAAAAACACTGAACAAGAAATACATTTTATAAGGATGATACAGATATGAAAGCATATTTGCATCTATAATAAATAAGGAACCACTGGGTTTGGCAAGTGAAGAAGTGACATTGACTAAAAATACTTTAGGAAAATCATTTTGACAGTTCTGTGAAGGATGGACTAGAGAGGGGAAGGACTTGAACTAGGAAAATCAACTAGGATACTCTTATAACAGATGATGGGGGCCTGAAATATGGTGGAGATTGTATGTGAAAAGAAAAAAAAAGACCTATGTGAGAGAATACGGAGACAAAAACTAGAAACCAAGTTTCAGGGACTGATTAGATATGTGATGAGTGAGAGTAAGGAGTTGAATATGACATTGAAGCATTGAACCCTAGAGCCTGGAAGTTAACAATTTCTTGAATAGCAAAAGGGAAGTTTGGAAGAAGTGTGAGGTTATAGAGGAGGAAAGTGTTAATGTAATCTCTAGCAACATTTCAATGTCTCCTTATTCAGAGGGACACAGTCTTTCACCCAAAATGAACATGGGATAGAAAGGACTCTTATTTATCAGTCACTGTACTGGAATCTAAAACATTCTCTCTTAGTAGTACCTGCAATAGCTATTGTGAGCAGGGTGGCAGGGGGTATTTATATATGCTTGTGATGATGAGGAGAGAGAATTTGGGGGACTTGGGAAATTGAACCTTTGGCCTTGAGGCTACACATAGTCCTCTAGGTGTGCAAGTAAAGCCTTTTGACTGAATCTGAACTTCACATAACAAATCCCATTAAAAAATTATTTGTTCTATAAAATTTGGACTTAGTTAAAAGGTTTCACTCAAGGAACTAAAAGGTCACTTGTGACTTTGAGGCTGATGGTTCCCTCCACTCCTGAATTAAACTATCCTGTAGATCTAATGCCTGGTTCAGAAGGGAGGAAGCCATTTGCTTGTACAATGGAGGTAGAGGTCAGAGCACTGTGGCACTTTTGGCGTCATGGTGTCAAAGTAGTCAAAAAAGGGAACTGGGAGTACTAGGAATCTCAGTCTATACTTCATTCAATTACTTTATTTAAACAGAAAAACTTTTTTTTCTTCTATTAGAGATTGCAAAGAGAACCAATCACAAGAAAAGAAAGAAACCTTTCACCAAAATTCTTACTAGTTCTTGTACAATGATTACTTTAATTAGTTATTTTAAGGAAAAAAGAAATCCTAAACATGACATAGATAATAATAAAAGCTACCATTTATAATGGTGCTTTGTGGTTTACAAAAGGCTTTAGGTAAGTTAATCTCATTAGGTATCTAGTTTAATAGATTGTAAGACACATTAATAAAACAATGTAGTGTCATACTAATAGTCAATGACATTTAAATGCATATTTCAATGACTTATAATGGAAACACCCTCCATTTCTTTATAAGAATATAACATAGACATGGATTTGAAATGCTGCATGGACTCATGGTTATTTGAACTGTTTAAAATTTTTTTTTTGGTCAAATAATGATTAATCATCAAGTTAGCTATTGTGCTACAACCCATCATAAAACTATTGTCAGAGACTTTCAGATTGAATCTCTAATCTATTTTTTAAATCAATGTTTCCAGAGGCCAATAAATGTACTTGAGAATGAGTAATGTTTAGAAACTTCAAAACACAAAAGATCAGGATATTTTTAATATTGTTTTACTATTATGTTTACTATTTGTTAAAGTTATTTCCCTATAATTTACTATGGTCACGCTTTCTATGAGTATGAATCTAAGCACTTCTTATATAGATACTATTATAGGAATCAGTAAGTAATGTATTATTCAAAGTAACTTTAAAAGGTATCAAGGCATTCAGAATACATTTTTTGGAGGAGAAAGTGAGACTAAGGGGCCTTGATTATGATTTGTGGAACACTAAAAAGGGAAAAGATTAGAGGATGGTTGTGTAATGGCCTTCAACTGAATTATTTCCCTCTCCCTGTTTCCTTACCCCCTGAAAGGAATCCACCTTAATGGTCACAGAAATGGCTAGAAAAAATAGTGTATGCTCCCTTAACATCTACTGCTCTTTAATCAAGAGCCACCTTCTCAAAAGAAAACAAGACTTTCACATTTTAATCAAATTTTGATTCTTTAAAAAAACTACATTTAAAACAAGGTAACAAACATTGTCATGTGCCAAACATTGTGCCACATGCTGTGCATAGAAATGGAAGCGTAAAAAAATTCATCCCAGCCCTCAAGTAACTTCTGTTTTTTTAAAGGTACATACATACACACATACACACACATACATACGTAAGCACACACTTATATAAACATGTAAATGTATATATACATATTATACATGCATATATGAATGCATATGTGCAAGTACAGTAGCAGAAGGCTCAGAAAAAGGAGCATCTAACTTTAAATCATCCCTCAGATGCCTACTGTCCATATGACTTACCCTTTAATCCTTGGGTTATAGAAAAGGTACCTCTATCTGCATTAGTAGAGATTGCTTTCTTCTTGTGATTAGGCAGATAGGAAACTATTTACCTACACAGAGACTTAGAGTTGTCTTGGTTACTTAGAAGTTAAGTGACTGACTCAGGGTCACAGAGCTAACATGTGTCAGAGACAGGAAATTAGCCAAATTTTTCTGACCTGAAGGCTGACCTACTATCCATTATGCCATGCTGCCTCTTAATTTATTAAAACATGTAATTAAAAAATCCTAGAGAACTTGTTTTGAATCTGTATAGTTAAATTTATTCAGAGTTTCGTATATCATTTTGCTAGAAAAAGAATGATATCCTTTGTGTATGCTCTTTATCTCACTATTTCTTATCTTGGCCATCAGATTGTCTCATCTCTATCTCTAATTTTTTATGTTTTTTCTTTTTGGAGGAGGGGAAGGAAGGAAATTGGGGTTAAGTGACTTGTCCAAGGTCATATGGCTAGAAAGTATTAAGGGTCTGAGGTCAGATTTGAACTCAGCTCCTCTTGACTCCAGGGCCCATGCTCTATTCAGTGTGCCACCTAGACACCCCTATCTATAATATTTAATCCATTTATATGTACTGTCTTCATTCATTTGATTATAAGCATACCCAAATCTGTCCCATACTTAAAAATAAACAAAATATATCTAAATCAGACAATATCATCTTCCAAAGATAGCTTTCCTTTTTATGCTCCTGCCTTTCTCTGCCAAGGTCCTAGTAAACTATATTTGCATTGATTGTGTCTGTTTCCTCTCCATCATTTTATAACCCCTCAATCTGGTTTCTGATCTCATTGCTCAGCTGAAATTTTTCAGGTCAAATTTATTGATGATCTTTTAGTTGTCCAATCTTTCATCTTTTCTCGGTTCTTAGACTTCTTGTTCTTTTTGCGACATTTACTATTTTTTTCCCTGATATTTTTTCTTTTCTGGGTTTTTCATCATTTATTCATACTTTCAGTGTGAACATGACGCATCTGAACACTCTAGATGTGAATATAATCCGAAAGTTTTGTCCTAGGAAGTCTTCTTTCCCTTTTCTCATTTTCCTAATTTGTAAACTGATAAATTTCCCATGGGTTCAACTATTGTCTCTGAGAATATATCTTCCCAAATTTATACTTTGAACATGAATATTTTTCTGATTTATAATTTTGTCACTACTAATTAAATCAATTCTATCTTAATAAACACAATACAACCAAATTATAACTCATACCCAAATAAATCTACTTCTTTTTTTAATCTTCCTGTTTCTATAAATGGAAGCAACATCCTCTAAGTCATCCAAATGCTTAAACAAGATATAATCATGAACTCCTCCTTCCTCATATCATATATTCTATCAGCTGCCGAATACTTTTCTTTCTATTTCTGCAATATTTTTGAATCTGTTCCCTTCTCCATGTTCATATAGCTACACTTCTCATTCAGAATCTCAACAATTCTTACCTAAGGTTTGTCTCTATATTTTCCTTTTCTTATTTAGCATTTTATTCTAAAAATGGTTTTTAAAAGTACTTTTTGTGAGTAGAAAAATTAATTATGTCAACTGGTAAAGGATAAAATATATCATTTATTTCAATAACACTCAGTTTGAAACTGTAAAAGAGTAAGAAAGTATTTTAAAAATAAAAACTGCTAAACTATGCATATGAAGGAAGGAATTTGTTATAAATTGACCAGTTTTGTATAAAAAAATAACTTGTGCCAGAAGTCATCTTTTAAATCATCGAAGATACTGCTTTTTTTTAGATAAACAGAAAGATAAATTAAAGAAAAAGAAGTAATGTATTAATCAAAAACTGAGAAAATACGACTGTGAAGAAATAATTTCAAAGAAAGGGGGAGATAGAGAAAACCTATACTGAAAATAAAGAACAGAAGAGCATAGTGGTCCTTTGCTATACTTGCACAGACCCTTTTCAAGAACTAAAAAGGGAAAACAAAAAATAAAGAGATAAACAATATGTATAGGTATCTGGAGAATAAGTTTTTGTTAACAGAAGATTATGATGTCAAAGGAGAACTTGCTAAGTTGTTACCTTTTAAGTGAAAGGTAAATTAAGTTCTAAGAAACTCATTTAAGCCACTAAAACATATTTGAGGGAGGAGATAGATAGCAAAGGTTAAGGATAAAAGTAAAGGACCTAAGAAGTCTAAAATGGTTTTCTCTCTGTCTCTGTCTCTCTGTCTCTGTGTCTCTCTCTATCTCTGTCTCCATGTCTCTATCTCTGTCTTCCTCTGTCTCTCTGTCTCTGCTGTCTGTCTCTCTCTGTATTTGTAAGTGTTAGCTGGAGCACTTAGTTGTTAAAAGGCTTTACTTATGATTGTCCTTATGGATTGGAGAGAGGAAGATCTTCTCAAGACAAGATCTTTTCAAGATATTCCTCTTCAGTATCCAATACTAGAATAGAAGAGAGGTGTTGCCTTTCAGAAGCATCAGTTATCCCTTGTTGTTTTTCCCTTCTCCCTATCTCTACCTCCTGCATTTTTGAGAGTGAAAAAGCAGAAAAGAGGAATTGAATGTTTTGAAGCTGTTGTATATAAAGAGATGCTGAGATATAATTGGTCACTACAGCATCCTAGTGTGTAAGCTCTGTTTGCTATGATGTGATTGGACAACATAGCTGGCTTAGTCTGTAGTACACAGAGATAGTTAGCCTGGTGAGCTTTAAAGTTCTCTAGTGATTGCCATAGAAATTAAAAGATAACAGTTTCTAAATCCTTTTTTAATAGTGATTTCAAGTTAAAAGAACTTGTAAATGCTGTATCAATTCACATATAGGAAGGAATTTTTTTAAGTAAAGAAAAAAGAGCCAGCAAACAAACAGAAGAAGAGTGATTTCCTTTGATGCAGATGTTCCTGAATGGACCAAATGCATCAAAGCTAAAGTCCAAAGTTGGGGGTCACCTTAAGTACATAGGTTTTCTTTAATCCGTTGCTTCCCCTCCAGGTTCCAATAAGTACATGCCAATTTTCCAGAACAGATACAGAATGCATTATTAGGAAAGGAAGCAAATCTTTAAGTGTGGATTCAAATATATAGATAGACACATATATCTATATGTGTGTGTATGTATATATGTGTGTGAGTATAATTTCTCAATTACATGCAAGCAAACATTTAACATTTATTATTTAAAATTCTAGCCCCAAATTATATCTCTCTCACCCTCTCATATCCCCCCCACTCCTGAAGAATCCATTTTGATATAGACTATAAATATGCAGTCATGAAAAATATTTCCATGTTAGCTATATTGTAGGAAAAAAAGAAGACCAAAAAAGAAAAGAATAATAAAGAATTTTTTTAAAAGTATATGCTTCAATCTGCAGTCAGATTCTATCATTTCTGTCTCTGGAGGTGGGTAGCATATTTCATCATAAGCCCTTTGGAATATTCTTGGATTACTGTATTGTTGAGAATAGCTAAGTCATGCATAGTCAATCATTCAATAATAGCAGTTCTCAACCTGTGGGTTATGTTCAATTTGTAACAATGAAAATATATCCTGCATATCAGATAGATTCATGACAGTAGCAAAATTACAGTTATGAAGTAGAAACTAAAATAATTTCATGGTTGGGGTCACTACAACATGAGGAACTATATTAAAGGGTCGCAGAATTTGGAAGGTTGAGAACTGCTGCTCTATAATATTGCTTCTGTGTTCACTGTCTTCCTGATTCTGCTCAGTTGCATTAGTTCATCAAAGTCTTCTTAGGTTTTGCTGAAACAGCTAATGTGGTAATGATCAGGAACATATTCTTCCTTAACTCATTTTTTCAGAACTCTGGGACAAATTGAGTAATCATGTCGTGTTAGTCATTCTCTAGGAAATTAGACTTGCCATTTTGAGGATAGGTAAGGGTAATTGAACCACCCCAGAGATTAATTAGGTTTCCCTAAACCTAGGTGAGATATATGAAGTTCTCACTGGATGGAGAACCATGCAATCAGCCATTACATTTTGCAATAGTTTCCTAACTTGTCTCTATGCTTCAATTCTTTTTTTTTCTATCCATTGTATCCTACACATAATTGACATAGTTTTTATACCTGTTGTCATTTTTTTTCACTAAAGCATAAGCCTGATATCAATCCCCCCACACACAAAAAACTCCACTTGTTCTGAGCTAAAATGGCCCTACCCTATTTTTCTAGTCTCATGTGACATTATAACTCTTCAGTCTAGCCAAATTGGCATTCTTATTGTTCCTCATACATAATAATCTATATTTAAATATTGTGTGTTTGTACTGACTTTTACCTTTTTCATGAAAGGCAATTTCATGAAAATTTTTTCCTAATTTCATTCAAAATAAAACAAAAACAATTTTTTATATCACAAGCTTCCTCATTCTCTCAACTACTTATGTAAAACACTAGCTTACATGAAAACTTGTATTGATTTTCTATATCTAAATTTAGCAATCAGCTCTAACTGAGCATACCAGGTTCCATTATACCTCTGTATGTATGTGACCACTACATATTGAGAATAGTAAAAAACAAAACAAAACAGGGTTAGTTTCTATATCTTCACTTTTCCCTCCTGTGAGAAAAATTAAAGACTTTGAAAGTTCCTATATTGGCGACCACTAGGATGAGAGCTTCCCATCTTCACTGATGCTTACTCTTTCTTTCAGGCTCCCTGACCTTTTTCTACTTCCCACAGAAATAGAGATGGTTTGACTCTGGAGTTTTAAACCTGTAATTCATGGAATACAACATCCACAGATTAATTTGCTATCAAATAAAAAAAACCCTTTATTTTCACTAAACTCTGATAGAAATTTAGGATTTCCTTCAAGTATAATTGTAGTCAAAAAACTTCATAATTATTAAATTTTACCACATAAGTTAATTGTCCATAGCACAAAAATATTAAAATTCCCTGCACCAGAAACAGAGATCACTGCCAGCTCTGATTAAAAAAGATATTGTATAGTCACCAAGTAGAAACACCCAAAATATGGTCTTACATATATATGTTTGAGCATATATGTGTATATGTGTGAATGTTTATGGATACATATGTATGTATAGAAATATACACACATGTGTATGTCTATATGTACATAATTCTTCTATCATAGCTTGATTCTTGGGGGAGGTAGGAAAATAAAGTAGCAGTGCAAGCTGAGAACAAATGAATACTTACAAAGAAGGAAAGAAAAGATGGACAGCTTTGAAAATAATACATAGCATTTATTATAGCCCTCATCTAACTACCTCCAATACCTGTAAAATATGACCCAGAGCAAATTTTAGAGCTACAGAACCCACAAAGTGACAGACATAAACAAATCCCCTGCTGAAGGCAGCCTTGCAAGGTGACAGGGAGGGTTGCCACATCTAGCTTGGAACTGAGCACAGTCCTACATGACCTGCCTGAGCCCAGACCCAGGTCTCCCCTGAGCAATAGCACAGGCTGGCCCACAGACTTCAGGAGAGTGAATCGCTGGCAGCTGTGGCAGTTTCCAGACTTCTCAACCACGAATGCCAAAGAGAAATTAACAGGTCAGTTGAAACTCTGTTGGAACTGGGTGACAGAAGAGTGTTATTTGGACCCTGACACCAGGACAAGAGGTGGCAGAGGCATGGTGGCTGCAGCTGCTGCTACATGGCTGCCTCTGTGTCTTCTGGCCTGTCGATCATATGGGGACCTAGAGATCATTCAGAGGGTAATCACTCTTGCTTTGACCTACTTGGATCTGGGTCACAGTCTTGGATGGTGGTCCTTGAGTATGTGGTCAGTGTACCAGAGCTTTTTGTGGCTATAGAGAGGGTACCCTCCTCATATCTCTGACAACATTTGAAAAATACACCACTAATTTGGGGAAAAGCTCTCCACTCTGGAGGCAGAGTTATACTGTGGCAAAGAGGTCAGAAATCAAGTAATTGGCTGGCAAAATGAACAGAGGAAGTGCAATCAGACCATAGAATCCTTTTGGGGCAACAAAAAGAATCAAAATATGGAGCCCAAAGAAGATAACAAAGTCAAAATTCCTCCATCTAAAGCATCCAAGAAAAATATAAACTGGTTACAGGCCATGGAGGAGATGAAGAAGGATTTTGAAAATCAAGTAAGAGAATTGGAGGAAAAATTGGGAAGAGAAATGAGAACAATGGAAGAAAATCATGAAAAGTGAGTGAAGAGCCTGCTTAAGGAGAAATGAAAATATAGTAAGGAAATTAACACCTTAAAAATAGATTAACTCAAATGGCAAGAAATGTCCAAAAAGCCAAGGAGGAGAAGAATGCCTTAAAGAGTCAAATTGCTAAGATGGAAAAGGAATTTTAAAAACTCACTGGAGAGAATAATAACTTCAAAATTAGATTGGAGCAAAGGGAAGCTAATGATTGTATGAGAAATCAAGATACTATAAAACAGATCCAAACAAATGAAAAAATTGAAGGCAATGTGAAATACCTCATTGGAAAAACCACTGACCTGGAAAATAGATGCAGGAGAGATCATTTAAAAATTACTGGACTATCTGAAAACCATCATCAAACAAGAGCATAGAAATTATCCTACAAAAAATTCTCAAGGAAAATTGCCCTGATGCTCTGGAACCATAGGATAAAACAGAAAGTAAAAGAATTCACTGTTCACCTCTTGGAAAAGATCTCCACAAGAAACCTCCTTTGGTTATCATAACCAAATCCCAGAGTTCCCAGGTCAAGGATACAATTCTACAAGCTGCCAGGAAGAAACAATTTGAGTATTGTGGAAACACAATCAGGATAACATAAGATCTAGCAACTTCTACATTAAGGAATAAAAGGGCTTGGAAACTAATATTCTGGATGTCAAAGAAGCTAGGATTAAAATCAAGAATCACCTACCCAGAAAAACTGAGTATAATGCTTCAGGGTAAACTATGGTCATTCAGTGAAATAGAGGACTTTCAAGTATTCTTGATGAAAAAAACCAGAGCTGAACAGAAAATTTCACTTTCAAATACAAGAAGCAAGAGAAGCATGAGAAGGTAAACAAGAAAAATAAACCATATGAAGTTTATTAAAGTTGAACTATTGACATTCCTACATGGAAAAATGATAAGTATATCTCATATTCTCATTTCTCAGTATGAGGAAAGTTGAAGGTAATATAAATAAGTAAATAAATAAACACACAAATAGATTAATTAATTAATAGATGGATAAATAAACAAACAAATAAATAAGTGAATGAATGAATGAATAAATAAATAGATAGATAAATACAAAAAAACATATAGCTAAATGAATGAATGAATGAATAAACAAACAAATGAATGAATAAATAAATGAATGAACGAATGAATGAAAGAATAAATAAATAAATAAGTTCCCTTCATACAATCCATCTCTCTCTCTCTCTCTCTCTCTCTCCACACACACACACACACACACACATGTCTGTGCATGTGTGTATGTATATAGATGTATATGTGTGTGTCTGTGTGTTCATATATTTTTATATGATAGTGTATGTGTGTATAAATATCTATGTGAGTATTTGCATACGTGTGTACATGTATACATGGAAACAGGGTACTGGGTCAGTTGAATAGGAAAGGATGAAATACAAAAAATAAAATTAAGAGGTGAGAGAGGAATATATTGGGATAAGGAGAAAGGGAGAGATAGAATAAGGTGGATTACCCTATACAAAAGATGCAAGAAAAGTGTTGCAATGGAGGAGAAGTGGAGGAAGGTGAAATGGAATGGGTCTACCTTACTCCTATTGAATTTGGCTTAAGAAATGAATAACAAATACACTCAATAGGGTATCTTACCCTACAGAAAAGTTGGGGGAACATGTAATGGCAAGCACAAAAGTAGTTCATACTTTGTTTCAGCTACTTAATTAACTCCTTTTTTCAGTTCAAGTTTCTTTTGAGCCTTCTATCAAGTCTGCTGAGAAACAAAACATGTGAACCCCATGAATTGTGAACCCTAGAACTCACTAACTCCTGCAACAGGAAGATGAAGATGTAATAAACATATATAAGGTAATTTGGCACTTCTAGAGAGAGAGAAGAGAACTAAGAACTGAACTGAGAACTGAGAAGAACTGAGAAGAGGACTCTTGTGTGGCAGAGTCAAGAAAGATCAGGGGAGGAGGTATTCAGTAGGCTTGCTATCTTTGGGTGCAGGGTAGGGGAAAGAGGGAAAGAAAATTTCTAACTCAACATTTTGTGGAAATGCATGTCAAAAATTAAAATAAATGCATAAATGTTTAATTTATTAAAGAAAATATTTGAACTATGAAATCCTCACAAATAATTAAATTTTTATCTCACTTGAGTTCCGCAGCTTAACTTACTGAAAACTTTGAAAACTTATCTTCATTGAAGAAAACAAAAAGACACATATAAACCACATTAACATTTTAAAAGAGTTTTACAGATTCAGAATATAAGTACATATAAAGTAAACATAGCATCATCCTCTACCTCCCTGAAAAAAAATAAGTAGGGATATTATTTTTTTAAGGTCCATAAGGAATTTTCCTTCTTTTATTTGTTTTGAACTCTTAAGAGACAAAGATCTGACCAGATCACTGATTTTACAAAATCATCATGGTTGGAAATGAAAACCTTTCAAATACTACAATTTTACCTTTGTCATATGCCCATGTAGCTTAAGATTTAATATTCATAGACCTTAGAACTTTTAACATACTAATACCACCTCAAAATATTCTTTCCCTAATAAAAATTACTATGGAACAATGTAGACTAGGAATTTATCTGCAAATTCTTCTTCAAAACACCAAAGATCAAGGACTAGAGAGCTAAATTGTCCTTCATATTCCAGGCCTTAAAATTTTCATACAGTATCAACAAAAATGATCAACAGTACAATTTGAATCAGCAAAATTCAGCATTTGAGAAGTGTCTCAGAACTATACAGGAGTCCTTTGGGAATTTGCTTAGACCAAGTTATCAATTCTCTGTCATAAAATGTCTCTTGAAATATTGGTATGAATTTTAACACCTGTCACATGAAAGAATTCAAAGATAAGAGATGTTGGCAGGGATTGAGGTACATAAAATTGAGATACATTTGAAGACTTTTAATGTGACACTGTAAAACTTAACTGTATATAAAATAATTCACTTAAATTAATGTCATTAAAAAAAGTTCCTATGTTCCTAATGTCCTAAAAAAAGTTTCCTATAAAAAAAAGCTCAACCATAGCAATCTTATATAGGTCCTACGGCAGTGAGCTATTACTATACCACCATGATCTCATGAAATAGTTGAGAAAGGTTATTGAGATTCTCAACATTTTCACTAGAGCCAATGCAGAAAAATAGGGACAAAATAAAAATCCATTATAGTTAGAACTAAGTGAAACATTCCTGAAAATATTCCATGTAATTTGTCCATACTTCAATGGAAGTTAAAAAAAAGATCACCAAAGTGTTATCTACAAGAAATTTGTGCTTAAGGTTTCAGGAATAAATCCTGACAGATATAAAAATCAATTTCAACAAAAGATATAACATATCTTTTTCTAATCCAACTAAATAAAGCTTTATGCTAAGTGCCAGAAAACCTACTTACTTTTATTCAGAAAAATACTAGGCAGTTTGGAATCTAGCCCATTAAAAAAATCACTGAAAGTTTACTGCTACAATCTCCTAGTTATAAGTTTCCCCCTGTAAAATACATTTTCTTCAAATAAGAATATATATATATATATGTATATATAGTGTTTTATATATACATACATATATATATACAAAAGTATATATATTATCAGAATACTATGAAGTATACGTTCAGAAAATTATGAGTTAACAGCAGAGAAGAAAATGAAGACTCACTACTCCTCCTAGGTTATATTCTAAGGAGAAACAATCACATTTCTGAGCATGTGCTTCCAAAGAGCATATTTGGAAAAGCTATTTAAAAAAGAAAAGATTGCTTTTCCATGTAGTGTAGCTAAGTTGTTCAGAGATTAAGGATAAAATGACAAAAATAGGGTACTTTTCTTTAAAAGAAAGTGGCCCAAGATGCACTTCTTTGGCTATTTTGAGGACTGTACTTTGAAACTAACACTAAGTGTATGAAGACATATTCTGTGTATGTAGTAGGTAAGTCTCCAGAGGTTTTCCTTCCATAAAGAGTCCTTGGAGAATTTACAGAATTGTCTTCAGTCAATTGCAATTCTGATGTTCCACATGGTTACAGCATTTTTATTTCATTAACACCTAATTTACAAGCACAAACCATTCTAAATGTATCAGAACAGATGTAGGAAATAATTATAATTTAGATTGAAATCTCTATCTTCTATTCAAATATTTCAAAGACCATCTATCTTAAGAGAAAACAGTTTTTTTCATAATACATTTATGCAAGGAGATTTTGAAAGAGAAGTTTGGTAACTTTAAAAAAAAGTGTAATAAAATCTAAAAGTTATGGTTCTCATAACATTAAGTTACCTATATTGCACAGATGGGCAATACCTGTTGTAATCGGCTATATGGTTTACTAGAGGGTATGTGCAGCATGGAAAAGATTCTCCTCATCTATTTAAATAAGCATTTTCATGGCAACCTCCTACCATAGCTCCTGGATATTAAGTTTAATGCTTTGAGAACTCCATTTTAAAAATTTTCCAAACAACTGAGATCATTATGCTTAATTGACTCTGAATTGAATTTACTAGGTATAAACACACCCACACACTCAGAAAATGTTCAGCTAATTTGTTAAGATAGGGAATGTTGTCTTTGGACATTTTTTGTCTTCTTGAGTAGGTGGCAGAAGGGTAAATGAATTTTTGATACCTTGATGAGGCCTTGATTGGTATGGAGATATTCCAATATAGTGTTCCTCTTAACCTACTCTTTCCAAGATTCACTGATAATTCATAGTTGAAGAGAAGTTACTGGAAACACGGAGAGCTTAAATGACTTTCAATGGTCACAGGGCCATTAAGTTTCAGAAACAGAGCTTAGACCAAAGTCTCACTAACTCTAAGGTTCTGTTCACCAATTTGAGTGCAGAGAAAATAAAAAAACAAGGAGTTTCTAAGATTGTCAGATGAAATCAATATGTCAATTCAACATTCAAGAAATATTCCTTGATTAAACATCTTGTGAATTTGTTCAACTGGCAAGGATTAATAAAAGTTGATTCTTGTTCAAAACTGAAATTATGCCTTTAGACGACTAAGTTAACTGCTTTCTTATTTTCTTCCCAATTTCCTCTACTTATCACACTTAATACAGGTCAATGTTCATCATGTACAGATTTGTTCATGGAACTTGTCTGCTGAAAAACTTTTAAAAAATAATAATCTATAACGTACTTAATAAAGTCCAAACTTGGTTTTGGCACTAAACTCTCCAATCTAGAAGTGCCCTTTCTTTCACCCTATCCCCTCTATGAACATTTGGTTCTAAGCAAACTACTTCTGCATATCCTACCCATTCCACATTCTGAGGACTTCCTTGACCTTGCTCTCTTTTTTCCCTCTTCTTTGAAAACCACCTCTCTCCATCTCTTCTGATTGAAATCCTACCCAACTTTTTTGTCTTAGATTAAATGCCATTTTACTGATGATCATCAATGATCTTATTGATGATCATTAAGATGTCATTTGATCTGAGGATTAAAGGATAGACAGGATTTCAATCCTACTCATGATCTCTTCATTCATTTCTCCCTTCAGTTCATATATTCCTTTTGTATCATTTTTCATGTGTCATAATATACTCTACTTGTCTTTGGTATTTTCCACTATCGTGTATTAAATTATGATCTCTACATAGTCTACATTTAATCTTTGTCCCCCTCCCACCCTTACTCAGTACCCAATACATTTCTCTCTGCACAGAGTGAGGGATTAATATTTACATTGTATGAATAGAATTGAGTCTGAGAGAAAGAATTTGCAGAATTTGTCCTTACTCAAAATATATTTTTCACTTGCATAGTGTACAATGTACTGCCAGTCACTTCTAGCTGGATACAGTCACTCACTTGTTTTGAGGGAACTGGGACATTCCACATTCTGAAAGGAGGATCTGTCTCTGTAAAACGTTTATACAAAACCTTAGACTAAAGCACAATCTTTGTCACAAAATCAAGGCTACTTCAAGTGCCCTTAGAGCCAGGGTTGCACTCATCATTCCACCTGTTTAACACAGAATTCATAGCTCATGCCTTGCCTGACCTTTCTATAACAAGGTGAAACATAAATCTTATCTTTCTTTCCAGGACGACTAACTCTGATATCCTCTGAGCTTTGGTGGGTAAATCCTTAAAATAGATTTAACACTAAACAAATGAACTTCTATTCAGAAAAAAAAACAAAAGAAAACATTTTTAAACTCCTGAAGTATATGTGAAAATTGAGAACAATGAAGGTAGAGTGAGGAAGCGGATGGTTAATTTTATACCTAAAGCTGTTCTCAGCTCCTCCATGCTTTGAAGACTCTCCACTGAATTATATGCAAAGGTTTGTTAACAAATAAAAACAAAGAGAATCAATATTTTCCTACCTTAAGTGAAAATATTACTTCAGGGTCTGGCCACTAGATTTCAGTGAACCTGCAAAGAGAGTTAAATAAATATGAAACAGGCATTAACATTTTATATGATGATATGCTCCAAATAAGCCACACCACAGCTTTTGTATTTTCTTCCCAGCAGAGGAGGTACTATACCTCTAGAAGAACAAAATGGAAGATGGAAAAAACAGCAGAGTTGGGATACAATCAGGTAAGGCTAAGACTAAAACTTAATTATGAAAGTAGATAGTAAAATAAAGGTAATGGGTAAAGAGATAGAGCTATATGGATTGAATAAGAAAATCAATGCAGTATTTAGAAGTAGTAGCACTTTGGTTTCCCCAGTTAATGAGTAACCAAACAATTATTAAGCACCTGTCATGTACCATGCAGTATACTGGATAGAAACTGAAGAGAGAAAAACAAAAGCAAAATACTCTCTGATTTCAAGCAGCTTTCATTCTAGCAAAATGTTTTTTTTAAAATCCAGGATACTCTTTTCTTTTTCTCTTCAGTTCATATATAATATAAAACATCTCAATACATTTATAATATCCTATTTTCTCTTGTAAAATGGTATACTTTCATATTTTATGTTTACAAAGAAAACTACATTGCATTCTCTCATGATGGCATGGAAGTAATACCATGAAGACAAAGCCAACAGATTGCAAACTCTGATATGTACTAGACAATCCAAACAACTTTGTATATGGGTACATTGCCTAACTATGGGTCTTGTCCTTTAAGGACTACTCATGTGAAAATATGTTCATTATCAGAAAGCTGACTAACAGAACACAGATTTTGATTTATTTTTATCATGCTTCAAGTTTTGCACTATCCAGCGTCTGTGTGTGTGTGGGGGGTGTGTCTGTATGTCTGTGTGTGTGTCTGTGTGTATGTGCATTTGTAGACTTGAGAATGCCTCTGAATTAAGGGCAGAATTATTATTTCTTTCCCAAAAGTATCTAAGGTAGAGCCCATTCTCCTTGGAGAAAATGCTCTGATTCAGTCTTAATTTGTAGGGGCATGTTTTTGTAAACTATCCTTGTTGTACATTCTCAGCATTTTAAAAAATCAAAGATAACTGATACTGATCAGTACTTTATGTTTCATAAATGGTGCCTGGTTAATTGATGTAGAGGACATATTGGATAAGAACTCAAGAAAAATGGTTCTCCATATCCTAAACTCTCAGGGGTTAGTGCCTGTCTTTGAAGTGATTAGAAAATTGAGACTACTTTTTGGGATGACAAAGAACTGAAAGCAGAGACGATGCTCTTCCACCGAACAAATGACTGAACAAGGGGTGATATATAATTGTGATGGAATAATATTGTAATATAAGAAATTATGAAGGGGGTGGAGTCAAGATGGTGGCATAGAAACACTAGAAGAACAAGAGCTCCCCCCAGTACTATCTCAAATACCTATAAAATATGACTAAATGAATTTTAGAGCTCCAGACTCCACAAAAACGATGGAGTAACAAAGCTCCTGCTGAAGGAAGCCTGGAAGGTGGTCACAAAAGCATGCAGGAAGCAGAGCCCAGTCTCATGCTATTTCAGCCCCAGGGAATTCAGGAGAAGCTGTGGCTGTAATATTCAGGAGAGGGGATCAGCAGCAGCTGTGGTGATTTCCAGACTCACCAACCTACAAGAGCCAAGGACAAACAGAAAAGGTTGGTGGATCTCTGCTAAAACTGGGGAAAAGGGTTTGGGCAAACTGCCTATAGAGCCCCAACAGTCTGAAGCAGCGGTCTTATTGCTGTCTCCATGTGGTTGCTTCAGAAGTTCCTGACCTGCTGTCATTCAGAGGCTAAGTGCTATTTCCTAGACCTCCCTGGATCAGATAATGGTCTTGGGTAGTGGTCCTGAGGTGCAATTTCAGTGAGCTAAAGCTGTGAGGGCTACAAAAAATGGCAGCCTCCTAATAGCTCTCGAAGCTGCAAAAACCCCAGCAATTTGTGACGGAGCTCTCCCCTTGGAAAGTGGAGTTTTACTACTGAGCCCAAAAGCCACATAATTGACTGGCAATATGAGCAGGCAAAAGAAGCAAAGCCAAGCCAAAAATGCAATACATTCCTTCTTTGGGAAAAAAAGGATCAAAGCATGGAACAGGAGGAAGACAACACAGTCAGAACTCCCACACCAAAAGCTTCCAAGAAAAATACAAACTTGATAGAGGCCATAGAAGAGCTTAAAAAGGAATTTGAAAATCAAATAAGAGAAGTGGAGGAAAAATTGAGGAGAGAAATGAAAATGATGCAAGAAAATCATGATAAGAGAGTCAACAACCTGAATGAAGAAAATAACACCTTAAAAAATAGACTAACTCAAATGGCAAAGGAGGACCAAAAAGCCTACAAGGAGAAGAATGCCTTAAAAAGTCGAATTTGTCATTTGGAAAGAGAATCTCAAAAGATTACTGAAGAGAATAATTCCTTCAGAATTGGAGTGGAGCAAATGGAAACAAATGACCTTATGTGAAATCAAGATACTATTAAACAGATGCAAACAAATGAAAAATAGAAGGTTATGTGAAATATCTTATTGAAAAACCACTGATGTAGAAAATAGATGAAGGAGAAATAATTTAAAAATTATTGGACTACCTAAAAGCCATGACCAAAAAAGTACCTAGAAATCATCCTGGAAGAAATTCTCAAGGAAAATTGAACAGATATTTTAGAACCAGAGGGCAAAATAGAACTTGAAAGAATTCACCTATCACCTCCTGGAAAGGAACCCCAAAAGAAATCTCCTAGGAATGTTATATCCATGTTCTGGAGTTTCCAGATCAAGCAGAAAATATTATAAGCTGCCAAGATGAAACAATTTGAATACTGTGGAAACACATCAGGATAACCCAGTATCTAGCAGCTTCTACATTAAGGGACTAAAGGGCGTGGAATATGATATTCCTGAGATCAAGGGAGCAAGGATTAAAACAAAGAATCAACTACACAGTGAAATTGAGTATAATGTTCCAGGGGAAAATATGCTCATTCAATGGGGTGGAGGACTTCCAAGCATTCTTGATGAAAAAAAACAGAACAGAAAAGAAAATTTAACAGTCAGATAGAAGCACAAGAAGGTAAACATGGAAAAGAAATCATAAAGAACTTATCAGAGTTGAACTATTTATATGTCAACATGGAAAAATGATAATTGTAACTTATGAAGCTTTTCTCGGTATGTTGGTAGGGGAAAGGAATACAAATGTGTATATATATATTTATACTTATATTTATATTTATATATATATGTACACATATATTTTTATACTTATATTTATACTTACATTTATATATATCTATATATATATGTGTGTGAATATGTGTGTATATATGTGTATATACACATACACATATATCTATATAAGAGGGTATATATATATGCATATGAATACATATCTGAGTATATGTATATATGTGTACATAGAGGGCACAGGATAAATTGGATAGTAAGGGATAATACTTTAAAAGGTGAAATTGGGAGGTGGGAGAAGACTAGAACGAGAGGAAACAGGGAGAGACAGAACGGCGTTAATCATCTCATATATAAGAGGCAAGGGATAACTGTTACAGTGGAGGGGAAGAACAAGAAGGCAAAGGGGATAGGGTCAATCTTACTCTCATTGAATTTGGCTTAGGAAAGGAATGACATAAACTTTAAACTGCGTATCTTGCCACACAGGAGAGAAGGGGGGATGGAGATGAGAAAGGCGATGATGGGCGGATGACGGGGCGGGGGGGGGAGGGTTCCTAGAAGCACACACTTCTGTAAAGGGACAGGGACAGGGTAGAGAATAGAACAAGGGGAGGGAGAGATAGGAAGGAGGGACACAGAATCAGTCTCTCACAATATGTACATTTTGGAGATGTTCTGCATAAGTATACATGTACAGCCTGTATTGAATTGCTAGTCTTTCCAGTGGGGGTGGATGATGAGAGAGAAAGGGAAAGAATCTAGAATTTAAAGTTCTAAAGTCAAATGTTAATATACATCTATCTATCTATGTATCTATCTATCTATGTATCTATCTATCTATGTATCTATCTATGTATCTATGTATCTATCTATCTATAGTGTTATAATTATTATTAACTACATGCAACTGGGAATTAAGATATACAGGCACTGGGATAGGGAGATCTATCTTGCCCTACAGAAAGTCAGAGGGGCGATGGGGGAGGACATAGGAGAGAGCAGATTGAGGGAGGGCTTATATAGTGGTTTGGCTGTTTTGGGGTGGTGGGTAGGGGAACGATTGGGAGAAAATTTGTAACTAAAAATCTCATGGAAATGAATGATATAAACAAGAAAATAAATACATTAAAATTAATTATGAAGAAGATGCTTTCAAAATACCTGGAAAAACCTGCATGAGTGGATGCAAAGTGAAGTGAGCAGGCCAGGTGAATATGATACATAACAATAGCAATATTGTAGGATGATCAACTATGAATGACTTAGTTATTAACTATACAGCAATCTGAGAAAATTCCAGTGAACCAATGATGAAAAGTGGTATTCACTTCCAGAGAAAGAATTCATGGAGCATGAATGTAGACTAAATCATATTTTTACTCTTATTTTTCTTCTGTTTTATTCAGTATTTTCTTTCAAACATGATTAATATTGAAATATATTTTGCGTGACTGCACAAGTCTAATCTGTATTAAATACTTGCTTTATGAATGACAGAGGAAGGAAGGAGGGAAAGAATTTCAAACTCAATTTTTAAAAAGAAAAAGTTAAAATTATTTTTATGTGTAATTGTGAAAATAAAATATTTAAATCTGAAAAAAAGACTGAGATTAGAAAGGGCTCTAAGCAATAAAGGTTCCCAGAAAGGAGAAGACTTGATTGTTTACTGTTGCACTGTAAGGATGTTGAAGAATAAATCATTTTCCTTTTGGAAAATTATTTACTCACCCAAGGATATTCATTCATCATTCTGTAGACTTTTGGGATATCAAATCACCATTTTATATTTTTCAAATAATTTACTTAAGTATTAGATTCATTAATATGTTAAACTCTTCCAAGATTTTAAAAATAGCCCATTTAATCCTTCATAACAAAGAGTTGCTTGAATAGTCTGATTACTGACATTTCCCCCAAACACTGGTGCTTTGATACTACTACGAAACATCATATTCTTTCAAAGAAAATGTTCAGTCATGGTAGGTGTTAGATAAAAATCTATAATATACTCTCTCTTGCTGGTATCAGTTTTTTTTCTTTTTTAAGTTCAGGTTTGCATAGTTTAAATAATGCAAAAGACTATGAGAACAAACATGTGTTTGATTCATATTTTATTCACCATTTATTTAAAAATAGCTGTGTCTATTATACATGGAGCATGTATTTTCATAGGACCTTAAACACCTTCCTTCTTGTATCAAAGTGTGGAGGAAATGAAATATTGAAAACCAAAATTGTGCTTAATTTATCCTGGTAGATATGCCCCAACTTATGTTCCCAACAATATAATTACAAAGGATTAAAAAAAACTTTATAAAACTCAAAATCCCACCAAGTTTTCTACTATGGAATAGCATAAACCTAAAATCTAGCCACCTGGCGATTTTTCTGTATAACACTAAGCTAGCTAAATCAGATAAACTAGATTAAAAATTCCATTGGGGGGGCAGCTAGGTGGTGCAGTGAATAGAGCACTGGCCCTGGAATCAGGAGGACCTGAGTGCAAATCCGGCCTCAGACACTTGACACACAAACTAAACGTGTTACCTTGGGCAAGTCACTTAACACCAACTGCCCTCCAAAAAAAAAGCAAAAAAAAAATTCCATGGGGGTAGACATATCTCTGTGCCATCCCCCCATTTTATTTGGTTAGCTTGCCAAATGAATGTGCTTAGATGTATTTTACTCAATAATTAAAAAAAAATAAGATTCCTTCTTATTTCCAATTACTATGAATAAGGGAAAGCAGAGATATACAATCTTGATATGGCTTGGGTTTAAATTGAGATCCATTTTTTCCCCATGCTCAGAGTATTCTATTTCCACATGGTTTGTGGTTTTACACTGGGGATGTGGCTCAAAGAAATCATTTTGACCATCTTATTTGTCAAAAGCCACCTCCAGGTGCCGGATGTCAAAGTTCTGCCAACTCACTTATTGAGCATGCACAAACACACCTGGCAGTCCTAGCCTTAAGCAACAAGCTAATCATGCACATTAAGCATGCATAGATCACCTTCTGATATTTCTCAGCCTTTTCCTAGTGCCTTGGATTCTGTAGTCCTTTCTATGGGTATAATACATTTTTAAAATGAATGTGTGTTTGCGTGTGTGTGTGTGTGTCTATGCATATAGTTTACTTGGATCCCTAATCCACTCTTTTCTCAGCAAAGAACCCAAGATATTTTCTTTACTCATCATACAAAACAAATGCTTTTACTAAAGTTAAATGGAAAGAAAACTTCAATTTGAAAAAAAAATTTGAGTCAATAATTTCCTGTTAGTCTAAATTTTCAGTTTTTCCCTGTTGTCTGCATGTTGGCCCTCTATTTTCACAGAAATATAGATTTATCTAAAGACTGTTTTCTATCAAGTATTTTTTGTCTCAAATAAAAGAGTAGAGGAAATACAATTATCTCATACCATCTCAATGTTCAAGTAGAGACTACTTTCAACTTCTGATTGGCCATTTACATAATACGTGATGGTATTCTATCCCATTCTAAGTCATATATATTGTCAGATAACTTCATTTTATTTCCCTTACTCTTCCCTAAACTCAGTGTCATGGCTATGTTCAAAAGACTGAGAAAAAGTCATCCACCAAAGATTGTGATTTTTTTCAATAATGTCACCAAATAGTGCAACAGAGATACCTTTTAGGATACCATCCTCCTGAACTAGTCAGCTAAACACTTTCATCATTCTTAGGCATCAAATGTTCTGGGGAGGAAAGTGAGTGTGAGAGGGAAATCTACAAACTAAATCAGAGAAGTGATTCAGAGAGTTTACATTAAGATTGGATTCTTCTTTTTTTTTGCTTTTTTTTTCTTTTTGGAGGGAGAAGGTAGGGCCATTGGGGTTAAATAACTTGCCCAAGGTCACATGGCCACTTTTGTGTTAAGTGTCTGAGGCCAGATTTGAACTCAGGTCCTCCTGACTTCAGGGCCAGTGCTCTATTCACTGTGCCATGTAGCTGCCCCTAAGATTGGATTCTTTAACCTTTCAGAGTTTAAATGGCTGAACTTCTGAGGGTAGTAGGACAAATTAACAGTGTTCCACTGAATTATTTTGAGAGTTTTGATACTTTCTGTATTGCAATTAAAGAGTTGTTGATGGTAGATTTCCTTCTTTCCTTTTTTTTTTTCATTTTTCCCATGAGATTTGACACATTTTGTTCCTTTGAATGAATTTTTATTATTTAGGTCTTTAACAAATTTTGACAAGATACAATTAAGAATAATGAATACTTCCCTGATTATTTAATTTCTTTGTTTTCATAAAGAATATTTCTCATATTTAGGTACTGAATTTGGTTATGCAGTTATTGCTCTACTGCAAATAATTCTGTCTTGATTTTAGATAGATACTTTTGCTTGTATTAATAAAAGGCCCTTCTGGGAATATACTCCTTATTGTTATTTACATAAATAAAAGTTATATCGTGTTTAAAGTATTTTTTAGCAGCTACCCCTTATCATGTAGAGGTTATAGGTCTTTTGTTATTTAAATGGTCATGTGAAAGGAAAGAAGAAGGATAAAAAGTACATAGGCACACAGAAAACCACCTTCCAGTGTTGTTTTGTCCTGCCTTTCTTTTTGAATTCTCTCTCTCTCTCTCTCTCTCTCTCTCTCTCTCTCTCTCTCTCTCTCTCTCTCTCTCTGTGTCTCTCTGTCTCTGTCTCTCTTTTTTTTCCCAAGAGGGCCACAGATACCTCTGCACAGTTCCTCTCAGTGTCCCATCACAGAAGCTCAGAGAGCATGGAGGGGTGGAGAGGGAGGACATGAATTTTATTTTCTATATGTAGAGTCATTTTTGCATTGAATTTTGCCATGGTGAATAACTATTTTGTCAGTGATGCTATTTCCTCTTTTCAAAGAAACATTTTATTTAAATATTTTGTTTTATTAATGAGAATATTCTACAGTTACTTTTCTATGTAGTGTAGCTAGGTTACCTATCACCATTATATTTACCTCACAAAACATGGGTGAGGTGTCTCCTTCCTTAATTTTTGTTTCAATACTCATGTATATTAGATTTTTTTAATGCTTCTTTTTATTTCCTCCTATGTGGCGAATTCACATTGTTCATATAAATGGTAATTTGTTTTTCTGCCTCTCAGTCTTTTTTGACTTTTTATTCCTTTTAAATTACTTGATTTATCATTTCAATGATTATTTTTTTACTTTCAATTTTATCTATTTATCTGAACATTTTCTGTATTTCTTCTTTTGGTGTTGGAATGCATGGCCTTTGCAGTTCCTCCTAACTGTAGCTTTATGATCCTATGACATCTTTGATGTCTAAGACTAGAAGAAAAATGAACCTGGCATATAGCAAGAGTGGCAGTTTATAAATGAACAGTAAAACTACTGCCACAACAATCATGAAATGTTAAAAATTCTAACAGGCTTCTAGCCAATTGGATAGATAATTGATAAAAGAATGGTGTAAATGCATAGAAAAATGCTACACAAGATGGAGAAGCGTGAATATGTTAGGATCTCCACTGTTGAAGAGGGTTTTTATATCTATGAGATTGCAAGTCCATTACATTACTGAGTATTTTGTTAACATCAACTGGCCTGAATTTTGTTGGAGATGGAGATGAAAAGTAATAATTTTTGCCTACCCTTAAGAACCAACAATTGAGGTGACATAAGAATCTATCATGAAGCTGAAAAACAGCAAAACAACATTACAACTGAATGCTAAATTGTAATGTACAAGTTATAAGTGTATTTTAAGAACAAGAGATCCACCAAATCTGAGGCAATCAGGGGTGGGCAACCAGGCTTCTTACAAGTTCACTATAAACTCATCTGAGTTGATTTTGACTATTCATATACTATATTTCGTATTAGAGGACAGTGTAAGAGGAAATGAATGTCACATAATTTTACAAATTTGTTTTAATATTAAGACAGCAAAAGATTATCAGTAGCTGTTATCAATAAAGACATGATCCATCCTTTGTGATAGTAAACCAATTGTAATCTGTGATATATCTGGATATTCAGCAATAAGGTGCCAAACTGCACACCCATAAATTGAAAAGCAATTTTATCTGCTTGACATAATAGAGTGTCAAAACACTCTGATTCCTTTTCATAGTCTTAAATGAAAGAAGGTTAAGCTGGGGATAAAATCCTGATTGTTTAGCTTTGATCTTTGGCATCTTTCCACACACAAATACCTCCCTTATTCTCCACACCCCAAAGAATGAGAAGAAAACAAATCAAATCAGAGCAGTGTTTTGAAAACATGGGTTTGCAACCTGTCATTATCTCTCTCATTTTCCAACAAGACTTAGGATTAAAACACCAGCATCTTTTTTTCCCATTTGAAAAGATACTTTAAAAATGTAGAAGTATTTTTAAAATTGTATTTTGCATAATGTGACACATAAATTGCACACTGCTGAAGGAATTGTCTGTCTCCCTGAATGAAACCATTTTAATCTCAAGAGTTTTATTATCTGTTAAAATCTATTTAAACATAGGCATTCAATTTTACATGACTTGACATTTATGGGGAAGCTATTTTATAGCAGCAGGATTCTGAACAGACAAGATCACAACAAATATTAATGATTATATGACACATAGGATTGAAAAATATGGGGAAAGTATTATCTAAATATTCAGAAGTATTCACATACATATCAAGATTCTTGGGATGGGTCAGAGCCCAACTAAACTATATTTGGCTTTAGAAGTAAAATTATGACAAAGAATCTTGAAAATACAGATAAACAAAATAAGCAGATTTATTCTGGCCTAAATATAATTAAACTATTTGTATTGCTACTGAGGAATAGATTCACGGATTTGAAATTTAACATGTTTTAAATTGGCACTTAAAGACTTGCTTTTTTTTTTTTAAAGAGAATATAACTGGCTTTACTTGTTCAGAAAGATACTGGAGCTTATTTTCATGGCATGTCTTAGACTATTCATGAAGCTATGAGCCATCTCAGCTTCTGCTTAAATTTTAGGTGTAAAATCCATAGGAAAAAATAACTAATGCACCCTGACTACCAGGAGCTAAAAATATGATTCTCCTGCACTCTTTTGGCTGTGCAAAGTGAGTACATTTTATGGCAGTTTATCAATTTGCCAGTTTCACTTAGGGTTAAAAGGAACTAGGAAAATGAACTTCACACCTAGAATTTTACAGCACTATAGGTTCTATATTTCTAACATACAAAGATGCAAACGGGGACTTTTATGAACAAGTCAGGAAACAAATCACTGAAAGATTTTAAATTACACAGAACATTCTGCATGAAACTTCAATCCATCAATGAGCCACTGAAAAATGAGGTAATTACCTACAATAATTTGCATGTTAAGAGCTAATACAATATTACAAAGTAAAGTCCAGTTGTGAAAGCAATGCATAATTTCCTGATTAATGTTTCATGCACAATATTCTTCCATGCTCTGTCAGATGCTAAATAACAATATGGCCAATCAATCTGAGAAACACATACACACACACACTCACACACACACACACACACACACACACACACCACCAGAATGTGTCACATAAGAAATTAGATCAACCTCAGTAGGTCATACCTTGAAATAAACTAATGTCAGAGTTATGACATTTATCTAGAATATTGTGGTTTACTTTTTTAAAAGGCAATATATTTGGGATATCACTGATCTTGTTACATATTTTGTAGTAACTGAGGATTAGTGTATGATCACAAGAAGTCAATTTCTAGTTTGCAAAACTTGATCAGTTTCAATATTGAATAAAGCCTGTATTAAAACATTAAGGATGTAACATACTACTCTGGCAAAAGTTACAATTTAGGCTAAATCTTCAGTCAGGAAAACTGAGCATGTCAGAGAAGTGTATGGCAAGATTCTCCAGAGAGAGATTACTAAATATTTTCTCTGACAATGTAAAGTGGAAAGAATTCCTCTAGGAGTAGAATTCACCTATCCTGTCAGCTGAAGACAGGGTGTCACAATAAACAAAAGAAAGGCAAGAGAAGAAAATCCAGAATAACAAATAAAAAGTGGTATAATAAGCAAGAATTGAGCTGAATAACATATTGGCAACTTAAAAATATATTTTGCCTGCTTTTATCCTGTGCAAAGGAGAAACTCTTGAATTCTAATACTATCCTTTTCCTTCATTTGAAGCTTCAATTATTTTTAAGTAAAAGCAAAACCCTTACCCTTTAAAGAAAGTAACTTTAAATAGAACAAAGTAAAGAAAAAAACATGTTTCAGTCTATTTCAAGTGTTGAACAATTTTATGAGGTTCTTTGTAATTTTAATAAGGAGTGCTGAGATTTTTACCTTGAGTTAAACTTATAATTTTATATCAAACTATTTAAGAAGGTAGAGTCACAACTAATATTTATTTAATATTTGAAACTTTGCAAACCACTTTCTCCTCATAATGACCCCCAAAGTTAAGTAGTGTAAGTATTATTAGCCTCATTTTATAGTTGAGGAGATCTGTATAACTAGATTATAAGTGATAAGCCAATGATCACACAGCTATTAATTGTAGGAAGTGAGATTCCATATACGTCTCCCAGCTTCAAGTTCAGAGTTACACACATTAAATTCTTGAGAAATTTAAAAATGAGGCAATTCACAGATATTTATCATCTTGGTTTCATATATATCAAAAGAGATGTAAATGCCTGATTAGTTCAAAACTACAGCAAAATGAAATATTGTGATATGCTTCAAAATTTTTGATGAGTGAGGAATCAATACCATATCAAGCCTCAAAAGAGAGGTATTTAATCCTTTTTAGAATTGGATCTCTCACCTTGGTCATAGGGATTGTAATTATAGTAGGTTTATGAAATATCTATAAATTATTTCAGCATAGTCAAAAAGAAGATAATCATGAGATTCATTCCTTGGAGAAAACTCAGATTTCACTCAGTTTAATCACTCATTTTACAGACCTAGCAACTGAGGCTGACCTTAATGGTTTAGTGAAATTTGATGATATTAAAGTCGTATGAAGCAATATAATTGTAGAGGAAGCATTACAAGACAAATACACACAAGAGGCAATTCCTGGGATATTCTGTGGAACAGTGACCAAAAAAATACATACTTTGTGATCATGTTAAACTGCAACTTCAATTAATACTGCCTAGAACAGTGACAGCAGATCAAACCTGTATATTGAGATCTGAATGGGATATCTGTCATCAATTAAAGTTTCAAGACAGACAGGTGAAGCCAAAAGAGTCACTAACTACCACAAGTCATTTCAGACGCATGTGGCCCTGGGAATGAAGCTTTTGATTACTTGCCAATCTTTGCTCGTGCAATGAAAAAATATATGTGTGTTTATGTTTGTATGTTTACTGTACATACATTTAAATTTTCAATATGTATATTATATTATTAGAGATAAGAGCATGATTGAATGATTAGAGATAGAATAATAAACTATTATTTCTCCTATCCTTTCTTTTTTCTGCATCTTTTCATTACCAGACTTTGTCTTTGTGCTAAAGAAAAATGTTACATATTCCTATGAAGACTGTATATCTACATGCATAATGTTTTATTTTCCTGTCTTATTCTGTGACTATGCCTGTCTCCTCAGTATGATGTTTGAACTTCAAGTTTAAGGAGTAAAAACTGAATATGGATGGGTCCTGATGTTTATTCTCTCAAAGTATTTTGTAATAAAAAAAAATTAAACTACTTTTGCATCTTATCTGAATGTAGAAAACCAGTATAGGCAAGCATATTACATAACAAGGTCAGGGAAAAATACGTATTTATTGTGTGTGTGTGTGTGTGTGTATGCTCACATACATCATTCTGAGAATTGTTGAACTGTAGTGGACACATGTCACCAATAGTCATATTCTATTATTTGTCTTTTAACCATTCAATTCCTAAAGAATCTTGAATTTTAAATGCTTTCTGTTACAATTACACAATGAATTCATCAAGTAAAACATATTATTTTTCTAGACTATCATTTTTTTGCATTTCTTGTTGTGGTTTTCTGATTCTTAAATAATTAAATGCAAATTTATCTTCCTCATCTTTGAGGTCATTTTGATGCTTCCTCTCCTTTGATTCATTTCAACAACATTAATTTATTACTGCTCCTTTTTTCTGGCATTACTGTAAAGATAGTTGTACAGAGTTGATGTGTCCTGAAAACAAACTGGAAAACGTGGTTTATTTTCAAATATAATGTCTCCTCTCCCAAATGAATTATCAGAGAATGTTTTCATCCAGGCACTAGCTTTGTGATCTTGGGCAACTCACTTAACACTGCCTGCTTCAGTATCCTCATCTGTAAAATGAGCAAAAGGAAATAGCAAATGATTTCAGTATCTTTGCCAAGAAAACTTCGAATGTTGTCATGAAGTCAGACACTATTGAAATGACTGAACAATAGAAAATTTGAATAATTCATTCAATAATAATTAAGCTTTATTACATACCATGTGCTTGCTATTTTCTGGTAATACAAAGAAAGGAAATAGTTTTTGCCTTCAAGAAGTTTATTTTTCTATTAGAGAAAAATAACATGTACACACACACACACACACACACATATATATATATATATTGTTTGTGTGAGTGTGTGTGTATATATATATACACTATATGTAGTGTGTAAATATACTATACATATATTTCTCTCACTCTCTCTCTCTATATGTATATGTATATATATAAATGTAAATATATATGTATATATAAAACATATATAACATAAACAAGCAAATAAGCAATTTGGCGGAGGAAGTATGACATTAGTAATTGGTTGGGTAGGTGGGCAGTGATCAGGAAATGCCTTGCCTAGAATATGGTACTTGAGTCTAACTTTGAGGGATAATATAAATTTCAGAGGCAGATGGGTTATGGAGAGGAGATATTCTAAATGTGGATGTTAGACCATGCAAAGACAGAAAAGCAGGCTATGGAGTGCTATGTACAAGAAACAGTAAATAGGATAGGGTGGCTCTCACTAAAATGATGGTCTAGGGGAAAATGGAATGCCTTGATAATAATAAAGTAATATGTTGTAACAAGAAAATAAAAAAATTCAATTAACATAATTTTGATGCCACAAAATGAAGGAAAACAAGAGTTCATTTCATGTCCTTAGTTACGTCTCCAATACAGGTATAACATACTTATTACTAAAGTCCAAAGAAGTTGTCATGCAATCTTTTTTTTTAATGAATGCTCAAACAGAAGAAATAGCATATCCTCTGATTTTTCCGTTTTTTTCTCTCTGATTCAGAATTCTCAATCCTTCCCATAAGTTATGATCTTATTCAAAATTTACTCCCTCTAGAATATTTTCCCTTCCTAATTTGACCTTACTGATCTCTCTTATAATCTTTAATTCCTGCATATTCTAAGATGTTAAATGAAGAACTCAAATGTTCAATTTATCACAGCTATAAATGGATACTGACTCAGTGACACAAATTATTACATTTCAGTTCAGCATAATGGGACAATGTAGGAGAGAACAATAAAATCAGTTCAATGTAGTATGGCCAATTAGTCTCTAAATTTACAGAAGCCACCTGATTTTGTGTTTTGGTTTAGTCACTTACCTGTCTTATGGAATATTACTAACCACACAGCCTCACATAAAAACATAGGGAGAATACAACCTATGCTACCTATATCAAAGAGTTGTTTTTCGAATGTAAGAAAATGCACACGTATAAAGGAATTTCTTTTGTTCTTCATTCATTTTTCAGTTGTGTCAGATGTTTTGTGAATCTATTTAGGTTTTCTTGACAATGACAATGGAGTGGTTTGAAAAGACTTCCTGGCTCAAGCCCTAACACTCTACCCACTTATCCACGTAGTTACTCTGTGTAAAGAAATAGGTAATAGCAATATCAAGGGGATGATATAAACATTTTACTTTAAGGTAGTGTAAAGCTAAGTTCAAGAAGCTTTTCAGAGGACTACTGCTATACAACTTTTCAAGGTTCTAATTACACAGCATAGTGAACTGTCTATTTATTCATTAACAAATTAGAGCAAATAATTTACAGAAATCAAGGTACCACATTCACAATGACAATAACTTATCACTAACATGGCCACATAGTTTTCATCAAAGTGGTCACATAGTTTTAAACAAAGTATAACATTCATTTGTAAGTCCTTCATTTAGTAAATCTTTAATTCAATCACCCTTAAGGAGGCAAGCCTCCTTAACTGATACAAAGTACAAAGGTCAAAGTTCTCCACCCTTAGATCACAGTAAATCACAATCTTCTCAGTCAGCATCAGGTACTCAACAAGAGGTCTTTTCATCTTGACTTGAGATTGTCTCTCAGCTTCCTTGGTTCCTCTTCCACAGTGCCAGATCCCAGTTCCTTGTCCAGTTCCTTGCCCTGTTCTTCATCTAGTTCTTTGTCCAGCTCCTGTACCACATTAAAGCTCACAATTTCCCTTTCACCTCAAGTCCTCCACAGTTCCTCTTTCAGGGAAGACAAAGTTTAACAGAGCCACAATAATATTCATGCACGTTGCTTGCAACATCATCAATTCACTATCTGCCTGTGAAATCAACACAGACCCACAAACAAGGCCCTAGAGGTCAACACAAATCATCAACATAAAAATCGATAAAGACCCACAAACATGGCCCAGGGGGTCAATACAAATCATCAGTAAAATCCCAGGACCTCAAAACCTGCCTCCAGGACTTCTTTAAACAGACAAACAAAAAGTCCTCTTTCAAGGCTTCCAGTAAGCTCCCAGGGCTTCTTTACAAAGTATCATAAACAAACATCAACACAGACAGAACAGACAAACATAGAGTGCTAGGATAAAAGTTTTCTCCTTCTATCACCAAAGAGTTCTCTTCTCAGTTCTTCTGCCCCTAGACTGGACCCCTCCCCACACATGGCCATTAGATCCTCTCCAGGAGTTCACATGTTCTGTCTCTTAACAGACTTAATACAAGGCTCAAAAGAATCTTGAAGTGAAACAAGGTGTCAACTCAATAGCTGAAACAAGGTATCAACCACTTCTTTGCTTGCTGTTACAAGTAGGCAAAATGCATCGTCGTTAACTTATCTTAATCACACAATCATATTGTAAGGGAGGTTCTAATTGCATTGTATTGCAATGTCCGTTTTACAGATAAGGAAGTAGATTCTCACTGAGATTGTTACTTGTTAGGCCAAATATATTTATCAGAAGCAATCAATTATTGACAGTCTGAAACAAAATTCAGAGCAAGACTCCAAAATATCTGACTGTCAAAGTTCAGCTTTTATCCACCTATTCCATGCTGCTTGTCATTCAGAAAGATATGATGTAAATGCCACATTTATCAGCTCTGCAGATAACACAAAACTAGATTATGTTCTATCAAACTATTATTAGATACTAAAAAAAATAATATTGCACCACAAAGAAGCACAAAATGCACTCAGGACATTCGTAAAATTATAGAACTAAAGTACTAACTGAAAATATAGAATTTATGAGCAAAAGAAAAGGTTTAAAAAAACTAACAAAACTGACAAATCTCAAAATAATCAGATATCAGGAATATATATTCAATTATATGTCAGCAAAAAATGAAAAGCTAAAAGTAATGTAGGAATAACTTCAAAAATATAAATCATCACAACTGTAAAAAGCAATAATAGACTTAATGAAACTTAGAAAATGAAATGGAATTGTTAAAAAATTACCAAAAGAAAGACAATAATTTTTCCAGATGGATTTAAAACTAAATCTATCATATCAAACAACTACAAATCAAGTAATCCGTAGACACTGAGAAATAAAACATTATACAAACCTCCTTCTATGAGACAAAAAGTATTGTAATAACTGAAACATGAAAGAACAAAATAAAGATAATTACATTGTCCAATATTACTAATAAACATACATTCAAGGAAATTATGAGAATGCCCATGAATTGGGGAATGTCTGAGCAAGTTATATAGTAATAGAATTTAAGTGGGCCTCTAGGTGGCGCAGTCAACAGGGTACCAGCGCTTGGAGTCAGAAGGATCTGATTTCAAATCCAGCCTCAGACACTACCCAAAAACTAGCCATGTGACGTTGGGCAAGTCACTTAACCCCAATTGCCCTCCAAAAAAAAAAAGAATTTAATTGTTCTATAAGAAATGGTGAGTAGGCAGATTCCAGAAAAAAACAAAAAAACAAAAAAAACAATAGCAATGACTTACATGAACTGATGCTGAGTGAAGTGATCAGAACCAGGACAACATTGTACACAGTAACAGCAATATTATATGACAGTTAACTGTGATAGAAATAGCTCTTCTCAGCAATACAATTATCCAAGAAAATTCTGAAAGATTCATTATGGAAAATTCGTTCCACATCCAGAGAAAAACTGCAGTCTGAATCTTAGTCTACATGTAGATAGAAGCATACTATTTATTTTTGTTTTCTGCTTTTCTTTCTTTCTTGTGTTTTTCCCTTTTGCCTTGTTTCTTCTTTAGCAATAGTACTAAAGTACAAATATGTTTAACATGATCATATATGTATAATCTATAACAGGCTACTTGCTGTCTTGGGGAGAGGGGAGGGAAGAAACAGAGGTAGGGAGAAAAGTTGAAAATCAAAATCTTACAAAAATGAATGTTGAAAACTGTCTTTACATGTAATTGGGAAAATAAAATGCTATTAAGCACAAAAAAAGAAAAAATAATAAATTAAATATAAATGAAAAATTAAATATCCTAGCGAAAAAGCAAAAGACTATAGCAATATTTCTAACACAATTTGCTGGGTTCATGTTGGATTTTGATCAAAGATGAAACAAAATTCAGCACAAAGGAAACAAATGAAATAATTAAAACCAAAAACATATGACATAAAATTGTGATACCAAAAGAAATAGAAAAGTCTTTTAAAATCATATATACAATCATATAAAAAATTAAGTCCTACAAAACATAAAGGATATACATATATTTTATTTTAAGGTATTAAAATGAAAAGTTAACATTATATTCAATGCCTAAATACCAAACATGTACCAGTAAATACAGTAGTAATGCCCTCTTTCCCTACATTTTATTCCGTCCTCTAATTTCCACTTAATTTTTTTTAATCACTTCTTATTAAAATGCTAGCTTCCTGAAGTCAGAAATGGTCTTTCTAGATTCCATTATACCCCCTATCAATTAAGGTAGAACAGTCACATAAGACTTAATCAATGTTTTGCATCTATCTATATATCTTCTATCAATCAATCTTTCTGATAAACTTCCTGAAATGTTTATATTAATAAGGGAAGAGAAAGAAAATAAACAAAACATGGAAAGAAGATATTACTTTTGCATTTTCTTTTATATTTGATAATGACAAGATGAAAACCTTAAAGAATCAGCAAAGAAACTACTTGACAAAATCAGTAGCTACATTAAAGTAGTATTTTACACAATAAACTCCAAAATATTAATAGTGTATATAGAAATAACAAAGCCTAGGGAGGAAAAAAAGAAAATCTCATTTAAAATAACTACAAAATGTTCAAAATTTTGGCACCATCATTCTACTGCAGCAGTCTCAAAACTTGATAAGATGCAAACTCCAATAACTCTTAAAAGAAATTATTTAAATAACTGAACTGATATTTAGAGATCATGCTTAAGTTACATGAATACCATAAAAATGTCAATACTGACTACATTAATTCATAAATACCAAGCAAAGTACCAGTAAGATGCTATATACGTATACATAAACATATACATATACATACGCATATGCATATACATATATACACACATGTAAATATTTTTATCTACTCATAACGAAATTTATTTGGAGAAACATAAAGAGCAGAATTTCAAGAGAAATGATGAAACTAAATAGCAATTCAGGGGGAATAGCATTTTCATATATTACATTATTCAAAGAGACATCAACATGACTGTACAGGTTATAAAACAGAATAGTAGAGTGATATGGAGATATACATGGATAAGAAACAAATGAATTTTAAATATCCACTGTTCAGCAAACTAAAGAATATAAATTAGTAGGGAAGAGTTTTCCAACTGATAAGTACTTCTGGGGAAATTGGAAAGAAATTTGGTTGGAATTAGATTTAGAACAATAATTTGTATTAACTTGATATGTAACAAAATTATATATGACAAGTTTTAAATTAATATGGATCTTAAATATTAAAGATTACATGATAAAGATATTAGAAGACAACCAGAAATTGATCTTTTGAAGCTGTTTCTAGGTACAAAAAAATCTAAGCAGAAAAGGGATAGGGATTATTACAAGGATAAAAATAGCTAATTTCAGTTATGTGAAAATAATTTTTAAAACCTTTGCATTTACTATCTCTAATTTTGCATTCAAGATATATAGGGAACCTTTTTTTTGAAGTAGTAATAAAAGAGAAATAAAATAGGCATTGATAGAGAATGGGCAATGACATGATAGAATATAAATAAAATGGAACATTATTGTGCTATTAGAAATGATCAATTTGAAATGAAATGTATGAGTAGACACATAAATTGATGAAACATGAAGTAATCAGAGAGAGGTAAACAACATTTGCAGTTACTGCCATAGTATAAAAGGAAAGAAACAATAGAAGAAAATCAGTACCTCTATATACTGACTATTCTTGATCTTGAAGAAGAAATGCAATGGTACACTTTTCTCTGCTCTTTATAGAAGTATAGAAGAGGATGGAAGAAAATATATACTGCTGATTTGGAATATGTAATTTTTAAAAAATCTAATGCTGAAGTGCTTCCCTTCCTCCATTAAAAATAATTATCATTCATTATTAGGATGGCTCTTCAGGTAGAAGAAGGGGAGTGATATAAGTGAAAAAAAAGCAATAAAAACTAAAAATAAATAAAGATAATAAGAGAAAAAATCTGCCATTTGAGGCCAATAAAGTCAAGGAGAATTTTTAAATGGTTTTTATCATGTGCCTTGTGTGCTACTATTCTTTGCTTTAATAATCCTTTGCATAGCAGTAGGATTACCTTATGACATTCTCTCCTAGACAGAGAGGGAAACTTTCTTAAGAAAAGGAAATAAATCATTCAGTTCATGAAAATCAAAATAGTCTTTGGAGATAAGAAAGCATACCAAAGGATGCAAAATTTGAAGAAATCAGAAATGTTTATTCTGGTACTTAAAACCAGGGGTCAAAGCAACTGTATTTGGATACTGAAGGGTTGTCAGTTAGTAAAGGCATTATTTTGTTTGGCCCCAAACACATTAGTTGTAGTGGGAAGTAACAGCAGAGAAACACCTTTTGATTTAACTAAAGGAAGAGGTTTTTATGTTTGTTGTATTTGTAAATATTAAACAATAGAATAAAAAGTTTGGTTGGCCCAGACTTCAGCAACAGAGGTCTTCAAGTGAAGGTCAAATAAATAAATTTTGGTCATGTAGTAATGGATATTCTTGATCAGGTATATGTTAAATTAGGTTGTCCCTAATAAGCGTTACAATTTACAAGCTAAGTACCTAAGATACTATATACGTATACATATACATATACACACATACACACATATATGATGAGATTATATATGTATATATACACACATATGTACATCTATACATGCATATATATATATGTAGAAGAATATTTAACAAGAAGGAAATTTAATAGAAGAATATATTTGTGAGAATTTTTTGCATAAACACACACAAAATGCATTTGTGTGAGTATACATACAGAATCACATGGAGATAAATAAAAATTATTGGTTTCAAATATAGCCTTTCTTTAAATGATTCATTTAATATTTAAATTCTATAGAAAAATGCTCTGAATAAAGTATGCTACTTTAAAAAGATGTCTGAAGCCCATCATATTTAAGTCATCAAAGATGTATAGCTGAGAATTTCAAGTGAAAGTTTACATACTAAAAACAATACTTTGGGGAGGTCATATAAGATCTCTTCCTTTTGTGATTTCTAAGCAAGACAAAAAAAAAGAGAAATGTCACATATCTTGTCAAAACATGATTCAAGTTAGTTATTCTTACTGGTATTCTAACAGTAAGTTTTTGTAGGAAGCATTTTTAATATATTTCTTTAAGAAGCACAAAATCAACCAAACATTGATTTCAATTCAAATTAAAAAATAAAAAAAAAACATTTATTTAGTTCTTTCTATGAGTAAAGTTCTATAAATCAACTCACATTACTGTTACTTGGCTAAGTTAGCATTAAGTTGAATATAATGCTAACAATATATATTGGCCCATACTGGTGGATCCCTATGTCTCATTGGGTATTTTTGATATTTTAATTGTTTATTTTTAATTTTTAAAACATTCTCTCTCACTCTAGGACCTATCTCCTATTGACAAGGCAAGCAATGATACCCATTATACATGAGTAATCATGTAAAACATGTTTCCATTTTAGTCCTGTCAGCAAAAAAGCAAGAAAAGTAGAGAGAGAAAAAAATTATACTTTAATTTGCACTCAGAGTTCATCAATTATTTCTGAGGGTGAATAGCATTTTTCATCGTGAGACCTTTGGGATTGTGTTGGACATGGTATTGCTCAGAGTAGCTAAATCTTTCACATTTGATAATCCTTAAAATATGGCTATATGCATCCAAAAAATAACTGACAAAAAGAATGTGTAGAATAATTTTACATATATAGCTATTTGTGTCCAGCAGTAACCATTTCCTGTGTGGGGGGCAGGAAAGAAAAAAAATATACCTGATAGTTTTGTTGTATATTTGAAAGGAAGAGTGAATGGCATAATAGGTTTGCAATTTTATTTCTAATCATCTTGTTGTTGTACTATATTATGGATATTGTTGTTTTATTCAAGAGATTTAAAATAAAATTCAACAAAGAAATGTACTGCTATGGCTTATCTCTTATTTATGTTTCCTTTACTTGTGTCAGTTCATACACATCTTCCTAGGTTTTATTTTTTTTCCCTGAAATCATTCCTTCCAGCATTTCTTATGGCACAGTAATGGTCCTTCACAATAATATATAACACTACTTTATCAGTCATCCCCCAAATGATGGGCATCGTCTCAATTTCCAATTCTTTGCCACTACATAGATTATATAAATACTTTTTTGTATATATAGGTTTTATATATATATATATATATATATATATATATGATCTCTTTGGCATACAGACCTACTTGTGGTATAGTTGGGTCAAAGATTATGCCCAGTTTTATAATTCTTTGGGAATAGGTCCAACTTCTCCAGAAAGGTCAGACAAGTTCACAACTCCACCAACAATTCACTAGTATACCTATTTTTCCCACATCTACTCTACCATTTCTCTTTTCTGATAGACGTGAAGTTATTACTCAGATTTATTTTAAGTTTAATTTCTCTACGGGATAGTGATTTAGAGAATTCTTTTATATGCGTATAGATGGCTTTGATTTTTTCTTCTGAATAGTGCCATTTCATATCCCTTGCCCATTCAATTGGGGAATGGTGCTTTTTTTCTTTAAATAAAATTGGTTCAGTTCCCTACAAATTTGAGAGATGGAGACTTTATTTGAGAAATTTGATGAAAAAATATTGATTTTATTTTATTGTCTATGACACTTTTTTTTTGAAATGTAGTTTCTCTGGTTATCTCTTTTAATAAGATCTACTTTCATTAACAAATTTTCCTGAATTTATTTCCTATTATCTTCTTTTTGTAATATTATTTTTATAAATTATGCTTCTTGGGTGGGAGAGGAGGAAAATAGGAAGGAAATGCATAATATAAAAATATATCAAGAAAATCTATTAAATGTATTTTTGAGAAAATTGAGCGTAAAGCTAGTTTCCTAGGGTCACACACCTAAGTAAATATCTGAGATTGAATTTGAACTTAGGTAATCTTGATATTAACTGTATTTTAAAACACGAATCTGAATTTAATTGTAATCACTTCACTTCAAGTTGAGAAAAGATTTACATCCATAAATTTTATCTCAAAGTTCATTAAGAATTAATGATTCGAGGTTAAGTCATTTCATTCAAATTCATTGAAAGTTTGTAGATAAAAATATCTCTCCCTTTTCCTCTGCCTTTCTTCATTCTTCCCTCTCTCCCTCCTTTTATTTCACTCTTTCAAAGTGAAATATGGCATAGATAGGTTTAGATTTATTTCTATTAGTAGTTGATGAGATGATAAATAATTTCAGTAAAGCAACTACTGCATAGAAATGCAAAGCAGAATTGTAAATACTGTCCCTTTCTTTTTTTCTTCTTATTTTTTTCCCTTTGTCTCTTTCTCTGTCTCATTTTTCTCTCCCATCCCATCTATCCACTTTTTAGGCCATGATTCCTTAAAAGTGCTGGAAGTAGAGAAGCCTGTCACAGGCCCGAGTCCTGATAGTCCTCAGCTTTAGACAAACACCAGATTTGGTATATATTCCCTATTAGTTACTGCCACTCAGTGATCCATCAGCTTCAGCCTCACCACCCAGGGAGACCACAGGCACATGACCTGCCCAGTTTGGTCTTATTCTTTTTCTATAATTATTTTAAACTTCACATTTAAAGCTGAATCTCTGATTTATGACTACAATTAGAAGATGGTTTGAACAAAATTAAGGTAATTTTCAAAATGTGACCTAATATGCTTTCCTTGGATTAATCAGGGACACAGATGACACTAGTTAAACAAGAACAGGTACACTCACATCTCCAGGATAAGCATCAGAAGCAAAACTGGTTACTGTGGATGTATCAATCCCTCATGCTGTACCATGTATTTATGCTTTCAACTTATTCTCATTACTTCACAGCTGAATAGGATTATCTAAGAAAAATCAATCTACCTCTATGAGAGGAAGAATATTTCAATGATGAATGGTGCCAAAGAATATATTTTTTTACTGTCCTAGAACCTAGGGAGCTGGCTGTGAATAGCTCTTTCAAAAATTGCTGTCTCCACTGGAGTTGTCTATGACAGAACATGCATTCAGGGTACATGTTCAGTTAGGCTGATTGCATTGTTATAGGGATAAGCACCCTGCCTGCTATAGCCAATGTGAAGCAGGAAGAATGAGAATCACTTTTGAAAGATGTGCTGTTTTGAGAAAACTCTCCATATTTGACATGTCCTCTAAGAGGATGTGATTGACCAAAAAGACGTTGAGGGTAAATGGGCTCACTAAGATATATTACTATATTTCTTTTCCAATTCTTTTTCCAGGGGACCCTGAAAAAAGCTATAGCCTAAAAATATTATGTGTTACCATAGTTCAAATTATTGCAGCAATGTATTACTTTTCCTATTGGAAGAAAAAATATTTTTGAATACAATTAAAAAAAGTTTCATGACAATATGAGAGGCATGATGCTGTATTATAAAGAGTTGGCCTTAAAATTAGGGAGATTTCAATTCAGATCCTGCATCTTAGACAGTGTAGTTTTTAACCTTGACAAAGTGACTTTACTTCTTAATATCTCAAGTTTCCCTCTATGATTCTAAATTACTGACCAGATGTCAATATGTCTCATTAGATAAAGTGCCCATGCTAGAAATTCCCACAAGGTTGAAACACAGTTTTGTGCCTTTCCTCCTGGGTTAAAAAAAAAGTCATTTTATATGAGGTATTAAAGAAAAGACTGCTGGAACTTTATGAAATTGAGATAATTTTGATGAAGGAACTGTTAAGGAAAATGTTGAAAGATGAATATAGCAAATATCTATATATGTGTGTATGTGTATACACATTTATGTGCATATATACACATACATATGTGCATACACATACATGTGTATCTATCTATGCATCTATCTATCTATCCAGATATAGCTATAGATACAGATATATATATGTCCCTTCTCCAAGAAGAAAACACTCTCAAACACATGCAAAAATTAAGACCTTGGTTTCAGATTAAATTGGGAAATTAATGGGAGTTAGAATGTTTGGGGATAAAAATCAAACTTTTAGTGACTCAAGTAAATATGATTAATTTAAAGAACATGTGTTTGAATTTTATACATACATATATGGAGAGTAACTTAAAATCATTCAATCATGTCTCATTTCTTGATTCCCCATAAAATGATCACCTTTCATCATCTCTTTCCTTCATTTTTCAGAAGAGATATAGGATACATTGTGAGATTTTTTTGAAATATCTGACAGGGATTTAGAAAACCTTATCTAACCTTATAAAAATCAAAAGATGTTTCTTATTTAGAATCTAACATTTTTTAAAATGTATATATTACTTTCAGAGATAGTAGAATGTTTAAATAATTCATCATTTTTTCTAGAAAATTTTTCTTTCCAGTGATTATTAATTCAATTGAACAGAATAAGTGACAAAATAATCAGACGTCACATTTTATACTGCTTCTCTATTTTCTCCTGCATTCATTTTTCAATGTCAAAAGTATGATAATAAAAAATAATTCATATTTATAGAGAATTTTAAGTTTCAAAGTGGTTTTACATGTCTTAGTTTATTTGATCCTTAAAGCAACCTTGTATAATATGTGCTGCTGTTATCTTCATATAACAAATAAGGGAATTAATGTTGAGAGAAGTTCAGTAAGTTTATGAGGCTCATATAGTTCAGGAAGTTTCTGAGTCAGAATTTACAATTTAGTCTTTTTGACTCCAAATCTAGTACTTTTTAAAATAATATGCTTCAATACAAAAAATTATGAAGAACTAACTGTATATTCACAAAGTGGAGTTCATATTTACAAATTTAGGTAAGTGCTTTTTGAAAGGCATGTTTAAGATATATTGGGTTCAAGAAACAGAAACAGATTCAAAAGAATTATTTGAGAAATTTTAATTTAAAAATCAAGGATTCACATAATTTTTCATAATACACATTTTTCCCTAAAACTGGAAATCATTATTTCTGAGGCATTAATTGAATTTTGAAATTCTAAAATATTTATGGATATCATAGTGTACCATTAAAACAAATGAATAAATATTGATATGGTAAATATGATGGTATGTTAAATATGATCTAATTAACTGATAAAAATTATAACTTTCCACCTTCCGTCATTCATCCATTACATTTCATGATTCTTGGTGTGGAACACTAGTTAATTTGGTCTTATTCTGTATCAGAACATAAACACCTAGAATTCATTTTATTTCACAAAATAACTTATCAATGAAGCCCAAACTATCAAGCTAATTTCTAAGTTCCCCTGTGAAGGATGAATAATAGAAAAATGGAATAAATATAGCAGTAATGATCTTATGATTTGCCATTAAAATTTCATATCCGTACAATTAGACTGTGAAGATCAAACATTTGGAAAAATCATTTATAGGATTTTTTTTATAATTGTGTATCTTTTACTTTCAGCCCTTCTAAAGTAATAAATCATGGGATAGAGGAAAGCAAGGGAACTTGTCTCAAATTTTTTTTTTCTGTTTCCTTATCTCTAAAATGAAAGTATCAGACTAAATGATCTCTAAAATCTGTTCTTTCCATCAGAAATACTGAAAAGTCCTCTATTCCATTAAAGAATATTTTCTCTACAACCAAGGAGAATCATATTTAATTCTGTAGGGTGAGTTATTAATTGGTATAAACCTTTTTTTGGGGGCTTTTAGAATATGACACAACAAGTACTCCTTTCATTCATAGTAGAAGTAATTAAGTTATATGTACTTCTCTCTATAGCTAATTGATACTTGGACTATTTATTTTTGGATGCTTGCAGTGTTTTTTTCTTTGACATGGGATATTTGGATTTAGGGAATTTCTAAATTTGATGTTTCTAGAACTTTTTGTTTTGGAATTCCTTTTAGGAGGTGCTGACTGAATTCACTCAATTTTAATTTGTCCTCTGCTACCAACAGATTTAGGCCTACAGTCACTTAAATTTCTTGAAATTTCATCTCCAGCCTTGTGACTACTTTCTTCTCCATAGTATTCTATTAACACTACTCTTCTATCACAAAATTAAACCCTATAAAAATCACCAGCCTTAATTAATTCATATACTATTGCAGGGAGGAGGGGGACTTGCCTACACACAGACAAAAACAGGAGGAAGAGAAAAATGGTAGAAATCACATCCACAGAATAAATAAAGTACCTGGAATTCACCCCAAAAGACATTGCCACAACCATAATAATACAAATTATATTAAAACTCATGGATAACTTTGTATACTGCTTAGTATGAGCCAGACACTATGGTAAATACATATCTCATTCAATCTTCACATCAACTATTGGAGGCAGGGGCTTTTATTATTTACATTTTAAAGATGAGAAAAAAAGACAGGCTAAGAGTTTGGTGAAGTCATAGAACCAATAATTGTCTGAGGCTAAATTTGAACTCAGGGCTTCTTGATTTCAGAGTCAATGTCCTACCACTGTTCCACCACACTTAGAATAAATAATTTTTAAAAAGATCAATAATATAAAGTTATTAATTGTTTGTGGTCAGGGCACCCTAAAATAATTAAAAGGTCTGTATTGCTTAAATTACAGATCTGATGACCTAGCAAAAGAGTCAAAAATATTTTATAGTTCTAGGAAAATAACAGAAAATATATATCTGAAGCAATAAAAGGTAAAAAAAATGAGAGAAATACATTTAAAAGCACAAATGAATGAGGCCTCACAGCATCAAATTTCAAATTATACCATTAAACAGTAAAGATTAAAACAGTTTGATACTGGGCAATATGCATATATAAAATTATAAATAGCACATATAAAGTAAAAAAGAAAAATAAAAAGACCTTGAACAATTTATACAGAGTTGAATATTGCCAAATAAACCTGAGGCACTATACTGCTTTGTTTAGGACTCTTTGTGATAAAAATTGCTGGGAAAACTGGAAAGTGTCTGGCAGAAATTGAGGATAAAACAATTTATAATATTCTATTTACATTATAGTATTATACCCATGAAAAATAATATATTCTAATTATTTGTCCTTATTGTATATTTGTTGTGATGTTAAGAAATAGTATGGTCAGTAATCTTTTTTTCTTTTTTTTTCTTTTTGCTTTGTGGAGGGCAATGGGGGTTAAGTTGCTGGCCAAGGTCTCATGGCTAGTAAGTGTTAAGTGTCTGAGGCCAGATTTGAACTCAGGTCCGCCTGACTCCAGGGCTTGTGCTCTATTCACTGTGCCACCTTGCTGCCCCAAAGCAATATATTTTAAATATTTTCAAGACCCAAATATAAAAGATATTTTTAAATGGAGAACAAAAGTAAGATTGCTTTCCTCCCCAACTATAGCAAGGAGGAGGATTAAAAAATTATTACCTAAGACTGAATTAATAAATTCAATTACGTAAAATGGAAACATTTATATGTATTCAAAATAAATGCAGTTAGAAACAAAAATAATTTGGGGAAAAATCTTAACATTAGATATCTCTAATAAATATTTTTAATATTAAAAATTTATAAAATTATTTAATTATCTAAGAACAAGAACCATTTCTAAATAAGTCAAATAATATGATTAGATAGGTCTAATTTTTTTCCAAAAAATAGAAATTTTCAACACCTATATCAAAATGATTCAAAGCACTACTCATAAGAGAAATACTGAACAAAACCTAGTAATTATAGAAGAACAAGTTTACTTCAGTATTATGGTGCTTTTTAGCTCAAGGGAGCAACTGGATGGCACAGCTGAAATAATGCCAGGTCCGGTATCAAGAAGACCTGAGTTCAATTCTGGTCTTAGACAATTACTAGCTGTGTTAATGTGGGAAAGTATTTGCCTCAGTTTTCTCATCTGCTTTCTTCTCTCATTGTTGTTATCTCTCCTGTTTTCTCAAAGAGATATCAGGGAGGTGATGGCATGAAATGCAAGTGAATTGGAAAATGACCTGGAGAAGGAAATGTCAAATTAATCAAGTGTCTTTGCCAGAAAAACCCCAAATGTGGTCATGGAGTGTTGAACATGACTGAACAACCACAATTTTAACTGAAACTGAGGTCAGCATATTGTTAGATAAAGAGTATCATATAATGCTGGAAATAAGAATAGAAGCTATCATTTCAAAGAAGAGATGGCATCTATTCAAAATTTTATTCAAATCAACCAGAGAACATTAGTGGGCTTGGTCTCAAGGACTGGAGTGTTTCTTTTGATAGTTACACACACTATAGTATAGAATAATATAGATGTATGTATGTATAGATGTATGTATGTATGCATAGATGCATATATGTTTTATATATATATGGATATATGTGTATGTATGTGTGTATGTGTGTCTGTATATGACATTTCTGTCCATGTTTGGAATGTTATGGTTCTGAGGCAGACATGTTCCAACCACACTGATGATTTAAAATTCAGGTAAAAATTGGACCATACTCACACCTTCACCATGAGAACTTTATTGACATCTTAGTAGTTGGTGCTTCCCTTGAAAATAATTTAATTTAATTTGTAGTTTTTTTCTTGGTTTTTTTCTGCTTATATTTGTCCATGTATTTTCCCCAAAATGATGTAAGCCCCTTAAGGGTAGGGAGCATTGTTTGCTTTTGTCTTACTATACCTACTGCCTAGAACAATACCTATCACATTATAAGAAATTAGTAAAGCTTGCTGATCACTGAGAACACAGAAATCTGAAAGTATCAATTCTTAGACTACTTCTTAATCAATGTTAGAGTACACTGATCAGAGACTCTGGGTATACCTTCATTGTATGAAATTATAATGTTCATGTCTTCAATATCTGAAGTGAAAACTGTGATAAGGTAGATTTGTGACATTTGAGGTTTGCCTTTTTTTTCCCTCTGTAACTAGCAAATCTAAATACCTAACAATTATCATGTTGGTCCATTCATCAAGATTGTATTAATCCACAATCAAGGGATATAAAAATTTTGTGGCTGATTTAATAATTATCTTCAATAATAGTTACAGTGATTCACTTCTAAATACTTTCCCATTTCATTTCTCTAGTAGTGGGTAATGGCAAGGACTTATAATGGAGCTAGGGATGCACAGAAGGCAGAATTTTCCACCAAAGGTTTTTTTTTCTGTTTAAAGATAAATGGGGATTGAACTCTAGGTGTTGCTTTCATTAATTCCTTTTCCTAATTCACTGAACTGTCCTTGATAGATGATAATGGTGATAAAAGATACAATATATTCATCATTCAAGAGCACATTTTATTTTCTGCCAAATTCAAACTTTCACAGAGATAAACATTTATGAAAATTAGTGCTATAGTATGAAGAATTTTGGCAAAGTTATTCTCACCATCTAAGTATATTGTATAATAAGCAAACAGTCTACATTCTTTGCATGCATAAATACTATGCAGAATTTATCATTTGCTAAATCACCTACATTTTTCTGCATTTCACTAGTGGTTACATCAATTGTCATTTAAGTACTTTAAATAATGTGTTCTCTTTCCTGTTGTATTAAGCTATTTCTATAAAGGCTAATGATTTTCTTATTTCCACATGCCAGTGGTTTTGGCAGTAATGAATGATGTCTCTTTTTGCATGTTACAAGTCATTTAAATTATATTTTACATACCCATTTAAAGGATCATTAGTTAAGTTAATATCCTTGCTATCTGGTGGTATCAACTATTTGGTAAAGGTTATTCTAACTCTACATAATGTAGTATTTCTTGTGCAAAAAAAGTGTGACTCTTTTGTAATTAGTTCTTCTGTGAGTTTGAAGAAATAACTGGAATATGGTATAAATAGTCAAATTTGAAATTGCAAAGATCTAGGTTCAAGGCTAGTCTCTAATAAATACTGTGTCTGTGATCTTAGGCATGTCACTTAAACTCTCAATCAACCCCCTAAGTCTTTAAGTTACAGAGAAACTAGTAACCTGCTTTAATAAGAATTTCCTCACTCAAGAATTTCTGATTCTGATGAGATCTCAAATACTGTCATCCTATTTGTTTTAGTAGCTGGCATATAAAGCTATTTGTTGTCAGTGTAGTCTACAACTCACATCCTATTTTTTTTGTTGTTTTGACTCCAATTTATTTTTTTTATTGACTTGTTTATTTACGTTTAGCTTACAAGATTCAGTTACAGATTCACTTGAGTTTCAGATTTTCTCCCCTCCCTTTTCCCCCCCTTTCCCAATGGTGGCATACAATCATGTATGGAATCTGCAAACACTTTCACATTGTACAATAGTCTGGTTGTATAGAAGCGTTATAACCAATGGAGTGAATAATGGGGAAAAAAAGAAAAAAGAAAAGAAAAGAAACAAAACCAAACATGGAAAAGAACAATAGCATGTGTTGCTTCAGTTTCCATTTAAACTCTGATCTTTCTAGATCTTTCTCTGAGTGTAGACATCTCCTTCCATTCTGAGACTTGTAGAGCTATCTTTTAACTGTGCGTTGTGGAGAAGAGTCCAGTTTATCAAGGTTGGTCGTCACACATATGATGTATCTGTGACTGTGTACAAATTTTTCCTGGTTCTGCTCTTCTCAAATAGCATCAATTCATATAAGCCTCACCAGGTAATTATGAAGTCCATCTCCTTCCCATTTCTTATAGCACAATAGTATTACATCACATTCATAACTTGTTCAGCCATTCCCCAATTGATGGGCCTCCTCTAAGTTTCCACGTTTTTGCCACCACAAAGAGAGCTGCAATAAATATTTTTGTACATATGGATCCTTTTCCCACTTCTATGATCTCTTTAGGATACAAACCCAAAAGTGGTATTACTGGGTCAAAAGGTATACAATTATTTATAGCCCTTTGAGCATAGTTCCATATTGCCTTCCAGAATGGTTGTATCAGTTCACAGCTCCACAAACAATGCATTAGAGTCCCAGTTTTTCCACATCCTCTCCAGCACTTGTCATTTTCCTGTTTTGTCATTTTAGCCAATCTGACTGGTGAGATGTGGTACCTCAAAATTGTTTTCATTTGCATTTCTCAAATCAATAGTAATTTAGAGCATTTTTCCGTATGATTAAAGATATCTTTAATTTCTACCTCTGAAAATTGCCTGTTCATATCCTTTGTCCATTTATCAACTGGGGAATGACTTGTATTCTTATAAACTTTACTTAATTCCCTGTGTATTTTAGAAATGAGGCCTTTATCAGCGACACTGGTTGTAAGTATTCTTTCCCAACTTCCCACTTCACTCTTAATCTTGGTTACATTGGCTTTGTTTGTGCAGAAACTTCAATTTAATGTAATCAAGATTATCCATTTTGCATTTTATAATTGCTTTACAACTCTTCTTTGGTTATAAAGTCTTCCCTGTTCCATAAATCTGACAGACAAACTATTCCCCACTCCCCCAGATTATTTATGATATCAGCCTTTATACCTAGATTGTGCACCCATTTAGACTTGACTTTGGTGTACGGTGTTAGATGATGATTTATGCCCAGTTTCTGCCATAATATATTTCAATTTTCCTAGCAGTTTTTGTCAAATACTGAATTCTTAACCCAGAAACTGGTTTCTTTGGGCTTATCAAAAAGTATGCTACTATAGTCGTTGACTACTGAATCATCTGTACTCAGTCTATCCCATTGATCCACTACTCTAGTCCTTAGCCAGTACCAGGCAGTTTTGGGGATTGCTGCTTTATAATAGATAGTAAAATCTGCGATGGCTAGGCCACCTTCCCTAACACTTATTTTCATTAATTGCCTTGATATTCTGGACTTTTTGTTCTTCCAAATGAACATTGTTACTATTTCGTCAAGCTGTATAAAGTAATTTTTTCGTAGATTGATTGGTATGGCACTAAATATGTAATTTAATTTTGGTAAAATTGTCATTTTTATTATATTAGCACTACCCAGCCATGAGCAATTTATGTTTTTCCAATTAGTGAGATCTGATTTTTTTTGTGTGAAAAGTGTTTTGTAGTTGTGTTCATAAAGGTACTGGGTTTGTTTTGGCAGGTAGATTCCCAAATATTTTATAATGTCTACAGTAACGTTAATGGGGGTTTCTCTTACTATCTCTTGGCACTGGACTTCATTTGAAATATATAGGAATGCTGAGGATTTATGTGGATGTCTCCAATTTATTTTCACAAGTTGTTAGTATCTCTTTTTTTGTGTTCTCTTTCTTCATAATGCAGGACATCTCTTCTTTTGGAAGATGAGAACCTACGTTATTCCATTGTAGTTATCTCAATAAATATCTAAAAACAAGTCTAAATAAAAATATTTAGTGCCTTCTATTATTTTTATTCAATAGAGGAATTAGCTTAAATATTTATTTTTTTATTTTTATGAACATTTTTATTCTGAATTTAAGAAGTAAAAGCAAGCACTTCTATAAACAAAGGTGAATAGAAAAAGAGGATTGCGCATGAAATTGCAAAAGTATTTTATACAACTTTCTTTTACTTTTACATGTGTAATAAAGTTATCATGAAATATTCTTTTTACCATCTTACCATCCCCAAATCTTAGAAATAGATACCTTGACACAAAAATGTGTACATGTAATTTACACCTGTACATACAAATATATACATATACCCACATGCATGTATGTGTGTATATGTGTGTGTGAATGTATACTATACATCATTTAATCAGTTCTTTCTATGGATGCAGTTAACATCTTTCTTCATAGATCCATTTTAGTTAATTATAATATTTATAATAGCCAAAATAACTTGGTCACTCAAAGTTGTTTTTAAAACAATATTGTTATTGTTTTTTCATCTTCATAAATGTTCACCTACCCATCAGTCTGATAAATAAAATGTTTCATGTTCTTCAAAGGTTTTTTTTTATTATTTCCCATTATATTTAGGTCACATACACATTTTGCCCTTATTTTAGTAAATGGGGTGAGATTTTTGTCTGTGACCAATTTCTGCCAGAATTCTTTTCAACTTTCCCAAAAATTTTTGCCAAATGAGGAATTCCTATTCCAAAAACTTAAGTCTTTACAATTGTCAAACACAGGGTTACTGCAGTCATTTTAATTTTTGCTATATGAATTGTATGTTTCTCTGTTCTACTGATCTCCTTTTCACTTATGTATTGCCATACAGTTTTGATAATTAATGATTACCAATATAGCTTAATATCTGATATTGCTAAACCTCCTTCCTTTACATTTTTTCATGAGTCCCTTTGATACTGACCATTTATTCATCCAAAAAAATTAAAAAATTTATTTTTTCTAAAAGCAATTTTTTCAATAACTTATTTGGGACAGCATTGATTATATAGGCTAATTTACATAAAATAGCCTACTCACGAACAATTAATATTTAACCAGTTATTTGAATCTGATTTTATTTATGTAAAAAAAACAACTTTTTTTTTCTAATTTTGTTTATGAAGTACCCTGACTTTTTTTTTTGACAGGTCCACTCAAAGGCATTTTATACTCTCTAGTTATTTTTTTCATTTAAATGGTGTATCTTTTACTATCTCTTCTTGTAGGGTTTGTTGGTAATATATATGAATACTGGTGATTTACATGAATTTATTTTATTCAATGTTGCTTTGCCAAAATTATTGCTTCAAATAACTTTTTAATGCTTTTCTTTTTTTAATATTTTTATTTGTTTTCTTGTTTACATCATTCATTTTCATTACATTTTTGAATTACAAATTTTCTCCCTTTATTGCCCCTGCCCCAAACCTACAACAGCAATCCCACTGTGAAGCCCCTCCCCTGCTCTGCTCTCTTAGTTTCTGGTAGGGCAGGAAAGGTCTCCCTATCCAAGCCCCTATATACCTTAATTTCTAGTTGCAGGTATTGCAGAACTTTAAATTCTAGATGCTTTTGATCCCTCCCTTGACACCCACCCCCAATGGAAGGACAATCAATTCAATACAGGCTGTGGATGTGTAATTATACAGGACATCTTCATAGTGGGCATATTGTGACAATGATCATCTGTCTCTCCTTCCTATCCCTCCCCCCTCCTTGTTCTGTTCTCTACCCTGTCCCTGTCACTTTACTGAAGTGTGTGCTTCCAGCATCCCTCCCGCAGACCCTGCCCTCCCCTCTGTTATCCCCCCTCTCATTCCCATGACCCCTACTCTGCTCTGTAGCATGATGCCCAGTTTTAAGTTTATGCCATTTCTTCCCTAAGCCAAATTCAATGAGAGTAATGGAAAGTAAAGTTGTAATAGTTCTCCCTTGCCGCTTCTCTATGGGATGATTAACCCCATTTTGTCTCTCCCTGTCTCCTCTCATTCTAGTCCTCTTGCACTGCAGAAATTTGCCTGTTAAAGTATCATTCCTCCATATTCAATTCATCCTATGCCCTCTATATACACATATACACACATGCTCAGATATGTATGCATATGCATATATAACCTCCTATTTAGACATATGTGTAAGTATACTTATATATGCATTTGTATTCCCTTCCCCTATCCTCATACTAAGAAAAGTTTTATAAGTTACTATTATCATTCTTCCATACTGGCATGTAAATAATTTAAGTTTGACAAGTTCCTTATGATTTCTTTCCCATGTTTACCTTCTCATGCTTCTTGTGTTTGATTGTCAAATTTTCTATTCAGCTCTGGTTTTTTCAGCAAGAATGCTTGAAGTTCTCCACCTCATTGAATGACCATATTTTCCCCTGGAATAATACACTCAATTTTGCTGGGTAGGTGATTCTTGATTTTAATCGCAGGTCCCTTAATCTTTGAAATATCATATTCCAGGCCCTGTGATCCCTCAGTGTAGAAGCTGCCAGATCCTTGGTTATCCTGATAGTGCTTCCACAGTATTCAAATTGTTTTTTTCTTGGAAGCTTGTAATATTTTCTCCTTTAAATGGGTATTCTGGAACCTGGCAATAACATTTCTAGGAGTTTTCTTTTGGGGATCTTTTTGAAGAGGTGATTGGCAAATTCTTTCAAGTTCTATTTTGCCCTCTGATTTTAAGACATCAGGGCAATTTTCTTTGCGGATTTCTTGAAGGATGCTTTCCAAGTTCTTTTTTTG
>CM053595.1:38137256-38159908 GCA_028646575.1 Pseudocheirus occidentalis | reverse complement strand
TTTCCAGGTCAGTGGTTTTTTCAAGGAGGTATTTCACAATGCTTTCTATTTTTTCATTTCTTTGTAACTGTAATAGTATCTTGGTTCCTCATAAAGTCATTAGCTTCTACTTGCTCCACTCTAATTCTGACGGAATTATTCTCTTCAGAATGCTTTTGAGATTCTTTTTCCATCTAGGAAATTTGACTTTTTAAGGCATTCTTCTCCTAATTGGCTTTCTGGGCCTCTTTCGCCATTTGAGTTAGTCTATTCTTTAAAGTGTTGTTTTTTTCAGTCAGGTTGTTGGCTCTCTTTTCATGGTTTTTTCGCATCATTCTCATTTCTGTTCCCAGTTTTTCCTCCACTTCTCTTATTTGGCTTTCAAAGTCCTTTTTCAGTTGATGTATAGCTTCTAGGCATTCTTCAAGTGTCTTGGAAGCATTTGGTGTGGGAGTTCTGAGTTATGGGCTGTCTTCTTCCAGTTCCATGCTTTGACCCTTTTTGTCTACAAAAAAGGATACTAGAGTTCTATCGCTGTTTTTATTTTGCTTCCTTTTCCTCATGTTGGCCAGTCAATTAATTGGTTGGTTTTTTCTAGCTCTGTGAAACTCTGCTTTTGGGGGAGGGGGAAGCTCTGTTCCAAATCTCTGGGGTTTTCCCAGCTGCCAGAGCTATTAGGGGGGTGTTGCAGGTCCCCCCAGCTTTGGCTTGCTGAAACACACCCCAGGACCACCACCCAAGACCATGATCTGGATCCAGGCCGCTCAATGAAAGAGTACTTGGCCCTGATCAATTGATTCAGCCCCCCTGCTTAGTCCGCAGTCCAGGGGCTCTGAAGCAGCCTGGTGGGGGCTGCTGCTGGTTCTGGCAGTTCCCTTCCTCCACTGCTTCCTTGAACCAGGGGCAGATTGGCTGAACTGATTTTCCTCCCCCAAATTAATTTTCAAAGTTTTGGTTTCACCAACAGTCTCTGACCCTGGTTTGGGATTTGAAGATTCCCCTCAGGCCAGTGCTTTAGATCTTCTCTGAAGTAGACTCAAGCTGCAGGTTGGGAGGCTCAGCTCCTCCTGGCTGCCCTGGGGCCTGGCCTGGCCATGGCTGCAGTTTTGCTCTGGGCCGATCTCTGTTCCAGTGCAAGGTGCCCCTCTCCTGTCCCCGCTCCTCACATATTGGCATATGTGGAGTTGCTGGAGGCTGTAGATCCTCTCCTCTTAAGACTGGCTGTGGCACGGCTTGCCTCAGCTCAGCCCGGCTGCTTCCCACCTCCTTGCCTGGCCACTGGCTTGGCTTCAGGCTGGGCTAGCCTCCACTCCCTGCCGCTGTGATGAGCCCCTGCTGCTGAGCTGCCTAAAGCTAGTGATGTATTTTCTGTATTTTTGTGACTCTGAGAGTCCTATACCTTGTCTGCGCTCATAATTTTATGGGTGTTTAGGGTGGCAGTGTGGAAGCTGCAGGACCTTGGCTCTGCCCCTTCAAATAACTTTTTCATTGAGTCTTAGGATTTCCCAAGTGTATCATCATTTCTGCAAAATGGTATCTTTTTGTTATTTAATTATCCACTCTGATTTCTATTTTTTTCCCTTTTTCTTAGGATTTCTAATGCAATATTGAATAATATGATGATGGTGGGCATCCTTGTTTCACATTTGCTCTTACTGGGCAAACTTCTAGCTCATTCCCAACACTAATAATACTTAATGATGATTTTAGGTAAATGTTCTTACGAAGTAAATAAAAAAGTCAATTATATCTATACTTTTGAGTGCTTTTAATAGAAAGTAGTCCTGTTTTATCAAAAATATTTTCTGTATCTTCTGATACAAACCCATCATTTTTGTTACTTTTATTGTGGATATAAGCAATTACATTAATAATTTTCCTTATGCTAAACAATCTCTGTAATTCTAGTTCAAATCTCTTTTGGTCACAATGTATAATCTTTTTATTGGTTTAATGTAGCCACAAACTTATTTATGATTTTTGGATCCATATTCATCAATGAAATTAGTCTATACTTTTCTTTCTTTTGCTATTCCTAATTTAGATATAAGTATCATATTTATTTCATGAAAGGATTTTGGTAAGATGCCTTCTTTGAATATTATTCCAAATAATTAAATATTGGGATTAGTTTTTTTTTAATGTTTGGTAGAATTCCCTTGCAAATCTGTCTTTTCCTGGGGCTTTTTTTTAAGTAAGCTTTTATGTGGTCCATTCAATTTCTTTTTTATAAAATAGGTGTATTTGGGTATTCTATTTCCATTACTATAAACCAGGGTAATATATATATATATATACACACATATATACATATATATATATATATACATATATATTATATGTGTGTGTGTGTTTGTAAATATTCTTCCCTTTCATTAAAATTGTTAAATTTATTGATATATAATGGGGCAAAGTTACTTTTAATAAATGCTTTTATTTCCTGTTTATCAGTCACATAGTCACCTTTTTCATTTTTGATACTAGTTATATGGTTTTCTTCTTTTTTAAAACAGTATTAACCAATGTTTTATGTATTTTATTACTTTTTTCATAAAACCACCTCCTATTTTTATGTATTAGTACAATGATTTCCTGAACTCAATTTTATTAATCTCACATTTAATTTTTAGGATTTTCAATTTAGTGTTTAATTGGGGAGGTTTAGTTTTCTTCTTGTTCCGGTTTTTTTTTAATCCATACTCATTTCATTAGTCTGATCATTTTTCTATTTTATTCATGTATTTAGAGAAATTAATTTTCTTCTGATTATTACTTCTATTGAATCCCATAGGTTTTGATATGTTATCTTATTACTGTTGTTCTTTTTAATGAAATTATTGTTCGTATAATTTGTTCTTTAACCAACTCAAACTCTAATATTAATCTCCAATCAGTTTTTATTCTATGCTTACATAGTTTGTTATTAAATATATTTTTGTTACATTGTGATCTGTAAAAGCATGTATTTAGGGTTTATCCTTTTAACTATAAAAGTTTTATGCCATAATATATGATTAACCATTGTAAAATTACCATGTAATGTAAAGTAAATATATATATATATATATATATATATATATTCCTTTCTATTCCCATTAACTTTTCTCCAGACATCATATCTAACTTATCTATTGTTTCATTTCCTTGACTTATTTCTTATTTTTTTACTTAAATTTATCTAGTTCTGAGTGGGGAAGATTGAAGTTCCCCACTATTAAAGTACTAATGCCTATTTCTACCTGTAATTAATTTTACTACATAATATTATTTGATGCATAAAGGTTTAGCGATGATATTGCTTCTTAATACATAATACTTTTTCTCATACTGTAATTTTCTTGTTGATCTCTTTTAATTAAATCTATTTAATCTTTAGCTTTGTCTAAGATTCTGTTTGTCATCACTTTTTCAACATCAGCTTAAACATAATGAATTCTACCCAAGCCCTTCATTTTAATATGTGTACCTCTCATTTTAAAATGTGTTTCTTGTAAATTACATATTGTTGGATTCAATTTACTTAGAATCCATTGTGTTATAGGTTTTCATTTCATAGGTGAACTTATCCCATTCAAATTCAAAGTTATAATTACTCTTTGCGTCTTTCTCTCTAGTCATTTTCTTTAAAATGATTAGCAGCTGGATAAGACTACAAATCTATAATAAGTTGTGAGATATTCTATTAGTTAGATATTGATTAATACATAAAGTTTAAAATGGAATGTGATATATTAAAAAATAAAACAAAACTTCTAGGAAATTATGTTGACTATATGCTCATTTATTAATTTTCATTCTGCTAACTCTTGCTCTGACTGCTAAACATCTTGAAGAAGTTGTTTACATCCATTTTCTCCACTTTATCACTTTCCTGACTTTTCATAATCCTTTATAAAATAAACTTCCACTCAGCTAAATCTGTTTTCTCAAAAGTCTTCCATAGTCTAATTACTATATCCATTAGTGTCTTTTCAGTCTTCATCCTCCTTAACCTCTGAAGCTTGATATATTGGGCAAACTGTTTTACTAGATTCAAAGACAATATATTCACTTAATTTTCTTCCTCTTTCTCTTCTTAACAAACATTAATTAGAATATTTCCCAAGGATCTGTATCTCTTCTCCTTTTTTTTCTAATATTTCATTTTTGGCACCCTCATTCATTCTTTCCCTAATTGTCTATAGAATCTTCTACCTGAATAGTCCACTGATAGGTTAAAAACACAAGAACTTTTTATCTTTCACAGAAACCAGACACTGTGTTCTGTTCATAGTAGGCCCTTTCTAATTGTTGTATGTCATTTCATTAGCTGTCAATTTTTGTGATAATTGGACTTTTTGAAATAAAGTGTTTGATGTTGCAATTATAACAATGGAGCCAACTATGATAAATGCAAAGTTATTGATCTTTTGACATAACAATAGGACATCTAGGAGGAAGTTTCTGTAGGTAGTTTAAAAAGAAATTCTAGGGATTCTATGATAGATCAGGATTTGGAATCAGTTGCATAGAATGGTAGTTAAATATATAGGAATGAATAAAAGTGCCAAAGGTGCCCTTCCCACATATGGCATTTTTGTCCTGTTCTTAAGCAAGCCCATTTTAAAGGCATAAAACTTTGCTGCTTTTAACACAACTTTGAGCTTCTCTCTCTCTCTCTCTCTCTCTCTCTCTCTCTCTCTCTCTCTCTCTCTCTCTGTCTTTCTCTCTGTTATTAACTGTTTTATCAGTCAAATGCTTTTTTTATTTTTTTTCAACTCATTTAGTATTTTACTTTCCCTAGTTACATGTAAAAATTTTAATGTTCATTTTTAAAATTTTGAGTTTCACATTCTCTCTTTCCTCCCCCTCCCCATTGAGAAAACAAGCACTTTGATATTGGTTATACATGTTTAGTCATACAAAACATTTCTGTATCCTACCCCACTGCTTATTCTTCTCTCTCTGTCTCTCTGTCTGTCTCTGTCTCTGTCTCTCTGTCTCTCTGTCTCTCTGTCTCTCTCTCTCTCTCTCTCTCTCTCTCTCTCTCTCTCTCTCTCTCTCTCCCTCTCTCTCTTTTTCTCTTCCAACCCCTACTTACCTGTAGAGTACGGTTGATTTCCATGCCCAATTGAGTTTGTACGCTTTTACTTCTTTGAGACAATTTTGATGAGAGTAAGGTTCACTCAGTCCCACTCAATCCCCTTTCCCTTCACTGTAAAAGCTTTTTCTTGCCTCTATTATGTGAGATAATTTACACCCATTCTACCTCTCCCTTTTCCTTTCTCACAGTATATTCCCCACTCATCCCTTAATTTTATTTTTTAGATATCACCCCTTCATATTCAACTCATACCTGTGCCCTCTGTCAGTGGATAGATATAGATAAATAAATCAATCAGTCTATCTTTCTACCTATCTACACACATATGTGTGTGTGTATTCCTTCTAACTACTCTAATAATGAGAAAGGTCTTAAGGGTTATGAATATTACCTTTCTATGTAGTAATGTAAAAAGAATAACTTTAGTAAGTCCCTTATGATTTCTCTTTTTCATGCTTCTCTTGAGTCTTGTATTTGAAAGCCATATTTTCTATTTAGCTCTGATCTTTTGTCAAGAATGCTTGAAATTCTGTCTCATTAAATGTCCATTTTTCCCTTCATGGCTTATATTAAGTTTTGTTGGATAGGTGATTCTTGGTTGTAAACCTAACTTTTTTGCCCTCTGAAATAGCACATTCCAAGTCTTCTGATCCTTTAATGTAGAAACTGATAAATCATAAGTTATCCTGGTTGTGGTTCCATGATATTTGGATTGTTTCTTTCTGGATTCTGGCACTGTTTTCTCCTTGACCTGGAAAATCTGGAATTTTGCTGTAATATTCCTGGTAGTTTTCATGTTGAGATCTTTTTCAGATGTTGATTGGTGAATTCTCTTGGTTTCTATTTTCCCCTCTGGTTGTAGAATATCATGGCAGTTTTCTTGATAAATTCTTGAAAGATGGTATCTAGTTTTTTTTTCTTTTTAGATCATGGCTTTCAGTCCACTTTCATTCCAATAATTTTTTGTTATCTCTCCTGGATCTATTTTCCTGGAGAGTTATTTTTTCATTGAGATATTTTTGCATTGTCTTCTATTTTTTCATTATTTTGGTTTTGTTTTATGATTTCTTGATTTCTCACTTAGCTTCCATTTGCTCAATTCTAATTTTAAGCAACTATTTTCCTCAGCAAGTTTTTGGACCTCCAATTCCATTTGGCCAATATTGCTTTTTAAGGCATTCTTGTCCTCATTGTTTTTTTGGCTTGTTTTACTAATAGTAAAATGGCTTAGTCTGCTTTTTAAGATGCTATTTTCTTCAGTGTTTTGCTATGTCTCCTTTACTAAGCTGTTGACTCATTTTCCATGATTTTTTTGTATCACTCTCATTTTTTGTTCTACTTTTCCCTCTATTTCTCTTGCTTGATTTTCAAAATCCTTTTTAATCTCTTCTATGGCCTAAGACCAATTCATATTTTTCTTGAAGGCTTTGTATGTAGGAGCATTGACTTTCTTGTTTTGTTCTGAGTGTGTGTTTTGATTTTCCTTGTCACCAAAGTAAGTTTCTATGGTCAGAAAATTTTTCCATTGTTCTCTCATTTCCCTAGCCTTTTACTTGACATTTCACTTCTTTGTTAAGGTTGGGCTCTGCTTCCAGGATGGAGGGCAAACCATTACTGTCTTTGAGGTTTTTATGCAGCTGTTTTCAGAGATATTTTTAGGGACCTGTAGGTTTTCAGTTCTTCCAAGATGGTATGCTCTAAGGAAAGGTGTTTACACCTCTCTGGGCCTGTGCTCTTGTCTGTGAGAGATCTCAAGCACTCTTTTCTGCTCTGATATGGTGAGAAGGATCCCCCTTCCACTGCTGCTAAAAGCTCTGCTATGCTAGTGTTCCTCCTTGCCCTGGGATTGCAACTCAGCTCTATGACCCTGATCCATATATGGGCAAATCAACAGAGTCCTGCCTCAGTGCTAGCAAAGAGACCCCTCTAATCTCCTCCTGACCTTTTTTGATCCCTTTACCATTTGTGTGCTAAGAGTTCAAGAAATAACCACTGCTGCTGTCACTGTTAATTCAGTAACTCTGAAAAGCCTACTACTCATTTCCTGGGGCCAGGATTGTGTTGGTGTAGACTGTTCTACTCTCACTGAGATCCAACATACCTTTCTGTTCTTCTTTTAAGCTATATTTGGCATCTGTGGATTTAGAGGTCTGTAAACCACTATTGTTTCTGGTAATTCAATCACCCTGAAGCCTGTTCCAGGTTTGCTAGCATCTATGCTAGACTATGCTCCTCTCTCACCTTGGTGCAAGAGAACTTTCCTGTTGATCTTCCAGGTTACCTTAGGCTAGAAATTGTTTCACTGTCTTTTTGTGGATTCTGCTACTCCAGAATTTTATAGTAATTTTTAAGGTATTTGGAGGGGTTTGGGGGAGATTTCAGGAGAGTCTCTGCCTTTACTTTATCATCTTGGCTCTGCCTCTCTTTTAAGCTTATATTTTCCCTGGGATCTTTTTCACCATACACAATTCTCTTCCCTTCAAATTTGTGAGTATTCATAAGGCCAAAAATGACTGTATTGCCATATTATTGTATGTGTGTTTGGTTTCCTGTTTGCTGCACCACATAGTAATAAAATTCATGTTCTGTACTAACTTCTCAAACGTTATTTTTTGTGAACCCTTAACCAAGTCTTGGCTTTATCCCTCAAGCCAAATAAATCATGCAGCCTCTGTTAAAATCTAAAAGAAACGTTGGATTAATTCACTCAGTTTTGTACCAAAGAACATAAAAAATATCTCCCAAATTAAAAAGAAAAATTTCCAGCATAAAGCTAATTACCTTTACCCCTAACTTTAACTTCACTGTTTCTGTCTAGAACAGCATATTCATTTGGTCTTCCAGAAAGAAATTTTGTGATTATTCTTGACTCCTCCCTCTCTTCTCCATCTCAGAATTTATTAGTGTGCTCTCTCTATTCTACCTCTACCAAATCTATAAACTGATCTGAAAAATTTCAATAGCTTGCTAAAATGTCTTCTTTCTCCTTCTCTCCTCACCAATCCACTATATTCCTCATATTGTTGCCAGTTTAATCTTAGACATAAATGCAATTGTGTCATTACTTCTTTCATAAACCTTTAATAGCTATCCTCTGACTTCCTAGTAAAGGTATATTTGTCTCCTGTCATTCAATGGCCTTCATATTCTTTTGCAACATACTCTACTTTGCTAGTCTCAACTCATTCTGTTCTATAACTTAATATTCAAATTAATTTGGTCTACTATCTGTCTCCTGACTATATAACTTCAACCCCCCTCCCCCACCTCTTCTCCCTCTGTTCATGCTGATCACTACATCTAGGATATTTTCTCCTTTCCTTGTATTTGCTTAAATCCTGTGTGAGTACATTAAAACCAAACTCACTTGCCAGCTCCTATGTGAAGCCTTCTCTGATTTCTTGTTATAAATTAAAAACTTCCCACCCGCCTCCATTAGACCTCACTTCACCTTTGATTTTGCAAGTCTCTCACTTCTCATTTAAGCTTTTGTATTAGAGATATTCATTCTTTTTTCTTCTTCACTCTAATTTCCCTGAGGGAAGGAAATTTGTATTTTTTTTACAGTAGTTGACAGATACTTCTGTTCACAGTAAGTCCTTGCTAAATATTCCATAGTAGTGCTGCTAATGTCTCAGCCACAAGGAATAAAGTAGATTTTGTTGTAATGAGAGCTGGTATATCAGAGAACTGATATATATATGTGTTTGTGTGTGTGTGTGTGTGTATGTATATATGTATATATATGCATATGTATGTATGCATGAATATATATACACATGTACATACATATATAATGTGTGTATATGTATATATGCATATGTATCAGAAAACTGTTATACATAATTTCATATGTCATGTTGCTTTTTTTTAAAAGAATCTGACAAAATCATCTGATTCATTCACTTTAAAGCCTGGGAACATTGATTTTTAAAGTCATATCTCTATATTACAAATACATTGAAGATAAGAATGACAGCAAAAACAATATTAAAAAAAAATCAAACAACATGAGGTTAAAGTAAAAGTGATTCTCAGTTTTTTAGTTTCTGTGACTTGGGAAATGATTCCACCCCAAATGGGGAAAATGAAAGCATTTTTAAAATAATAAACACCTGAATAAGTTTGTAGGCAGTAAAGGAACCATGTAAAAGAGAGAAACAGAGAGAGACAGATAGACAGAGATAGACACAGAAAGAGAAGTAGAGACAGAGACAGACAACAAGAGACAGAGAGAGAGACAGAGACAGAGAGACAGACAGACAGAGACAGAGAGAAACACAGAGAGAGACTGAGAGAAAGAGAATATAAACCAATTCATTCACAAAGTGCCTACTGTGTTCAAAGCTTGGGAATAGAAAAATGAAAAACAAGATGCCTTCTCTCAAGGACCTTCTTATCAAATAAGGCAGATATATGGTTTTTTTTTCTCTAGGTAATTATTAATCAAACTAAAATGTAATCAGAAGCTAGGTGGCACAGTATAGAGTGCTGGTCCTAGAGTCAGGAAATTTCTTCTTCTTGAATTCAAATCTGGCCTCAGACACTTATGAGCTATGTGGCCCTGGGCCAGTCAATTAACCTTGTTTGCCTTTGTTCCTCATCTGTAAAATGAGTTGTAGAAGGAAATGGCAAAGAATCTCAGTGTCTCTACTAAGAAAACCCTGAATGAAGTCATGAAGTCAATGAACCCTGAAATCATGAAGAATTGAACTCAACAACAACAACAACAACAAAAAACTTACTTAAAACTATATTTAGGCCAAAGGAAGTTGCTTGAGGAATAGTTAGGGATGAAGACATTACCTGCATTTCATGGAAGTAGAGAACGATTCACCATGGAGTAAAAAAGCAAGCTGGGAAAAGGAAGGGAAGTGTGGTCGGGTGGTATACTAAGAGTTAGAAGACCTGAGCAAAAATTCCACCTTTCCTATAAACATGTGACAAGGCTCTTTGTGTAACCTTGAGCAGGTTTTTCAACTTTTCCAGTATTTAGTTTCCTCATCTATGAAAAGAGGAAGCTCTATAGCTGAATGTTGGAGACTTTTAGTGGGTATCAGAAAGTGAATTTCAATACTGGTTCTCAGATTCTGAATTTAATGGACTGATTGAACAATTTATACAAGAGTAACAATTTACAAAAAGAAATTAATCATTTAAAAGACAATAATACGAGGCAGGATGAATTATATTTGCTATAACAAAAAGCAATCTAATTTCACAAATTTTACTTTTTAAGGAACTGTTTCCTTCAGTATTTTTTTTCTTTTTTGGCTGGTGAAATTTTAAAATAATTAGTCAGTTCATCTTTTCCCTCTCTATTTTGGCCCTTAAAATCCTTTTTGAGGATTTTATTCTAAGAATCCTATCTGGGCTTGAGACCAGTTCATATTCCCTGTTGAAGTTTAAGAATTGAGTAGAGAGTCAATGCTGACCTCTTGTGACTGGTTCTTCTCACTCACTATAAAAGGATTCAATTATTTTAGTTCTTGGAAATTGCTTCTTTACCATCCTTTTTCCTGGTCTTTGAAGTGGATTTCTGCTTCTGGGGTATAGAGGTCTCAGTTCTTATGCTGAGAGCTAGGGGTCTGGTTATTGTTTTTGTGTACTATGTTCTCTGGGTATCTTGACTGAGGCCAAGAGGGTTTTCTGAGTTGGCTCAAGGCTACTCTGAAGTTCACAGTGTAAGGTGAGGCAGAGGGATGGTCTAGCTGCTTCAGAATTCTACCTTCCAGCTCCTAGGCTGAAACTCAGGGAGGCTCAGCTGCTGGTGGCGTGCAGTGCTGTTGTCTGCCAGTTCCCCTGGCTCTGTGAAGGCACACCTGGTGTTCTGCTGTTAGTGCTTTCTGGGTTCACCACCTTGGGTTTCAGGATCTTCTGTTGGTCAGCTGAGGTGGGGCTTTTTGGGATACCTCTTGCCATGCACATTAGCCTTGGCACAGCCACACCCAAGAACTTCCTTTAGTACTTACAAGCTGGCCTAGGGTTGGACTATTTCAGGATTTTACCCTGACGCAGTATTCTCTGGGTTTTCAAAGTCTTAGGGAGAGAGTGGGGTGGCTAGGGTTTACTCCATCATCTTTGCTCCTGGGAGCTCAAGGAGTTGATTTTTAAACATCCAGGCTATAGTTTGGTAGCCCCAGAATTAGCTGCTGCTGACACAGTCCCTGCATGGGCCCTGCACCCTCAAATTAGAAAAGAGGTACAAAATTTAACTGGAGAAAAGAACTCCCTAAGAACAAAATCTGAACATATGCAAACAGAACTTCAAAAATTAATCAAGGAAAATAATTTGCTAAAAATTCAAATCAGTCAGTTTGAAGCTAATGACTTCATGAGGCATCAAGAATCAGTCAAATAGAACCTAAAGAATGAAAAATTAGAAGAAAATGTAAAATATCTCATTGGAAAAAACAACTGACCTAGAGAACAGATGCAGGAGAGATAATCTAAGAATTATCCTGTCTACCAGAAAGCCATGATGAAAAAAGAGCCTGGACAATATCTTCCAAAAGCTAATTAAGAAAAATTGTCCTGAGGCTCTAGAACCAAAGGGTAAAATAGTTATGGAAAGAATCCACCATACACCTTCTGATAGAGATCCTAAATTGAAAGCTCCAAGAACTATTGTAAACAAATTCCAGAACTATCAGTTCAAGGAGAAAACACTGCAGGCAATCATAAAGTAACAATACAAATATTATGGAACTACAGTTAGGATTCCACAGGACCTAGGAGCTTCTACATTAAAAGATCAGAGGGATTGAAATATATTTTAAAAAGGCAAAATAACTTGGACTACAACCAAGGATCAACTATCCAGCAAAACTAAGCATAATCTTTCATGCAAGAAGATGGTAATTCAAAGAAATAAGGGACCTCCAGATATTCCTGATGAAAAAGCCAGAGCTCAGTGGAAAATGTGATCTCTAAATACAAGCTTCAAGAGAGACATGAAAAGGCAAACAGGGAAAACACACACACACACACACACACACTCACACACACACACACACACACACAACTTGTTATTCCATGATAGGAGCAACCCATTTATATTCCTATATGGGAAGCTGATACATATAAATATTGAAAATTATATAATCTTTGTGACATATAAAAGGGTTATACCTAGATAGAGGATATGGGTAAAAACTTACCAAAGGGATCGTTTAAATAAAAATCCAATTAAAGGAAACAAAGGAATTGTAATTGGAGAAGAGGAAAGGAGGAGGCAGAAAAAGGTAAATTATGCCACACAAAGAGGCATAAAAGCATCTATTATAGTAGAAGGAAAGTAGAGAGAGAGATGAACATTTTATAAGCTCAACTCACCTAGGCTTTGGTTGAAGGAGGGAATAACATAATCAGTTAAGTATAGGATTCTAACATGAAAAGACACAAAATCCTGTTATAATAGAGGGAGGAAAAAAGGAGGGAGTGGAGCACTGTATGAGATTTACTCTCAGTGGTTTTGATTCAAGGAGAGAATAACATACCTTGTTAAATGTAAAAATCTATCTTGCCATAGAGGGAGTAGGACAAGAAAGGGGAAAGAAAAGGGGCAGTTGCTAGAAGGGAGGGAATAAGTAGTAAAGGGGAAGAAGAGGGAAAGGAAGGGGGCTTGATAAGGAGGGAATACTGAGGGAGGTGGTGGTCCAAAGGAAAACTCTTAAGGAGGGGAAGGGAGAAGAAAGAAATAAAAACATAAACAAGGGGTGGAATAAGATGGAGAGAAAGACACAGGCAGCAAGCATAACTATGAATAGAATGGGATAAACTTTCCCATAAAATGGACGTGAATAGCACAATGGATAAAAAGCCATAATCCTACAATAAGCTCTCTACAAGAAAGACATATGAAAAAAGGGGAACACATATAGGGTAAAGGTATAAGGCTGGAATAGAATGTATTGTGCTTCTTATTAAAAGCATTAAAAGTATAAAATCAAAAATTATTGAAAGCAGAGACAGCAATCCTTATCTCAGATAAAGCAAAAGCAAAAATAGCTCTAATTAAAAGAGATAAGGAAGGAAACTATATCTTACTAAAAGGCACCAATGACAATGAAGCAATATCATTAGAAAACATGTATGCACCAAGCAGTATAGCATTGAAAAATAGTGGAGAATTTTCAGGAGTTAGAGGAAGAAATAGATAGCCAAACAATACTAGTGGGGGACCTCAAGCTCCCCCTCTCTAAGCTTGATAAATACAACCTCAAAATAAACAAGAAAGAAGTTAAGGACGTCAATAGGCTATTAGAGAAGGTAGATATGATAGACCTCTGGAGAAAACTGAATGGGGACAAGAAAGAATATACCCTCTTCTCAGTGGTACATGGAACATACACAAAAATAGACTGTGTACTAGGGCATAAAAACCTTACAATCCAGTGCAGAAAGGCAGAAATACTAAATACATCATTTCCAGATCATAACAAAATAAAATTACGTGTAATAAAGAGCCATGGAAAGATAGACTAAAAACTAATTGGAAACCAAATAATTTTATTGTAAATAATGAGTGGGTCAAAGAAGAAATAATAGAAACAATCAGTAATTCCATTCAAAAGAATGACAATAATGAGACAACATACCAAAATTTGTGGCATGCTGTAAAAGCAATTCTTAGGGGAAGTTTTATACCGTTGACTGCATACATGAACAAAATAGAGAAAATGGAGATCAATAAATTGGGCATCCTAATGAAAAAAGTTAGAAAAAATAACAAATTGTAACTCCCCACTTAAATACTAAATTAATAATACTGAAAACCAAAGGAGAGATTAATAAAATGAAATTAAGAAAACTATTGAACTAATTAATAAAATTAAGAGATGGTTTAATGAACAAAACAGCAAAATTGATAGGCTTTTAGTCAATTTGATCAAAAAAAAGAAAGAAGAAAATGAAATTACCAGTATTGGAAATGAAAAGGGTGAATTAACCTTCAATGAAGAGGAAATTAAGAGAATAATAAGGAATTATTTTGTCCAATTGTATGCTCATAAATTTAATCATCTTAGTAAAATGGATAAATATTTACGAAAAAATATAAATTTGCCAGACTAATTGAAGAGGAATTAGAATACTTAAATAACCTCATCTCAGAGAAAGATATTGAACAAGCCATCAATGAACTCCCTATGAAAAAATTCTCCAAGGCCAGATGGTTTTACAAAGGAATTCACAAACTAACGAGGAAAGAGAAGAAGGATTCCTACTAAATTATTTTTGTCACACAAATATGGTACTGATACCTAAATCAGAAAGAAACAAAAGAGAAAGAAAATTATAGACCAGTTTTCCTCATGCATGCAGAGGCAAAAATATTAAATAAAATATTAGCAAAAAGACCACAGCAATTGTTCACAAGAATAATATACTTTGATTAGGTAGGATTTATCTCAGGAATGCAAGGATGGTTCAATATTAGGAAAACTATCATTATAATTGATCATATCAACAACAAAAGTGGCAGAAACCTCATGATTATCTCAATAGATGCAGAAAAAGCCTTCAGGGGGTAGCTAGGTGGCATAATGAATAGAACACTGGCACTGGAGTCAGGAGGACTTGAGTTCAAATCCAGCCTCAGACACTTACTAGCCATGTGACCTTGGGCAAGTCACTTAACCCCAATTGCACTGCCCTCCCTCCTCAAAAGAAGTAAAAAAAAAAAAAAGAAAAAGCCTTTGACAAATCCAACACTCATTCCTATTAGAAACACTAGAAAGTGTAAGAATAAATGGAGTTTTCCTTAAAATAATAAGAATCATCTATCTAAAACCATCAGCAAATATTATATGTCATGGGAATAAGCTATAAGCATTTCCAATAAGACCAGGGTTGAAACACAGATGTCCAGTATCACCCCTCTTATATATTTTGGTACTAGAAATATTAGCACAAACAATAAGAGAAGAAAAAGAATTTGAATTACTTCAATTAGGCAAAGGAGAGATTAAGCTATCATTTTTTCAGATGATATGATGATATACTTAGAGAATCTTAGATAATCAAGTAAAAAACTACTTGAGATAATAATTAAATATAACATAGTTGCAGGCTGTAAAATAAATACACATTAATCCTCAGCATTCCTATACATTTCTAAGAAAGTCCAACAGCAAGAAATAGAAATAGAAATTCCATTTAAAGTTAATGTAGGGGGCAGCTAGGTGGCGCAGTGAATAGAGCACCGGCCCTGGAGTCAGGAGTACCTGAGTTCAAATCCGGCCTCAGACACGTAACACAAAAACCTAGCCTTGTGACCTTGGGCAAGTCACTTAATCCCAACTGCCCTCCAAAAAGCAAAAAAAAAAAAAAAAAAAAACAAATAAAGTTAATGTAGGCACTATAAAATATTTGGGAATCTACCTGCCAAAACAAACCCGGGAACTATATGAACACACTTATGAAATACTTTTCACACAAATAAAGTCAAATCTAATTAATTGGGGAAAAAAAACAAACATCAGTTGCTCATGGCTAGGCTGAGCTAATATAATAAAAAAGACAATTTTACCTATATTAATTTAACTATTTAGTGCCATACCAATCAATCTACCAGAAAATTATTTTATACAGCTAGAAAAAAATAGTAACAAAATTTATCTGAAAAAAAATAAAGATCCAGAATGTAAGAGAACTAATGAAAGAAATGCTAAGGAAGGCAGCCTACCTACACCAGATTTTAAACTATATTGTAAAGCAGCAGTCATCAAAAGTGACTGGTACTGGCTAAGGAATAGAGTGGGGGGGTCAATTACTCAAGATACAGAAGTCATTGACAATAGTAATATATTGTTTGACAAACTCAAAGACCCTAGCTTCTGGGATAAGAATTCACTATTTGACAAAAACTGCTGGGAAAACTGGAAAATAGTATGGCAGAAACTGGGCATAGACAGATATGTAACACCATTTACCAAAATAAAATCTACATGGGTTCATGATCTAGATATAAAGACTGAGACAGTAAGCAATCTGGGAGAGGAAGGAATAGTTTACCTGTCAGTTTTATGGACAAGGGAGGAATTCATGACAAAAGACGAGAGAGAGAGAGAATATCACAAAATGCAAAATGGATAATTTTAATGTCATTAAATTAAACGTTTTTGTACAAATAAAGTTAAGGTAACCAAGGTTAGGAGGGAAGTGTAAAATTGGGAAAGAATTTTTACAGTCAGTGTCTCTGATAAAGGCTTCATATCTAAAATATACAGAGAATTGAGTAAAATTTATAAGAATACAAGTCATTCCCCAATTGATAAATGGTCCAACAATATGAACAGGCAGTTTTCTGAGGAAGAAATTAAAGATATCTATAAACATATGAAAAAATGTTCAAAATCACTAGTGATTAGGGAAATGCAAATTAAAACAACTATGAGGTAGCACACCTCACAGGTCATATTGGCTAAGATGATAAAACAGGAAAATGACAAATGGTGGAGAGAATGGAGAAAAATTGGAACAGCAACGCATTGTTGGTGGGCTTGTGAACTGATCCAACCATTCTAAAGAGCAATTTTGAACTAAGCCCAAATGGCTATAAAATATGCATACCCTCTAACCCAGCCATACCACTCCTAGGGCTATATCCTAAAGAAATCATGCAAGTGGGAGGAAGACTTGTTTGCACAAAAAATATTTATAGCATTTCTTTTTGTGGGTGGCAAGGAATTATAAATCAAGGGGTCACCCATCAATTGGGGAATGGCTAAGCAAGTTATGATATATGAATCTAGTGGAATACTATTGTGCTATAAGAAATGAGGAGCAGACTGACTTCATAATAACTTGGAGAGACTTATATAAACTGATGCTGAGTGACAAGAGCAGAACCAAGAGAACTTTGTACACAACCTTATGCACATCATATGTATTATAACTAACTTTGATAGACTGGGTTCCTCTCAGCAATGCAAGGTTATAAGACAAGTCTAAAAGACTCATGATAGAAAGGCTATACACATCCAGAGAAAAGAACTGTGGATTTCAAATGCAGATTGAAGCAAACTACTTGCTCTCTCATTTGTTTTCAATTTTGTTTGGTTGCTTCTTTCTCATTGTTCACTTCATTGTTTTAATTCTTCTTTACAACCTGAATAATGCTTAATGTGAAGGTATCTGTAGAGCATATATTGGATTTCATGCTGGTGAGGGTGGAGGGAGGGAGGAAAGGAAGAGGGAAAATATTTGGAACTCAAGGGATTGTGAAACTGAATGTTGTAAAATAAAAGCATATAAATAAATTTAATAAAATACAATTGAAGTGAAAAACAAACAAAAACAAAAAAATCTCATTTTAGTTAATAGCTTTACATAATTTTTCCCTTTCCTGTTTTCTATTCTTTTTCTTGGCAAATGTAATTTGTTTTCACTTCATTCCTATTTCTTTTTGCACCCTCTGGTGGAAATACTAATGAACTGATATTATGAACTCATTTTTTGAAGAACATGAGAAATCAAAGCAATGATAACATCCTGGCTAATTCCTAAAGTGGTGACTAAGAGTTGATTTTATTATGATTTATAGATCTCAATCACTTTAAAAACAATGCAAAAAATTCTACATGGATAATCCTTCTGTTTAAAGAACATCAGAAAAGATATAAAATAGTTTTGTTTTAGACAATTTTTGAGATTTTGAATAATAGTACTACAGTGAAATGAAGGAAGTCAATCCTTCAACCCTTTTCAAATTTAGAGGGCCCATTATACACCTGAAGAAAGGCAGGTTGAGAGGAAGTTGGAAGACAGATGTGAGAGGGAAAGGAAGTAGGAAGGAACAGAAAAGGGAAAGAGAAAATAAAGGTTGGAGGAAAAGGAGAAAGAAAAAGAGGAAGGGACATAGAAAGATGGAAGTAGAAGAAAGGAAGAAAGGGAAGAAGGAAAAGAGGAATAGATAGAAGGATAGAGACAGGAGCAGAGAAAAGAAGAAGGAAGATAGAAAATGCCTGTAATATACTACAAAATTAAAAAATATCTTTTTTCATTAGGATATGTTTCTTTAATTTTCTAAACTGCAAAAAAGAATGTAATCTATTTTTCATCAACATAAAAGAAGCTAATATTATGACACCAAAAGATTGTAATTGCTTAATTATTTGTACAATATGGCAAATTCATATTCTGCACATATCAACAGCAATATGAAGCTGAATGCAAATGTTTTCAATATTTGGGCTTTGAACAAATGTGCATGAATCAAAAATATTTAGAAACAGTTTTTTTTCTTTTTTTTTTCAATATGCTGAACAACCAGAGTTCTGGTAAAAGAAATAAATAACCCTCCATAAAGTCCTACTGTAATTCTTCATTGCAGTGTGGAGGTTCCTCTGGGTTCTCAAAGGTTAGGTAAGAAAAACATTATCTGCCTGTACATTACATTTGATTACACTAAAAAGATTTTGACTATACTTTTGGCAAAAGTTTGATTCTGCTTTTCAAGGATCCAGGAAAATTGGAGAGGCCTTATGGAAAATGATAGGAATAAATAGGCTGCAAAATATAAGAAATAAGGAATTTCAAATAATGTAATCAAGACATAGAGGCAGGTACATAGAGCACTGTATCTGAGGAAAGAAAGGTATGAATTAAAATCCAGCCTCAGAAACTGTTTATTCACTTAACCTCAGTTTCCTCGATTGTAAAATGGGGTGTAATCATACCACTTACCTTCTAGGGCTATTGTTAGGATAGAAAGAGATAATATTCATAAATCTCTTTGCAAATCTTAAAGCACAATAAGAATGCTAACTATTATTATTGATGTCTTTAGGAGAACTAACAATTGTGAAAGAAAGATGGTCTGGTCATATTATAAGAGTGAGGGATAAATACCAGGTTGTTCCCACACTTTTCTGATATCTTTACAATGTCAGAAGAAAGGGAAAAAGGCCCCTACCATGTTGAGTGGATCTCCTGGGTCCAATTTGTTGAAAGGCATGTACAAGAGTTGCAAAGAATGGACAAGCATGAATGAGTTGCGATCTGAATTATTGGAGGGAGTATTCAAATGAATTGGATCAAAGATCCCTTTGAGTATCTGAAGTGAATTAAAATATGCTGAATAACAATATCAATCCCTGCTAACTTTGATACTGCAGGAGAAATTTAATACTATTAAAACTAGGGAATTTGTCTATTTCTTTTGATGCCTTTTATCTTCCTTACATTGTATGAGTGTACCAATTAGGACTGGATCAGGTCTATACTGACAAATAATTCCTATTTATTTTAAAATGTATTCTCACATTCATTATACATTGTTGTATACATATGTCTAGAGAGTATGGAGTTGTAGAGACTACATTCTCTAGATGTGCTCAATCATATCAATGCCATTCCTAAAATATGGCACCCTGAATGTAATGTAATATTGTATATGCCATCTGGCAAGGACAAAATTCAATGAAACTATTGCCTCCTCATTCCAGCAATGGTTTTTGGTGGATCTAGATTTTTTTTACTCTTCTAACAGGTTGGCATTTATTGTAATATCAGAAATAGCTTTCTTAAGAATAATTCATTTTATAAGGCAGCCTCACAACATAGATCCCAAAATAATATTTTAGTAAAGATTTAGTGTATATTGTTTGCATATGTGTATGTGTGCATGCATGCATGCATCTTACTCTTAAAAGGAAGAAATTCTCACAGTTAGCTTCATACAGGCAAAATACAGAAAATAATAAATTCAGAAATTGTACAAACCAAACTAAGCTATCAGATGCCAAAACTAATTGATGATTTGATTTTAAATGAGGAATAATTTGACAACTGAATGTTGCTATTATGTTAGATGAGGATTAAATTCAATTTTCTTTGAAATTCATTAAAAAATTTTTATTATGTAAATGAAAGTTAAATTATGCCAGTAGAAATTAGAGAAAAAATAAAGTTTTTTCCACATAAAATTTCTTTTAACATAAGCAGAAGTTCATAAATCACATATCATCCTTTCTGTCAAAACTTTTATGATTTTTCCTATAATTCTGATTTTTACTCCAATGAGAATATTTCACACATATTTAACAAAAGCATTTGATTTATGCTATGTTCTCATTATGAATCAAAACTGCTTATTCTGTCACAATTTCCTGAGTTTATTTTTAATAAGGAAGTACTACTTTATGTCCTTTTGTTTTATGAAGTTTGATGTAAAACTAAGTATAACAGGGTAGCTAGGTGACACAGTAGGTAGATCACATATGTGATAGGTAGGTAATATAATGCAAAGAACCCTGGGCCTGGAATAAGAAATATCCAAGTGCATATTTGATTTAAGAAATTGACTAGCTTTGTCACCTTGGGCAAGTAACTTAACTTCTGTTTGCTTCAGTTTCCTCATCTGTAAAAAAATGAGGAAAGAATAACATCTATCTCCCAGGGTTACAGTAAGGATAAAATTAAATATTTGTAAAATTCTTTGCAATCTTTTGAGTATTGTATTAACAGTGTCTATGTGAATAAAATATATTAATCCCAGGAATTCCTCAAAATTGGGGAATAAGCAAGTTAAACATACATACACACATACACACATGCCTTGATCATGCAGACTATTACAGATGACAAGATTGTTATCATACATAAGAAATAAAAGAAATTGTTCCTCACCTTCTAAACAAGGAGTGAGGGCAGGATTTTGGTTTGTTTTTTTTTTCTTTTGCAAAATTGGCTATAACTTAAATTTTATCATATCTTTGGAATACATCTCAATATGCATCAATAATGTTATGTGGCAAGAAATCTACTCATTTGAAATTAAGTTCTACTAATATATTGATGATGTATCTTGAATAAAGGAAATGATAGATACAGTGTAATTCATTCTTTTTAGTTAATACCTAGAATTATGACTGGAACATTGGGCTAAATCAAATAAAAGGAAAATTAATTGAGATAAATGTACTCATACAACTGCATTAACAAACTCAACTTTGCAGAATCAGAATTAACTATGTGGCTAGATAGCTGAGGGACCTTGGTGGCCTGCAACCTCCATCTGAGTCAAGAGTGTAATCAGTAGAAGATAAAACATCTAATTGTCTTAGGTGGCATAAAGTGATAATTTGTTGGAATTTGGTGATAATAGTTCTGTTGTATTTTGTCCTGTTCAGATAGTATCTCAAAATGGTTTCATCTTGGATACCATATTTTGAAGAAATTGATAAGCTAGAATCTATACAAAAAAGAGTCTTGACATACTGCCACATGTATATAATCTGAAGGAAATAAGACCAGATGTTAAGCCTACAGAGAAAAATATTTTAGCTGGCATGAGAGCTGCCTTCAATTATGTGAAAGGCTCTCATGGGGAAATATGATTGTACTTATAATGATTAACTTCAGATAAAATTATAGAAATCAATGGGTGACATGAAGAAATCAATTTAGATTTGACATAAGGAAATGCATCCTAACAATTAGAAGCATTCAGAGTGTAATAGGCTGCCTTGGAGGGTAGTGGTTACAAACAAGATCTGGATAACCACTCATAGACCATGTTGTGATGTCAATTTTTTTCCAAGTATAGTTTGGCTACTGAAATCCCTGTTACCTTTGATATTACGTGATTATCATATTTAGTTCTGAGTGTGACTGTTTTGAAGGAACAATAACTGTTAGAACATCCAGAGAAAGGTGACAAAGATAATGCAAGAGATGGAAAGTGTATCACAAAAGGACTTAAAAGAAATTGAAATGATAAAAAAAGGAATAAGAGAAGATTTGGGGTGGGAAGCTTATGACTTGTCTTCAGTTATTTGAAAAATTTTTATGTGGAAAGGAAAAATGTTTCCTATTCTGAAAGGCATATAAGGATGAATGGATAGAAGTGATGTGGAGTCAAATTTTAGACCAATATAAGGAAACCCTCCAAGCAGTCAGAGCTACTCCAAAGCAAATGGATTTCTTTGTGAGGTTTTTATGTCCTAATACACCACTGACTTGGAAAATAGATCCAGGAGAGACAATTTGAAAATTCTTGGTCTACCTGAAACCCAAGACCAGAAAAAAACTTGGAAAGCATCCTTCAAGAAATTGTCAAAGAAAATTGCCCTGATGTTTTAGAGTCCCAGGGCAAAATAGAACTTGAAAGAATTCACCGATCACCTCTTCAAAAAGATCCCCAAAAGAAAACTCCTAGAAATGTTATTGCCAGGTTCCAGAACACCCAGTTAAAGGAGAAAATATTACAGGCTTCCAAGAGAAAACCATCTGAATACTGCAGAAGCAATATCAGGATAACCCAGGATCTGGGAGCTTCTACACTGAGGGATTGAAGGGCCTGGAATATGATATTTCAAAGATTAAGAGACCTGTGATTAAAAGCAAGAATCAACTACCCAGCAAAATTGAGCATATTATTCCAGGGGAAAATATGGTCATTCAATGAGGTGGAGGACTTTCAAGCATTCTTGCTGAAAAAACCAGAACTGAACAGAAAATTTGTCAATCAAACACAAGAAGCATGAGAAGGTAAACATGGGAAAGAAATCATAAGAAACTTGTCATATTTGAATTATTTACATGCCAATATGGAAAAACAGTAATAGTAACTTACGAAACATTT
>CM053595.1:38119093-38136756 GCA_028646575.1 Pseudocheirus occidentalis | reverse complement strand
CCCACCTGCTGCGCTGCCTGGAGCAACAGATGTGCTTTCTTTCTTTTGGAGAGTTTTGGAGCTTGAAAATCTGTTTAGCATCCCATTTTATGAATTTTTTAGCGTGTTTGTGTGGGAGCTGTGGTGCTTTGCTGCTCCTATGCTGCCATCTTGGCTCCGCCCCCCCCATTTCCTTTCTTTTTAACAAAATAATAAATGGCTTATCTATTATCTTGGTTTTTTCACAAAATCACTTTTATTTATCAATTAGATGTTTGTCATTTCAATTTTATTAATATCTCTTTGTATTTTCAGAATTTCCATTTTGGTGTTTGGAGATTTTAACTTATTATTTTCCTTATTATTATAATTGGAATCACAAACCATTAATCTGTTATGCCTTAATGTTATGAATATATTTAAAGGTATAAATGCTCCTCTACATACTGCCTTTCACAAATTTTGGTATATTGTTTCATTGATGTCAGTCTCTTTGATGGAATTATTGATTCTTTCTATGATTTTTTCCTCAACAATCTCCTTCTTTAGGATTAGAAATTTTAGTTCCTAATTCATTATTCATCTGTTTCCATTGCCCTGTTTTGTATTTAATTTTTAAAATTTTAGTTATCATCTGAAAAGTATGTATTCAATATATCTTTTCAATATTTCTTTGTGAGGCTTTTATGTCCTAATACACAGTTGATTTTTATGATGGTGCTGTGTATGGATGAGAAAAATATATCCCATTTTAATCCCATTCAACTTTCCCCCCCCCAAGTCATCTATCATATCCAACATTTCTAAGATTGTATTTGTCTCCTTGATTTCTTTCTTATTTATTTTATAGTTAGAATTATCTAGTTCTGAGAGGGGACAGTTGAGGTCTCCAATGATCTATTTTACTCTTTTTTTTAGTATCTATTTAGTCCTGTTACTTATTTAACTTTTCCTTCAAAAATTTTGATGCTCACTTATTTGGTGAATATATAGTTGATATTACTTCATTATCTATTATACTTTCACACATGTAGTTTCCCTGATTATGTTTTCCTTAGGTCTGTCTTTTTTCTTCACCTTAGATCTTGATTGCTGTCCCTAGACATTTTTTTAACCACAGGTTAAGCATAATAGATTTAGTTTCAGACCCTTATTTTATCTCTGCATATATCTTTCTGTTACAACTATGCGTCTTGTAAACAATACTTTCTAGTTTTCAGGTGTCTAATCTATTCTTCTATCGTTTTTATGGGTGAGTTCATAGTTGTGTATTTCCCTCCAATCTGTTTGTTCCTGTTTATCCTTCTGTTTCTCTCCCTCTCTCTCTCTTTCTCTCTCTTTCTATTGTCATTCCAGTAAAGGCTCTTTGCTTCAGAATACAGACTCTCTTAATTCACCATTCCTTTTCTACCCCTCCTCCTGCTTTCCTCTTATCTCAGCAATGGGGAACTTGTGGCTTCCAGGCTTTCTAAGTCCTTGGTTAATGTCTTTTGGCTAAGTGTCAGTTTTACAAAATACATCATTTTACTAAGGGGATTTGTTTAGAGAAGCTTGGATTCAGTCAAAAGACTGCACCTGAGGGTCACATGTAACCTTGAAGTAACAGGGTCCTCATCCCATTATCTTATCTCCTCCCCCTCCTATTTTCTGTTGGGTAAAATAGATTTCTGTACTGAGCAGAGCACACACACACACACACACACACACACACATTTATTCCTCTCTCATTAAACCAATTCTTATGAGAGTTAATTCAAACATTGCCTGCCATCCTCCCTTTTGCACCCTCCAGTATAAAAAACTCTTCTTTTTATGCATCTTCATATATATATGTATCTGTTCTGTATCTGTATGTATATGTTTGTATGTACATGTGCATATATGAATATATATGTATATGTATGTATGTGTGTATAAAATCCTATACATCTTATAGATAATTTTCTTCATTTTTCTTCTGCCTTTCCCTAATCTCCTAAACCATGCCTCTTTCCTTCCTCTTTCATTTTTTGAGATCACCCCAACATAAATGAATATGTATTCAATATAAACTCCTTCTAATAATCCGAATATCCCAATAATTCTAATATCCCTAATGAAGAAAAAAAAGGTTTTGTGAATTATACATATCTTCCCATATGGGAAAATAAACATTTTAACCTTATCAACCTTGTGATTTTTCTCTAATCTCTGTTTCTCTAATCTCTAAAAAAGATTATTCTCTTTTTTATACTTCTCTTGAGTCTTGTGTTTGAATGCAACATTTTCTATTCTGTGCTGGTCTTTTTTAGCAGGAATGCTTGAAAGTCCTCTATCACATTAAATATTCATTTTCCCCCAGAGGGATCCAGAGGGATTATGGTCAGATTTTCTGGGTAGTAATCCTAGCTCTTTTGATTTCTGGAATATCACATTCCTAGTTCTCTACTTCTTTAACATGGAAACTGCTAATTCTTGTATGAGTCTGACTGTGGCTTCACAGTATCTGAATGATTTCTTTCAGGCTACTCATGATATTTTCTCCTTTACCTAGGAGCACCAGAAAGTAGTTATAAAATTACTGGAATTCTGATGTTGGGATCTTTTTATTCAGGAGGTGATCAGTAGATTCTTTTAATGTATATTTTACTCTCTGATTCTAAGATAAATAGATACTTTTCCTTGATAATGTCTTGAAATATGGTTTCTAGGCAGTGGAAAAAACAAACAAGGCTTTCAGGCAGTTCTATAATTTTTAAATTGGTTCTCTAAAATATATTTCTTCAGAAAAATCTTATTTCTTTTTTTATTTGACTAATTCTGTAGTTTAAGGTGTTATTTTCTTCGGTTTTTGTGTGTGTGGCTTTTTAGTAATGTGTTCATTTTTCTTCGTACTTTTTGGTATCACTCTCATTTATTTTCCAAATTTTTCCATTACCACTTGTATCTTTCTTTGACTCTTCCAGGAATTATTTTTGAGGTTCTATACAATTTGCAATTTTTTTCCTTTAAGGCTTTGTTTGTAGCTATGTTTGTGTTGTTGTCGTCATCTTCAAAGTTTATGTCTTGATCTTTCTGGGGATCATAGTATGGTTAGGTCCTATTTTTGTGTTGTTTTCTCAGTTTTTTCCCAATTTATTTCTTGGCTTTTAACTTTATATTGGTGTTGGGCTATATTCCTTTGGGGAGGGAGGATACTGTTACAAGGTTTAGAATTTTTTTGTGTGTGTTGCTGCTTTAAGTTTTAATTCTAAAAGTCTAAGTTTTCTATGCTTACAAAGTGTTATGCAGGGAGAGGTATGGTCACTGTTCTCCTAGTCTATGTTCAAGTCTTTACAAAGGAAGGGCCCCTGAACTCCTGCAGTTATAAATGCTAGTGCTACTCTCCATATGAGAACTAAGATCCAAAACCAAATATGAGTGACACAAGAGGTTCCAGCACACAGTGCCAGCTGAGGGTACCCTGTAATCTCTTTCTGACCAGTTGTCTAACCACTCACTTCCACTGACCTGAGGCCTCCTGAAGATGCTGCTGTTGCTGTTGTAGCCTCCACAAAACCCATTGCTCATGCTGCAGCCAGTTGGGCTGCGAGAACCACTACTTCAGTGTCATAGACTTCTGACTCCCTAAATTGTTTTGGGCTGGACAAATACATTTCCTTAGCCTTTTGTTGGTTCTGCTGCTCTAGAATTAGCTTTGACTCAGTGTTTTAAAATTGTTGGAATAGGAATGTTGAGAGAGTTCAGCTGGATTGTTGCCTCTAATCTATTATCTTGGCTCCTATTTCTGATCTTTTTGCAGTTACACTTAATGCTTTTATCCCAACATATTCATTCCATAAACCTTATGTACATGAGTAGAAACTAGGATCCCACTCGTGGAAAGATTTAAGGTCATAGGTCATTAACAAAATCAGAGAAAGCCAATGAAATGAAACTGAAATTGTTTAGTTGAGACCAGAAACTTTTACAACTCAACTAAGAGAAGAATATTTATCCAATGAATCTTACTAGGTAAATTTAAATGGCAAAGTTTCTTGCATTTTGTCCAATTTACATAGGGGATTCAAACTTTTTTTGTTCTTTCTAAATAAACCTGCAGAACCATGTTTTTTCTACTACTAGGTATGGTAGAGATAAATAAATTTAATTAAGTAATTTATTTAAAGATATAAATTATTATATTTATTATATATATTATAAATGTTATATACTATTATATTATTATGTTTAAATTATTTATTTATTTAAAGATAATACATTTAGATATCTGTGCAATAAAATCATTGAGGTAATCTGTGGTGTTTTGTTTGTATCTGCATGGTTTGTTTTCATGGAAATCTCCCTCTGCTGTGACAGTTTTGGCAGTACCTAAAATGTACTTCAAAAGAAGCTTAGTGTTTTACACCATAGCTTTTGTAAAAATACACAGGCAGACCAAGGAATCTGCTCTTTGCTCTGTATGTTTAAGCAGTTATACCAGTGTGACATAAAAAAACATGATAGTAATTTAATTCTCAGAACAAATTTTTTTATTAAAATGTTTGAAGATAAATTGCTTCAAGTGAATGGATGAAAAATAAGGACCAATTTGTAAGAAAAATTCTAAATTGAATGTCATAATCTGTGCTTATCAAAATGAGCAGAGATCTATGAAATTAAGAAAGTAGGAGTTGGATTGATTGCAAAATTAATCTTTTTCAGAGTCAGAAAGAAAAACAGGTTGACATTTTAAAAGCTCATGTTGGATATGTGAGAAGTACATGGAACAAAATCCCTATATAATCACATAAAAAAAAGAAAAGTTCAACCTGCAATGAACATGTGACATTCCATTTTATGCAAGGTGCTTTTTTTTTGCTGCTATTGTATTTTATGTTATGTTGAGTTATAACCCTCCTACCCATAGAGTCAGCTTTTGATTTGATTTTCATTGCCTCGGGCAAGCATGATTGAGGACCCACAAGACTGTGGAAGATGTTGATTGATTCATTTGATCCTGAGAGATAATAGAAAGTGTTTAAATTGGTTGTACAAAAAAATCTGAGAAAGAATTGGGACTTTAGGCAAATTGCAGACAAGATTTTTAATCTTTGATTTGCTCAGATTCATAACATGATGGCCAGAAAGATTTTTTTTATCTATAGCTTTTCTTGGCAGATCCCTTTCTTTCATCACGTCTGCTACTCACTTTTCCTTTTTCAAATTTTTTCCTGTCCAGGTTTAGATAAATACTGTTCAGGAGCAAGTAGAACTTGTATGAAAGATTGAAGCAATACCAACAGATAACCTTATGAAGATGGGATATGAGTGATCAAACTGAAAGGAAGTGAAAAATAAATCACAGTTGTATGGTACTTTCTTGTGCTGAAGACATCATCTTATTAGATATAATAATACAATATGGTAGGTCTAGTAAATTTATTCCCATTTTACAGAGCAAGTGAACATAGCTTTAAAGCTGGAGGGTAGTTTAGAAGTTTCATATGAAATTGACTCTCAGACACTTTTAGCTTAAGTGATTTTGCCAAGATCATACATCTAATAAATAGTGGAACTAGGACTTAAATCTAAGTTTTCAAAGTCTAAGCTCAATGGTGCTTATGTATTACCATGATACAGGTTAACAGAAGAGGAGGTAGACTACTAAGCCAATTTTAGAAAAAGGCATTGAACAAACTATCAAAGAGCTCCATAAGAAAAAAAAACCCCTAAGACAAGTTGGATTTAAAAGTGAATTCTGGACTTTTGAGACTTCCAAGAGCAGAGATGGTGGAATAAGTCATTCTCACCTTCCCTTTCTAACCCTGACAAATCCAGAAAATACAGCCCCAGGGGAAAAAAAATCCTGGAACTGTGGAGGTGGCAGCAAAATGTTGCAGCAGGTTTTTTTTTTTTAGCTCAGGAGGCTAGGGGGATTAAAAGTAAATGTTCCTTTTGCTATGGCTGAAAGGAGTTAGTACAGGACCAGAAATTTCCAAGTAAGACAATAGCAAGCACCACCTAAGAGATCAGTGGGAGATCCTGACACAGGTTGGCGGAGTTGGCAAACACCAACACCAGGACTGTCAGCCCAATCTTATGTGCCTTCATACAGCCAGGGGAATCATCAGACTCCAGTGTGGAAAGGCATTCACCAGTGACTGAGCCTACCTATGTTCTAGCACAGCCCTTGGGAAGAAGGAGACCTGCAGGGGCCAGAGCACCCTTACCCTACTCATCCCACATCAAGCTTCAGTGTAATCCCAGAGAAATGCAGAAAGACCTCACCTGGCCTTGGCACACACAGCCAGCTCCACCTCAGTACCAGGTAACCTACATATAATGCTGTATAACTTATAGCTGCCAGAACCAAAGGCCACAGTGCACAAAGTCGGTAACTATCCCCTAGGCCCCTACACAAGAAGTGTGGGACAGTGCCCCCTGTGCCCTAGAAGCAGTGATCCACTTGAAAAGTAAGGAAAAAGGAAATCACAATGAGCAAAAAGCAAACTTAGGGTCTTACTATGGGGAAAGGGAAGATCAAAATACAACCTGACAAAAGGAGAGCACTGACACTATACTGACATCTGAAAAACCCAAAAGGGAATATGAAAAGGTCTCAAGACCAGAAAGCTTTCTTGGAAGAGTTTAAGAAGGATTTTAACAGTCAAATTAGAGAGGTAGAAGAAAAAATGATCAATTATTTTAAAAACACAATTGACAAAATGGAAAAAAAATCACTGAAGAAAACAACTCCTTAAAAAGTACAATTAACCAAATTATTAAGGAGGTACAGATCCTAATTGGAGAAAATAACTCCTTAAAAAGTAAACTTGGAAGAGGGCAGAGCCAAGATGGTGGAGTAAAAGCAGGGACTTGCTTGAGATCTGTACCTGTAAAAATGACTCTAAACCAATTCTAGAGCTGCAGAACACAGAAGATGGCAATGAAACTCATCTCCAGTCCTAAAAAGCCTGGACACTTGACAGAAACTGTTTATATCACACCAGGCTGGAAGTGGAGCACAGTCTGATGTAGGTTTTGAAGGTTTAGACAGGGCTGGAATAGGCCTCAGGGGACTATTTCACTGGCAGCCATTGCAGTTTCTAGAATTATCATCCCACAAACATTGAGCATAGCATGGATGGTCACTGGGGGAACTCTGTGGAACCTAGGTGAAAGAGGACCAAGGTCCATTACCAGCCCCAGAAAGGCAGAAGTAGAGGCAGTGGTGGCAGGAGTAGGGTGCTGCTTTCAGAGATTTGGGCCCACAGACAGTGGGGGATCAAGAAACTGATACAAAACACCTGAAGTCTAGCACAGTACCCCTATCCCCAACCCCACCCCACTCCCCCCCCCCGCCAACTGCAAGCAGAGTCCTATCTTGACAAAGAGTTGAAAAGTCAAGTATTTGGCTGGGAAGATGAGCAAACAGCATTAAAAAAATCAGAGTATAGAATCCTATTTTGGTGATAAAGAAGATCAAAACATATAACCAGAGGAAGACAAGAAAGCCAAAGCTCCTACATCCGAAGTCTCTAAGAAACACATTAATTTGTCATAGGCTAGGGAAAAACTGAAAAAGGATTTTGAGAATCAAGTAAGAGAAGGAGAGGAAAAATTGGGAAGAGGAATAAGAGTGATGCAAGAAAATAATGAAAAACAAGTCAACAGCTTGAAAAGGAGAACCCAAAAAATTGTGAAGAAAATAATACTTTAAAAAATAGACTAATCCAAATGACAAAAGAGGTCCAAAAAACCAATGAGTTGAAGAATGCATTAAAAAGCAGAATCAGGGGATGGGGGTGAGTCAAGATGGCAGAGTAAAAGCAGCAACTTGCTTGAGCCGCCACTCCAACCATCTCCTATGCCTGCAAAAAAATAATTCTAAACAAATTTTAGAGCTAAAGAAACCACAAAGTGACAGAGAAAAACTAATCTCCCACTGAAGGCAGCCTGGTAGGTCAACAGGAAGGGTCTATAATACCAAACTAAGAGTCAACAAGGTCTTGTGTGAGCCGGGCTGGCCAAGACAAGTAGCAGCCTAGATCAATGGCCTTTAACATTAAGAACAGACTTCAGAAGAGGGAATCACCACCAGCTGTGGCACTTTCCAGAATTCTCAACCCATAAACTCCAAAGAGAAAGGAAAAGATCAGTAGAGAACTCTTTTGGATCTGGATGAGAGAAGAGTGTGGCCTGGCCTCTGCCCCCCAGGAGATAGGTCAAGGAGGCTTGGCAGCTGCAACTGCTGCCATGTGGCTGCCTCTTGAACTTCTGGCCCATAGATTGTAGGGGGGTGAGGTGACCATTCAGACAGTAATCACTCTTCTTTGCCCAGCGTGGATCTGGGTTACAGTCTTGGGTGGTGGTCCTGGGCTGTGTAGTCAGCATGCCAGAACTTGTGGTGGCTGTAGAGAGAGTGCCCTCTTCATAGCTCTGACAACAACTTTGGCAACAATTGCAAAAACTCCAGCAATTTGGGACACAGGTTTCTTCACTCTGGAAGCAGAGTTCTAAAATGGCAAATAGCTCAAAATTCAAGAAATTGGCTGGCAAGATGAACAAACAGAAGAAGTGCAATCAGACCATATAATCATTTTTTGGGGGACAAAAAGGATCAAAACATGGAACCAAAAGAAGACAACAAAGTCAAAACTCCTGTATCAAAAGGTTCAAAGAAAAATATGAATTGACTGCAGGCCACGGAGCAGCTCAAGAAGGATTTTGAAAATCAAGTAAGATAAATGGAGGAGAAATTGGGAAGAGGAATGTGAATGATGCAAGAAAATCATGAAAGGTGTGTCAACAGCCTGACTGAAGAAAATAACACCTTAAAAATAGACTGACTTAAATGGCAAAAGAGGCCCAAAAAGCCAAGGAGGAGAAGACTGCCTTCAAAAGCTAAATTTACAAGTTGGAAAATGAATGTCAAAAGCTCAATTAAGAGAATAATTCCTTCAAAATTAGACTAGAACAAATGGAAGCTAATGACTTTTTGAGAAATAAAGGTACTATTAAAAAGATCTAAACAAATGGAAATTTTCAAGGTAATGTGAAATATCTCATTGGAAGAAGAAAACAAAAAAAAAAATACTCACCTGGAAAATAGACCCAGGAGAGATCATTTAAAAATTATTGGACTACCTGAAAGCCATGGTAAAAAAAAGAGCTTAGAAATCATCCTTCAAGAAATTCTCAAGAAATGGGGGTGGCTAAGTGGCGCAGTGAATAGAGCACCAGCCCTGGAGTCAGGAGTACCTGAGTTCAAATCCGGCCTCAGACACTTAACACAAAAAACTAGCCATGGGGCCTTGGGCAAGTCACTTAACCCCAACTGCCCTCCAAAAAACAAAATAAAAAAGAAATTCTCAAGAAAAATTGCACTGATATTCTAGAACCAGAGGGGAAAATAGAAATGGAAAGAATTCACTTATCTCTTCTTGAAAAAGATCCCAAAAAGAATACTCTGAGGAGTATTATAATCAAATTCTACAGTTCCCAGGTGAAAGAGAAAATATTACAAGCTGTCAGGAAGAAACAATTTGAGTATTGTGGAAACACAATCAGTATAAAACAAGATCTAGCAGCTTCTACATTAAAGGATCAAAGAGAATGCAATATGATATTATAGAGGCCAAAGGAGATTGGATTAAAACCAAGAATTAACTACCAGCAAAACTAAGTATAATGTTACAGGGAAAAATATGGTCATTCGATGAAATAAAGTATTTCAAGCATTCTTGATGAAAAAAAAACAGAGCTGAAGAGAAAATTTGACTTTCAAATACAAGAAGCAAGATAAGCATGAGTAGGTAAACAGGAAAAGGAATCATAAGGAGCTTATTAAAGTTGAACTGTGCACATTCATACATGGAAAAGACATCATTGTTACTCATGAGATTTTTTCTCACTATGAGGATAGGTGAGTGGAATGTGTATATATGTATAGAAGGGTGCATGAATATACAAATATATATGTGAGTGTGTGCAAATGACTATACACGTATACATAGAAAGAGAGCCCAGAATGAATTGGAAATGAAGGCATGATATCTAAAAAATAAAATTAAGAGGTGACAGAGGGAGGAGAAAGGAGAAGGAAGGAGAAGGAGGGAAAGAGATATAAAAGAGACAAGAAAAAACTGCTATAATGGAGGGGTAGAGTAGAAAGGTGAAATGGAATAGGTCAATCATATTTTCATTGAATTTGGCTTAAAGAGAGAACAACATACACACTCAATTGGGTATCTTGTCCTACAGGAAAGTGGGAGGGAAGAGTATAAAAGGCAGAGCATAGAAAGGAGAGCAGATTGGGAGAGAGGGTACCTAGAAGCAAACACTTTTGAAAAGGGACAGGGTCAAAGTAGAAAACAGAATAACTGGGGGGAAGGGATAGAATAAGGATGGAGGGAAATAGATTTAGTCTTTCACAATATAACTACCATGGAAATGTTTTGAGTAACTCTACATATACAATCTATATTGAATGTTTTGTTTGTTTTTTTGTTTTTGCTTTTTGGAGGGCAGTTTGTGTTGATTGACTTGCCCAAAGTCACATGCCTAGTTAGTGTGTCAAATGTGTGGGGTCCGATTTGAACTCAGGTCCTCCTTACTCCAGGGCTGGTGTTCTACTCACTCCACCACCTAGCCACCCCAACAACCTATATTGAATTATTTGTCTTCCCAGTGAAAGTGGATAAGGAGGGGAGAAGGGAAAAATATGTAAATAAAAGTCTTAAAAAACAAATATTTAAATAATTTTTACATGCAATTGAGAAATAAGATATACACGCACTGGGGTATAGAAATCCATCTTGTTCTACTAGAAAGTTAGAGGGTTATGGAGAAGGATATAAGAGAGAATAAATTGGGGAAAGGGGTATTCAGTAGGCTCACTTGGGGTGGTATTAGGGAAAGATTGGAAGAAAGTTTTTAACTCATAATCTTGTAAAAATAAATATTCAAAACTACAAATAAATTCATAAATTGGAAAAAAATAAAATTAGTTTGACAATATAAAAGTAAATACACTGATTTGTTCTGTAAACAGAAAAGAACCAGATTTGGCTCAATGGAAAAGGAGATCCAAAAGCTCACTGAAAAAAAATTAATTCCTTCAAAATTAAATTGCAACCAATGGGAGCTAATGACTTCATGTGAAATAAAGAAATTATAAAACAGAATCAAAAGAATGAAAAAATAGAAGAAAATGTGAAATATCACATTGGAAAACCACTAACCTGGAAAAAATGATCCAGGAAACATAATTTTAAAATTATTGGAATACATTAAAGCCATGATCAAAAAAAGAGTTTAGCTATTATCTTTCAAGAAATCATCAAGGCAAACTGTCTTGATATTCTAGAACCAGAGGGTAAAATATAATTTGAAAGAATCCTCTGATAGCCCCTTGAAAGAGATAACAAAAGGGAAACCCTTAGGAATACTGTAGTTAAATTTCAGAATTCCCAGATCAAGGAAAATTATTGCAAGCAATTAGAGAGAAACAATTTAATATTGTGGAAATATATTTAGGACAACACAAGATCTAGCAGGGATTAAGGGATGGACATGTTTGGAATATTATATTCCAGCCTTCAGAGGAGCTGGAACAAAACTAAGAATCACCTACCCAGCAAAACTGATGGCAATACTTCAGGGTGAAAAATAGAGTAGAATATAGTATGCTTCCATTAAAGTAAAAACAAAAAATAAATAAAAACAGGGGTAGAAATCCCAATATTAGGCCAAGCAAAAGTAAAAATAGATCTAATTAACAGAGATAAGGAAGGAAGCTATATCCTGCTAAAAAGTGCCATAGACAATGAAATAATATCATTTCAATCACAACTTTCACTACTATCACAGTAGTATCATTACTATCATTTGCACCAACTGTCATTGTATCCAAATTCTTAGAGAAATGAAGGGAGTTACGGGAAGAAATAGACAGCCAAACTCTATTAGTAGGGGACCTCAATCTTCCCCTCTCTGGACTTTATAAATGTAACCTCAAAATAAATAAGAAACAACTTAAGGGTGTTAATAGGCGAGGGATCCTAGTAGGGTAGTAGGCAAATAATAGGAGGGTAGAGTGGTGAGTAGAAGTAAAGTGGAGGAGGCAGGAGGCATAGAAGCAATATATGTTCACAAACACACACACACAAATATGAAGATCTGGAGGAGAATATGTTTGGAAAATTATATGTGTATATATACATACATACATACATATGTACATACATATATAAATATATGCATACATGTATATATACACACATACACAGTATATATAGAAAAGGTAGCTATGTTAGAACTCTGGAGAAAAGTGAATGGTGATAGAAAGGAATGAAATTTTTCTCATTAGCAAATGGCACATACACAAAAGCTGACCATATACAAGGGAATTATAAAACTTGCAATTGAGTACAGAAAGGCAGAAATATTAAATGCCTCTTTTTTAGATCATGATGCAAAAAATACAAAAACAAGGCCATGGAAAGATAGATTAAAATTAATTGGAAACAAAATAATCTAATCCTAAAGAATGAGTGGGATAAACAACAAAATCACAGAAATAATCAATAGCTTCATTCAAGAAAATGTCAATAATAAGAACCTACTAAAGCTTCTGGTAAGCAGCAAAAGTGGTTCTTCATGGAAGTCTTATATCTCTGAGTGTTTTCATGTATAAAATAGTGAAAGATGAGATCAATTAATTGGACGTGCAACTGAGAAAGCTAGAAAAAAGAACAAACTAAAAGTCCTAAATTAAATACCAAATTAGAAATACTTAAAACTAAGGGAGAGGGTAATAAAATTGAAGTAAAGAAAATTATTGAACTAATAAATAAAACTAAGAGCTGGTTTTATGAATCAACCAATAAAATACATAAACCTTTGGCTAATTTGATTTAAAAGATGAAAGAAGAAATCAAATTACCAGTATTGAAAATGAAAAGGGTGAATTCTCCACCAATTGAGAGAAATTAAAACAATAATTAGGAATTATTTTGCCCAAGTGTATTCCCATAAATTTGACAATGATGGTGAAATGGATAAATACTTACAAATATACATACATACATACATAAAATATATATACACACACATATATATATACATATATATGAATTTGAGTATATGTACATATATATGTGTATATGTATATCTAGCTAGCTAGCTATTTATCTATCTACACACACACACACACATTGCCCAGATTAACAAAAGAATATGTAAAATATTTAAATAACTCTGTCTCAGAAAGAAAAAATTTAACAAGCCATCAATGAACTCCCTAGAAAGGGGAAAAATTACAAGGGAGGGCTCTTTAGAAGGGAGAATGAGGAAATCGGTAAAGGGGAGGGTACAGAAGTGTGTTTAGATTTATGGGAATGAGAGGAAAGGGGAGGGATCCTAGGAGGGTAGTAGACAAATAATAGGAGGGTATGATGGTAGGTAGAAGTAAAATGGAGGAGACAGAAGGCATAGAAGCAATATATGTTCACAAACACACACACACAAATACAAAGATCAGGAGGAGAATATGTTTGGAAAATTATATGTATATACATATATAAATATATGTATATATGTATGTATACAGACATACACAGTATATACATGCATATGTGTATATGTGTATGTTTATATATATATATACCCATATATACACACACACACACACACACACACACACACACACCTATAGAGAAACACATATAAGCTTTATTGTGGCCTTTTTGCGGAGGGGCATATGGAAGAAGGAAGGGAAAAAGATGAACAAATTTAAAAAGTGCACAGCAAAAAAACAAAATAAAACTCACAGGGAAGCAAAGAAAAGATGAACAATTCTCAAGACAACACATATTTATCATACAAGTTTTCTTGAAAGTTTATTTTTATGTATTTTGAATCCTCTCTTATGTTCTGCAATGCACATAACATATTTTTTCTTTCTTACTTGTACTTAAATTTCAAAATTGAAGTTTTTGATATGTTTTTGTTTATTTTCTCTATTGTGTATTTGTGTTGTGGAGTTTGAGCATAAAGTAAAATTAAAGGAAAAAGAATTTGTGAAGAGCAAAAAAGAAATTAACTCCCTAGGAAAAAATCTCCAGGGCCAGATGGATTTATAAGTGAATTCTATCAAATATTTCAAGAATAATGAATTCCAATAATATATAGACTATTTAATATATAGGCTATTTGTAAAAATTGGTGGAGTCCTATCAATTTCTTTTTTATGACACAAACATGGTACTAATACCTAAGCCAGGAGGAGTCAAAATAGAGAATGAAAACTATAGATCAATTTTCATAATGAATACAGATGGAAGATTTTTAAATAAAATGTTATTAAAGACATTACCACAACTTATGAGACTAATACACTTTGATCAAGTAGGATGTATACCAGGAATGGAGGACTGGTTCAATATTAGGCAAACTGCATAACTGATCATATGAACAACAAAACTAACAAAAAACATGCATTTATCTCAATAGATGTAGAAACAGCTTTTGACAAAATATATCACCCATTCCTATGAAAAACACTAGAGAGTATAGAAATAAATGGAGCCTTCCTTAAAATGATACATAGTATTTGCCTAAAACCATCAGCAAACATTACATCCAATGAACATAAGCTAGATCTATTTTCAATAAGATAGGGGGTGAAACAAGGATGTCCATTATCACCACTATTATTCAATATCATACTACAAATGATAGATTTAGCAATAAGAGAAGAAAAAGAAACTGAAGGAATTGAAATAATCAAAAAAGAAACTAAGTTATCATTCTCTGAAGATACTATAATATACTTAGAGAATCCTCAAGAATTGAGTCAAAGAAATTCTTGAAATAATAAACATGGTGGCATAGAAGCAACAAGCCCTTGCAGCTCCCACACAGCCACCATAAACACCCATGAAATATGACTCTGGACAAATTCTAGGACTCTCAAACTCACAAAAATACAGAAAACACATCTCTCACAGCTCGGCAGCAGGGGATCAATGAGGGCAGCCTGAAATCAAACCACGGCCAGCCCCCAGGGCAGTCAGGAGGAGCCGAGACAAACACACTGCAGGGAGTCTACAAGAGAGAAGATCTACAGGCTCCAGCAACTCCACATCTACCAAGGTGTGAAAAATAGGGATTAGAGAAAGGCAGCTCCGCAGGAGGGGCTCATCCCACAGGTCTGCAGGCTGAGAGCCAAGACCAGCCCAGCCTGAAACCACCAAGTTGCCAGGCTCCAGGGCAGCTGGGAGGAGCAGAGCCTCCCAAGCCACAGCATGAGTCTACTTCAGAGAAGATCTAAAGCACCTGAAGGGATATTCACATCTACTAAGCCAGGATTAGAGGTCAGTGAAAGTGAGTGAAGCTTTCAAGCCAAATTTGGGGGAGGAAAATCAGTTCCACCAATCTATCCCCAGGACAAGGAAGCAGTGGGGGAAGGACAGGAGCTGCTTCAGCGCTGCTGAACTGCAGATCACACAGGGGGTCTAAGTCAATTGATCAGGGCCAAGTGCTCTTGTGTGGCCTAGATCCGGATATATATGTATACTTACACATGTGTCTATATAGGAGGCTATATATGCATATGTATACATAGCAAAGCATGTGTATATATGTATATATAGAGGGTATAGGATCAATTGAATACAAAGGGATGATACCTTAAATGGCAAATTCTGAGGTGGGAGAGGACTAGAATGAGAGGAGACAGGGAGAGACAAAATGGGGTTAATGATCCCATGTAGAAGAGGCAAGGGATGACTGTTACAACTTTACTTTCATTTACTCTCATTGAATCTCGCTTAGGGAATAAATGGCATAAACTCTAAACTGGGCACCATGCCACAAGAGAGAGTAGGGGGCATGGGGATGAAAGGCAGGATGATGGAGGGGAGGGAAGGGTCTGGGGGAGGGATGCTTGGATGCTCACACTTCAATAAAGGGACAGGGAAAGGATAGAGAACAGAACTGGTGGGGGTAGGGATAGGAAGGAGGGACATCTGATCACTGTCACAATATGTCCACTATGAAGATGTCGTGTATAATCACACCTACACAGCCTGTATTGAATTGGTTGTCCTTCTGGAAGGGGTGGGTTACAGGGGAGGAACCGAAAGAATCTAGAATTTAAAACTCAGCAATACCTGCAAATGGAATGAAGATATACAGGGGCTGGGATAGGGAGACCCTCCCTGCCCTACCAGAAAGTTAGAGAGCAGATCATGGGAGGGTCTCTACAGTGGGATGGCTGTTTTGGGGTTGGGTTAGGGGAAAGATGGGGAGAAAATATGTAATTCAAAAATCTCATGAAAATGAATGATGTAAACAAGAAACAAATAAAATTTATTGCAAAAAAAAATATACAACTTTAGCAAATTTGCAGGATTTAAAACAAACTCACATAAATCCTCAGCATTTTTATGTATTATTAACATATTCAAAGCAAGGGATAGAAAGAGAAATTCCATTTGAAATTATTGTAGACAGTATAAAATATTTGGGTGTCTACCAGAACAAACATACCTGGGGAATATATCAATACAATTACAAAAAAAATAACTTTCCCATAAATAAAGTCAGAACTAATTAACAAGAAAAACATCAGTTGACCTTGGGTAGGCTGAGCATCTATAATAAAAATGATAATTCCACTCAAAATAATTTTTTTATTCAGTTCCATGCCAAACAAGCTACCAAAAAATTATTTTATAGGGCTAGAAAATATAATATAAAAATTCAACTGGAAAAATAAAAATCCCAAAATATCAAGGGAACTAATAAAAAGAAACGCTAGGGAATGTGACCTAGCCATTCCAGATCATAAACTGTATTATTGAATAACAGTCATCAAAACTATTTGGTACTTGCTAAGAAATAGAGGGGTAGGGGGGCAGAGCCAAAATGGGGGCGTACAAGCAGCAAAGCACTGCAGCTCCCACACAAACATGCTAAAAAACTCATAAAATGGGACTCCAAACAGATTTTCAAGCTCCAAAACTCTCCAAAAGTCAGAAAGCACATCTGTTGCTACAGGCAGCGCAGCAGGCGGGGCTCTTCACAGCAGACTGGGAGCTGTGGCACTCACGCCCTGGGGCATCGGGCAGGGAGCCGCATCTATAGGAGAGCAGATAGGCTGCACTGGAGGCACAGCTACCACATTTATCAGGCCAGAAGACAAAAAAGCTAAGAGAAAGGTCAGTGGATTTTGCTAACTCGGGCGGAGAAGAGCAGGTCGGCCAAACTGCTCCCAAGGCAAGGAAGCAGTGAGAGGCCGCTGTAGCAGCAGGAATGGAACAACAGTGGCTTACACTGGGCTGCTTCAGAGCCCTCAGCCTGCAGATAGAAGGGGGGCTGACATGATCCAATGGGGCCAAGGACTCTTGCATTGAGTGGCCTGGATCTGGATCTGGATCGTGGTCTTGAGTGGTGGTCCTGGGGTGCGCTTTCAGTGAGACAAAGCTGGGGGGGCTGCAGCACCCTACTAAGAGCTCCGGCAATTGTGAGGGCCCCAGCGTTTTGGGACAGAGCTTTCCCCCTCCAGGAAGCAGAGTTCCACAGAGCTAAAAAACCAAGCAATTAATAGACTGGCCAACATGAGGAAAAGGAAGCAGGCTAGGAACAGCAGTAAAACTCTAGAAACATTTTTTATGGAGAAAAAAGACCAAAGCATGGAGCAAGAGGAAGACAACTCA
>CM053595.1:38107985-38118593 GCA_028646575.1 Pseudocheirus occidentalis | reverse complement strand
GCAGGGAGCTCCTCCCTGCCCTGCTAGAAAGCTAGACGGGTGTTGGAGGAGGGCATAAAAGGGAACAGATTGTGGGAGGGTTCTTACAGTGGGATCAATGTTCTGGGCTGGGGGGTAGGGGCAAAAAAGGGAGAAAATTTGTAACTCGAAACCTTGTGGTAATGAATGATGTAACCAAGAAAATAAATTAAAATTAAAAAAAAGAAGAAAGAAAAGAAATAGAGGGGTAGAATAATGAAATAGGTTAGGTACACAAAACAAAATAGTCATTGTTTATTGTAATCTACTATTTGTTAAACACAAGGACCCAGGTTTCTGTGAAAATAACTCAATATTTAAGAAAAGTGTTGGGGAAACTGGACTTTAATATATCAGAAAACTGGGCATATACCAATGTCTAACACTGTATACCAAAATAACATCCAAATGGGTTCACAATTTTGATATAAAGGCTGATAGTATAAACAAATTAGAGGAGCAAGGAACAGTTTATCTGTAAGATGTATGGAGAATCAAGAATTAATGATGAACAAGAGATAGAGAACATTGTGAAATGCACAACACATCACTTTGATTACATTAAATTGAAAGGTTTATTTCCCCCCCCCACACACACACAAAGCCAATGAAATTAAGATTGAGAGGGAAGGAGGAAACTGGGAAAGAATTTTTACAATTTGTGTCTCTGCAAAAGGCCTCAATTCTAAAACATATATAGAGAACTGAGTTCAAGAATACAAGGCATTCCTGAATTGGTAAATGGTCAAAAGATATGAATAAGAAGTTTTCAGAGGAAGAAATTAAAACTATCCACACTTATATGAAAGCACGGCCTAAATCATTATTTATTAGAGAAATGCAAATCAAAACAACTCTGAGGTACCATATTCTACCTCTCAGGATGTCTAACATGACAAAACAGGAAAAGGATAAATGTTGGAGAAGATGTGGGCAAAATTGGAACACTTAATTCATTGTGGGTGGAATTGTGAACTGATCCAATCATTCTGGAGAACAATTTTTAACTATGGTCAAAGGGCTATAAAAATGCATATACTCTTTGACCCAAAAATGCCACTTCAAGGCCTGTATCCTAAAGAGATCATAAAAATGGGAAAAGGACCCACATGTACAAAAATATTTATAGCAGTTCTTTTTGTAGTATTCAAGAACTGGAAATTGAGGGGATGCCCATCAACTGGGAAATGGCTGAGCAAGTTGTGGTATGTCAATGTACTGCAATACTCTTGTGGTATAAGAAATTATGAAAAGGCTTACTTCAGAAAATCCTGGAAAGGATGTGAAAGTATATGAACTGATATTGAGTGAGGGGAGCAGAACCAGGTCAATGTTGTTTACAGTAACAGCCACAGTGTATGATGACTGACTTTGATAGACATCTCCTCTCTTCAATGCAAGGAACTGAAATAATTTCAAAAAGACTCATTATGGAAAATGCCATTCCCATCCAGAAAAAGAAATTTGGAATCTGAATGAAGATCTAAGCAGACTATATTCTTTTTGTTTTGTTTTGCTTTTTCTTCCTCATGGCTACTACCATTCCTTCTAATTCTTCTGTACATGACTAAGGTGAAAATATGTTTAATCATGCTAAGAAATGCTATCTATCTCCAGGGAGAGAGAACTGTTGAATTCTGAATGTAAAATGCAATATATTTTTCACTTTGTTTTTTCTTTCTTTGCAATATATCTAAAATGGAGCATGATTTTCATGACTTCCCATGTATAATTTGTATTGTATTATTTGCGTTTTCAATTGGTGAATGAGGGGCTTAAAGGAAGTAGAGAATTGAGAACTCAAAATAAAAAAATGAATATTACACAGAGAAAAAAGTTCAAGTCACTGCACTTGTACTGAGCACAGAACTTACTCAGGTAAATAAAATAATTGCAAGGTTCAGAAAATTAAAATCTCTTCAGGAGAAAAAATCAAGTGCACAAATAGACAAGTTGTTGTTGTTGTTACTGTTATTATTATTAGTAGTAAATATATAGTACTTTAAACATTGCAAAAATGAGCAAATTTCATATTTACAAATTCTACAACTGTACAGATGAAGTAACTGTGGCAGGGGTTAAGTGATTTGAGAAAACTCACACAGCCATGGAATGTTGAAAGGCCAGAATTTTATCCCACATCTGACTCACGATTTCTGCATTCAGGAATCAGAGCATTAAAAATAATGAGAAAAAGCATTGTCACATAACAAATAATTCTTGAAGAAAATTAGGGATTCTATGAGTCAGACAGGAGAACAGAGTGCTTTTGAAGAATGGAGGACAGAACTGTAATAGAAAAGAGATGAGAGATAAGTTTTTTTTAAAGCAAGAAAGCCAGTTTGCTGGACCATATAGTATGTGAAGGAGAGGTATGTTGAATAAATAGTAGGTTGGAACCAGCCTGTTAAAAATGCAAAATAAAAAATGTTGATTATGTGGACCCTTGTCATCACTGCAATGTCTCTGCCTTTTAGTATGCTATGCAGATTTGCCAAAACTTTCCTTTCAAGGACCAAGTGTCTTAATTCCATGCAGATGGTGCAGTGATCTTTGAGCCCAAGAGTATAAAATCTGATAGTGCTTCCATTTCTTTTCCCTCTATTTGCTAGGAAGTGAGGGGACTGATTTTCAATATCTTATTTTTTTTTTAATGTTAAGATTCAAGGCAACTTTTATACTTTCCTCTTTCTCCCTCATCAAAAGGCTTCTTAATTCTTCACTTTCTGCCTTTAGAGTGGTGTTGTATGAATATCTGAGATGAGTGTATTTTTTACTGGACAACCTTAGTTCTGACTTCTGATTCATCTAGACAGTCATTTCAAATGATGTACTGTACATAAAAGTTGAGTAAGGTGTCAATACACAGCCTTATCATACTCCTAATCTAATCTTAAGCCAACCAATTGTCCCATGTTGCTTCTAACTATTACTTCTTGACCTGCATATAGGTTCCCTGGGAGACAAGTAAGATGATCTGGTACTTTTGACTATTTGAGAACTTACCACATTTTGTTGTGATTTACACAAAGGTTTTTGTGTACTTAAGAAAAAAGAAATACATTTTTTTCCTCTTGACTACCACTTTTTCTCTATGATCTACTGACTGTTGGTCATTTGGTCTCTGCTTCCTCTTCCTCTTCAAAAACAATCTAGTAATTCTTAGATCATATGTTGCTGAAGCCTAGCTTGCAGAATCTTATGCATAACTTTACTGGCATGTGAAATAAGTGCAATTGTTTGTCAATTTGGACATTCTTTAACATTATCCTTCATTTTAGATGAAATTGTATAATATCCTTTATGACCTACCAAATTCTTATGAGGATAAAATGAGATAATAAATATTAATATTTGTGCAAACTTTTAGGTCTTCCATATGAGTTATTGTTATAATTATTATTATTATTTTATCTCAATGTATCTGTTTTAGATAAAACTGCACATCTAAAGAAAACTAGCTTTTTGTTAGTTAATTCTTCTGTTAGATCTTTTATTTCTATACCTCTGAACTGCTCATAACTGAATGGTATTATGGTTGATTACTTAAGATGAGGATTTTAGCAGTTCTACTGTATTGAAATTATATTAACATATTTTACCATGTTCCTAACAAAAGTAAAATTTCGTGAGCTCAGTATATCATAGATATACCATGTTAGTAGGGAGAAGACATCAGCAGTGGCCTCTCACATTATTTACTTCTTGTCTATGTCTCATGTCCTACATAGAGATTCATCCCATCATGTTACAGGTTTTTCAGTATTCTTTGAATACTACTGAACTTCTTTATTTGACCATTTGCTATAACTCAGTAGATAATAAGCCTACATGACTTTTCAGTGACTTCTTTTATGCCACCTTTTTTTTGTGTGGCAAATTATGTTTGGTAATGTGCTGCAGCCTACTTATGCCTAACAAACCTCTCTTCAGTTTTTCTACATTTTGGATTCTTTGGAAAATGAGATCTTCTATTCTTACTAATCACTGAGTGTATTTTGTTGTTAAAAGGGTGAGTTGCTATTTCAAGGATTGTTGGAACTCCTTTATAATTTCCTAAGTCCCAACTAACCTTTGATCTTCCCTTGTTTCTTTCTTAGCCTAGTTCATTATTCACCAGTTCTATTGAGCCAAGACAAACATACTGACTAAATAAGTAATATACTCAGACATTCATCTATAGATCATAGTATAGAAAAAACAGAAGCACCATCATTTGTTTTTTTCCTGTATAAATTAGTTATAAAGCTGCTATTGTACATAATGTTGGATCTTATTGTAGAGGTTCTGTAATACTTTGCAAAGATATAATGAACAGACTATATTCACAAAGGAATATTTGGGGCTCTATTTGCATCTAGGGAAGTTGTGAATATTCTTCCATTTTACTCTGTAGAACATATTCTTTATACCAATGGTGATCCAAAAATCTCCCGATTTTATTGCTACCTTGATACTGATAAGAGATAACTTAATACAAAGTGATACTTTACCCAGAGAGAATTTTAAATAAGGTTATCTCTGTGGTTCATTTATCAAGAAATCACTTATGATCTTACCATATTCCTCAGAAACAATTTGTTTAAGAGAATATATAACAGCAATGGCAATATTATTTTAAGAACAACTTTAAGTATATAAGTCACTTTGATTATTATGAATATCTAAATAAACTCCAAATTACATATGAAGGAAGTTGCTATAGGCATCTGGAGAAAGAACTGATGAATAGAAGTATATATGAAATGATTTTGTGTGCATGTGTACACACACAGATATACATATATATGCATGTATAAATATATGCATTATATTTATGCATATATATGTATATACACATATAATATTTATGCTTTAACAGTTGTAAACTCTAACATCTCCATGGCAGGTGAGGGGTAAAGGCAAAAAAAAAGAAGAAAAAAAAGAAATTCACATGATAATTTTATTATACATCTAAAGAGAACACCAAGTTATACATACTAGATTTGTAGTTTCATGTGAAATTATATTGTTAATTATATTACTTTATGGAAATATTTGCTTTATTCTGCAAATTAAAATTAAAATAAATAAAATATTTTTCCAAAATTAAATTTTAGACTCAAATGCCAGAACACACATTAGAGAAAAATAAACAAAAATATATCATAAACTTAAATACAAAGTTAGAAAGAAATAAAATCATGTCATGTGCTTAGCAGAACATGAGAGGATCCAAAATATCTAACAAAAAAATTTCATTTCAAGAAGGCCTATATCATAAGTGATAGTCATTGTGTTGAGAATTGTCCATCTTTTCTTTGCTTCCTTATGAGTTTTCTTTTGTTCTCTGATGTACACTTTTTAAATTTTATTCTTTTATCCCCTCCCTTCAACTCTTCCCCTCAGAAGGCCATAATAAAGTGTTAGATATGTTTTTCTGTAGCTATAAATATATACATACCCTCCTCCACCCTTGTAGAAGGCTACAATAAAGTTCAAATATGTTTTTCCATAGCTATAGATATATACATACACATATGCATACATATGTAGACATAGACATAGACATAGACATTCCTAAACATATTCTACTCCTGATCTTTGTTTTTATGAATGTGCATATCTCTTGTTTTCCATCATTCCTGTCTCCTCTACTTCATTTTTCCCACTACCTTGCCATCCTATGACTTGCCTATCCCTGTCCAAGGATGCCTCCCCTATCTTCCCATTCCCATAAATCTAAAGACTCTTCTATGCCCCTATTTACCTATTCTCTCACCCTCCCCTCTAAAGATCCTTCCCTTGTCCTCTCCTCCCTCCCTATGCCATACCATTTTATTTCTTATTTCTTCTGAATTTACATATACATATATATGTATGTATGTATCTATGTGTGTGTATGTATGTATTGTTCTCTCTTACAAGCATTCCTGATGAAAGTACGTTACCAGAACTACCAGCTCTCCTCCCCCATTAAGTCATATGTACCAGTTCTACCTGTTGTACTTCATAAGTATGAAATAGTTACACTTTTTAGCTGTTCCTAAATAATTTTACTTGTTAAATTCATATGCCCAGATTTTCCCCAATTTTTCTTATGAAGTACCGAATTGTTAAGAAGAATCTTATGCATAAATTTTACATTTTACATGTAGAAAAAAGTAAACAGACTATCCTTATGAATCTTTTATAATCAGTTGTTGTTATGCACCTAATATTTATATTGGTTCTTGCATGTTGAATAGTGTATTAAGTTCAGGATTTTTTAAACAAAATTTTGAATATCTGAGAGTTTATCAGATGCCCTTTTTGGTTTTGTTCAACATAATAGTTATCTTTGCAAGGTATAACTTTTGCAAGGTTTCTATAGTTGCATTCTTTCTCATTTGCCTATGCATTTTTTGTAGTAATAGCTTAGTTATTTGTAGTCACCTTAGTGATGTGGTATGGGAAATAGTGCCTCTTGTCACAGATCTTCAGTTCTCCCCTCTAGCCTGAAACCAAAGTCAGATCTCCTGCCTCCTGTAAATGTAAATAATCAGGGGCTTTCTGCTCCAATGATTCTGCATCCACCAGGCTGTGTGCTGGTTAATTCTAGCCCTGCTATTTTTTGCAGCACAGTTGGGTCTGGTATTGTTGGTCAGCAGAGTTTCCCTATATCTTTCCAGACTCAGACACCCAATTACCTTCACTATCCCAGGGGTAAAAGTCCAGGTGTCTGGGGCCAAGGCAGCCTCTCAAGCTAACTAACCTTAGTGATTGCTGCTTGTTGTTTAAAAGGGTTGCCGCTCTTGTTAAAATGGAACCTAGTCTAGAGGTGTTTATGCTTCACAGGGACCAAACCTAGTCCTGGGATTTTTCCCAGGAGGTCCTTGGTTATGCCTCTGTTCTTATTTATCTCCACCCCCTTTGCTTGACCTATGTCGCTATTTTAACTCTTTTGTGGAGGAAGATCTTGAGAGCTTGGAATTTTCTTAACTGCTCAGCCATCTTTCCAGAAAACTCTCATAAAAATAAATTTTAAAAGAGAATATGTAAGAAGATAATTTGGAGTGTGAATAAGGATGGGAAAAAGCTAGATGTAGAGGAGGTCAAATTCCCTATATACCCCAGTGAAGATTAGAAATGACACATTCTAAAAAAAAAGAAGAATCATTTACAGAATCATTCATCCATACCAGGGATCCAAAAGAATTGTCAGGAGCTGAACATAATTCTGTATATAATGCTTATTGATCTGACCAAGGCTATTGATTCCATCAGTCATGGGGCATATGGAAAATTCTGTCAAAACTTGGTTGCCCAGATAAGTTCATCAACATTGTACATCAATTTCACTATGGCATACTAGGGTTCTGGATAGTGAATAATGCTCTTGTGCTTTCCCAGTCACCAATGGTGTGAAGTAAGGCTGTATGCTAATTCATATGCTTTTTAGCATGATATTTACATCAATGTTGTCAGACTCCTTCAATGTAGATGAATATATGTAATGTCAATGGAATCTGGAGATCTTCCATGCCCCTTTGTATTTACAAGTAAGCAAGTACTTAGCACCTTCTTTTAAGGTGACACCTTCTTTAACCGATTTAATTAACAAAGAAGTAGTTAACACTCTGGGGGAAGTTGCTGATATAACAGGAAAGGGGCAGAATGGGGAGGAGATATATTATATATAAGGAAGAGAACCAGCAGGACAGTCAGATTTTCTCTCAGTGAGCTGAGAGGCTGCAACTTTTGCCAAGACCTTCCTTCTGGGGACTTCCAGGGTGGGGGGGGAGAGCCAAGATGGTGGTATAGAAACAGCAACGTCCTGCAGCTCCCACACAGCCACCCTAAACACCCATAAAAATATGATGCTGGACAAATTCTAGGACTCTCAAACTCAAAAAATACAGAAAACACATCTCTCGCGGAAGGCAGCTCGGCAGGACCCGAGCTGAAGACAGCCCAGCCTGAAAATGAAACTGCAGCCAGGCCCTAGGGCAGTATGGAAGAGCCGAGTGCAGCTGCAGCCAATCTACAAGAGAGAGGATCTACTGGCTCCAGCAACTCCACATCTACCAAGGTGTGAAAAACAGAGATTAAAGAAAGGCAGCTAGGCAGGAGGGGCTCATCCCACAGGCTTGCAGGCTGGAACCAAGACAAGCCCAGCCTAAATCCACCATGCGGCCAGGCTCCAGGGTGGCCAGGAGGAGCTGAGCATCCCAAGCCCCAGTGTGAGTCTACTTCAGAGAAGATCTAAAGCACAAGGAGCAATCTACATAAGCCAAGATTAAAGGTCAGTGAAAGTGAGTGAAGCTTTCAAACTAAATTAGGGGGAGGAAAAGCAGTTCGGGCAATCTACCCCCAGGGCAAAGAAGCAGTGGGGGAAGGGCAGAAGCTGTTGTAACCCGTGGATGCCCCCACTGAGCTACATCAGAGCCCCTGGCCTGTGGATCCCGCAGGGGGACTGAGTTGATTGATCAGGGCCAAGCTCTCTTGCATTGAGCCACCTGGATCCAGATTGTGGTCTTTGGTGATGGTCCTGGGGAGCTCTTTCAGAAAGCCAAAGGTAGGGGAGGCTGCAATACCCCCCTAATAGCTCCGGCAGCTGGGAAAATCCCAGTAATTTGGAACAGAGCTTCCCCCCCTGGAAGCAGAGTTTCACAAAGCTAAAAAAAACACAACTAATTAATTGACTGGCCAACATGAGGAAAAGGAAGCAAAATAAGAACAGCAATAAAACGCTAGAATCCTTTTTTGTCGACAAAAAGCATCAAAGCATGGAACAGGAGGAAGACAACACAGTCAGAACTCCCACACCAAATACTTCCAAGACACTTGAAGAATGCCTAATAGCTATAGATAGTCTAAAAAAGGACTTTGAAAAACAAATAAGAAAAGTGGAGGAAAAATTGGGAAGAGAAATGAGAATGATGCAAAAACATCATGAAAAGAGAGTCAAGAACCTGACTGAAGAAAACAACACTTTAAAAAATAGATTAACTCAAATTGCAAAAGAGGCCCAGAGAGCCAATGAGGAGAAGAATGCCTTAAAAAGTCAAATTTCCCAGATGGAAAAAGAATCTCAAAAGCATTCTGAAGAAAATAATTCCTTCAGAATTAGAGTGGAGCAAGTGGAAGCTAATGACTTTACGAGAAACCAAGATACTCTTAAACAGTTACAAAGAAATGAAAAAATAGAAAGCAATGTGAAATATCTCCTTGGAAAAGAGATCCAGGAGAGACAATTTGAAAATCATTCATCTACCTGAAACTCATGACCAGAAAAAGAACTTGGAAAGCACGCTTCAAGAAATCCTCAAACAAAATTGCCCTGATGTTTTAGAATCAGAGGGCAAAATAGAACTTGAAAGAATTCACCGCTCACCTCTTCAAAAAGATCTCTAAAAGAAAACTCCTAGAAATGTCATTGCCAGGTTCCAGAATACCCAGTTAATGCAGAAAATATTACAGTCTTCCAATAAAAAACCATTTGAATACTTTGGAAGCACTACCAGGATAATCCAAGATCTGGCAGTTTCTACACTGAGGTATTGAAGGGCCTGGAATATTATATTTTGAAGATTAAGAGAGCTGGGATTAAAACCAAGAATCAACTACCCAGCAAAATTGAGTATGTTATTCCAGGGGAAAATATGGTCATTCAATGAGGTGGAAGGCTTTCAAGTGTTCTTGCTGAAAAAAACAGAGCTGAACAGAAAATTTGACAATCAAACACAAGAAGCATGAGAATGTAAACATGGGAAAGAAGTCATAAGGAACTTATCAAATTTGAATTTTTTACATGCCAATATTAAAAATGATAATAGTAACTTATGAAACTTTTCTTAGTATGTGGATAGGTAAAGGGAATACAAATGGATATATGTGTATACTCACACATATTTATAGGAGGCTATAAATGCATATGAATACATATCTGAGCATGTGTATATATGGGTTTATAGATGATACTTTAAAAGGCAAATTCTGAGGTGGGAGAGGACTAGAATGAGAGGAGACAGGGAGAGACAAAATGGGGCTAATCATCCCATGTGGAGGAGGCAAGGGACAACTGTTACATCTTTATTTTCATTTGCTATCATCAAATATGGCTTAGGGAATTAATGGCATAAACTCTAAACTGGGCATCATGCCACACAAGAGATTAGGGGATGTCGGGATGAAAGGCGGAATGACGGAGGGGAGGGCAGGGTCTGGGGGAGGGATGCTGGATGCTCACACTTCAATAAAGGGACAGGGACAGGGTAGAGAACAGAACAATGGATGGAGGGATAGGAAGGAGGAACATATGATCACTGTCACAATATGTCCACTATGAAGATGTCCTGTATAATCACACCTATACAGCCTGTATTGAATTGACTGTCCTTCCAGCAGGTGGTGGGTGACAAGGGAGGAATTGAAAGAACCTAGAATTTAAAGCTCTGCAATACCTGCAACTAGGAATCAAGATATACAGGGGCTGGGATAGGAAGACACTCCCTGCCCTATCAGAAAGTTAGAGAGCAGACCAGGGGAGGGGCTTTACAGTGGGATGGCTGTTTTGGGGTTGGGTTAGGGGAAAGACAGGGAGAAAATATGTAATTCAAAAATCTCATG
>CM053595.1:38079200-38107885 GCA_028646575.1 Pseudocheirus occidentalis | reverse complement strand
ACCTTCCTTCTGAGAATTTTTTTCCTGAGACACTCCTGCAACTTTTGCCAAGAACTTCAAAGAACCAGGTTGAGGAGTTACCATGACTGAGAGAAGGATTCCAGCTTGAGGGGTCCTGTTCTATCATAAAGGCTTGGGAATGTGTGTATCAACTTTGTGACCACTATAATGACTGGCTTTCTGGTTCTGGGACTCATCTTTCTGGTTCTTTGACTCAGTTTTCTGGTATTTGAATAAGGGCTTTCATTCTGCCCTCCACGTGGAGAGTTTGATACATTTTGTGATTCAAAACTGTGCCATCATATTCATAACCACCTTGAGTGTTGTGAATATTGAATTATTGTTACATTAGCCTGAGAAGGCCACTTGGAAGGCCGAGATTTCTTCTGGGTCCTAGGCCTAGCTGAACTACTGGAGAACTGAAGAAGTGAGACTGGGATAAGGCTTTGCTTGTGGCTTAATTAATCCTTGAGTTGATCCTGGCAACAAAAGTTGGGAAGGTTTGAGATGTGCAGGACCCTGTGAACTGCAGTGTGTAAAAAGAACTGCCTGGAAGACTAGACAAAAAGCTGTCTGGCTCTGAATCCAGGTGACCATTTGGTGGATTCAGGTAGGAACTGGCACCATGGAAGGGGATCCAGGGAATCTAAGAGGCCACTCTGAGTCCAGATGGAGAAAAGGCCTCTCTTTGGATGTTGAATGCATGATTAAATTGAAGTTTACTAGACACCAAAGGGTTGAGAGTTTGTAATTTTCTAATGATTGTATTTAGTGATTATTGATACTTAGTGACTGATTGCTAGATAAGTGTCTTAATAAGCTAACCTATGATTGCACCGTGAGTTGAAGACTTACTTGTATTGTGAAAGGATTTAATGATTAAGTAAGGAGGCAAATCTCCTTAGGGATGCCAGATGACTATTCTTTTGTTCTTTGTTCTAAATACTGTGATCATTTTGGTGAAAACTAGATGACCATATTAATGTTAAGCTTTTGTGAACACTATGTTGTGGTTTTCTGTGATAAGATGTAATGTTGTGAATATTATATTGTGATTTCTTGAGAATGTTTGCCTTGATTTGCTATGGAACAAATGGAGTGTTCACTATACTGTGTAATCAGAACCTTAAAAGCTGTTCACAGTAGCATTCTTTGGGAAACTGCTTGTCCATGGCATTACAACATGGCATTAAAAGCAGCTACCACACTAATGGGAAATTATTTAACTCAAAAATGCTACAGTAAATGATTTTTTTTTTTGCAGATGATTGTACATTCAATGCAACCTTTGACTGTGTCTGGATTTAGTGGAGTTTGAACTGCATTGATTGTTGTCTTTCATTCTGAAAGTAGATCAAAATGGCACCACTACATTGTAAGGAAGTTCTGGTGTGCCTGATTGTGGCTGATAAGATGAATATTTACTCAGAATGTTTTACCAAAGGTTGAATACAAATAGCATATGCGAATATTTGAAATGAGTTCTCTAAATTTCCATATGTTCTTGTTTCTTTTTAATTACTTCAATTCTTCTTTGTTCACAGAATATAACTTCTTTTCTAATGAGGGTCACATCACACCAGGAAGTCTTGTGCCAATGTCTCCCACATCACACAATCAATTTCAAAGTTCTTAATAGAGACCATGAGAGTAGTGGAGTAGTATATCAGGGGAAATTAACACATCAAGGACTTTTGAATTGCAAATACGTGTGGAAAAATGTAAATATATTTGGCAGGAACTGGGCATAGATCATCATCTAACACCATACACCAAAATCAAGTCTAAATGGGTGAATGATCTATATATATATATATAAAGTATGTATGCTCTAAGTATAAAGACTGAAACTGTAAGTAATCTGGGGAAGCAAAGTATGTATGATCTAAGTAATCTGTGGAAGCAAGGAATACTTTACCTGTCAGATTTATGGAGTAGGGAAGACTTTTTGACCAAAGAAGAGTTAGAGAGTATTATAAAACGCAAAATGGATAATCTCGATTACATTAAATTGAAAAGTTTCAGTACCAACAATGCCCATGTAACTAAGATTAAGAGGGAAGTAGGAAATTGAGGAAGAAGTTTTACAACCAGTGTCTCTGATAAAGGTCTCATTTCTAAAATACACAAATAATTAAGCAAAATCTATAAGAATACAAGTGATTCCCCAATTGATAAATGGGCAAAGGATAGGATACGAACAGGCAATTTTCAGAGGTAGAAATGAGAGATATCTATAAGCATATGAAAAGATGCTCTAAATCATTACTGATTCAAGAAATGCAAATCATAACAACTTTGAGGTAGCACATCTCAGCAGTCAGATTGACAAAGATGAAAAAACAGGAAAATGACAAATGCTGGAGAGGATGTAGAAAAACTGTAACACTACTGCACTGGTGGTGAAGTTGTGAACTCATTCAACCATTCTGGAGAGCAATCTGGAACTATGTCCAAAGGGCTATAAATAATTGCATACCCTTTGACCCAGTAATACCACTTTGGGTACTGTATCCCAAAGAGATCATAGAAGTGGGAGTAAGACCCATATGTACAAAAATATTTATTGCAGCTTTCTTTGTGGTAGCAAAAAACTGGAAATTAAGGGGATGCCCATCAATTGGGGAATGGCTAAACAAGTTGTGGTATATGAATGTAATGAAATACTATTGTGCTATAAGAAATGAGGAAGAGATGAACTTCATATGTACCTGGAGAGGCTTATAAAAATTAATATTAAATGAGAAGAGCAGAACCAGGAAAAATTTGTACACAATCACAGATACATTGTATGCGTGACAACCAACTTTGATAAACTGGACTCTTCTCAATAACACACAGTTATAAGACAACTCTACAAATATCAGGATAGAAGGAGATATCTACACTCAGAGAAAGATATAGAAAGAAAAGAGTGTAAATGGAGTCTAAACAATCTACATGCTATCATTCTTTTCCATGTTTGGTTTTGTTTCTTCTTTCCCATTGTTCTCTCTATTGTTTACAATCCTTATATACAACCAGACTAATGTCCAATGAGAAAGTATTTGCAGATCCTATACTTGATTACATGCTGCTATGGGGCAGGGGAAGAGGGAGAGGAGAAAATTTAAAACTCCAGGGATTGTAGAACTGAATCTTGTAAACTAAAAGTAAATAAACAAATCAATTTAATTAAAAAATAAAATAATAGCAAAATATATTTGAAAATTCTTTTGCATGAAGGCAGAAAAAGCAAGTCTAAAACAATGCAAACAGGGATTAGTCACTATGATCTGAATTTGGATATCATAAAACTCAAAATAAATATATAGTGATGGGGAGAGAAGGAGAATGGGAGAGAGGATGAAGGAGAGGGAGGAGAGGGAGAGAGATAAAAATAGAGAGGCAGAATGAGAGGGAGAGGGGGAGGGAGTGGAAGAGAGAAAATGAGCAAGTGGCAAAGAGAAACACAGAGTATTTCAGCTCTGATATGAGGACTGGTGAAAGGGGAGCCGAAGTACAGGAATTAATGAAAGTACAAGAAGTTATAGGGGAAAAAAATGGGCATGAACATAGCTTCATCTGGAGGGATGTAGGTCTTAGTGACTGCCAGAACACTGAAGGAGCAAAAAAAGGAGAAATTTTTAAAAAGGAAAGGATATTTGTAAATTTGGGGCTTTGGGAAATGCATAGTCACTTGAAGGAAAAGGCAATTGGATGGGGATGTTATGATAGTTGAGTTCAATTAGGTGGTCCTAAGAAAGTAAGGAATTGGAGATGGTGGAAGAGGTTTGTATATCTCTGGCCATAGGGTCAGGAATCTAGTGAGTGCAAGGGGGCAAGATTTGACAACTCTGTGTGTCACAATCAATATAGTAAGGGACTTGAAGTCAGGGAGACTTAGTTTTATATTCTGAATTAAGTATTCTTTAACTCTGACCTTTAGCAATGCACTGAACTTTTCCCTTTCTATAAAAAGAGGGACTTGGATAGTCCTTAAGGTCCCTTCAAGTTATCCATTTATTACTGTATGAAAATATTGACTTTTGACAAGCAAGTGCAGACAAATTGTCATTGTTGGAGAGAGGTATTGTATGGTAATTTCAATCCTCCCTCCAGGTTCAGACAATGATATTGAGGACAAGAGTTCCATTTTCCAGAAGGAACTAGCAGGAGGAGGTATAGGATGCTGAGAACACCAGGTTCAGGAGCAGGGAGGCAGGAGGTAGAAGGGATATTGTCTTGTAGGTGATTTGCAAGGGAAATGGCATTGGAGAGGCCATGGACATCAAGAGTTACATAGACAGTTTTAAGCTAAGGCTGGTCATCTGTGTTGTGTGATATCAAAGCAAACTACTAAGAAGGAATGTGGGTAGCATGCTGTTATCTTTTTATTCATTTTGTATTTATTCTGGGTATTCTAGCAAAATGCTTGCATCTGATGAACTGATGGATCCTTATTTGTTTATTCATCGACTCATTCATGTATGTTTTAGGAAGCTGGGAGAAAAAAACAAACAAACCAAAAACAAAACACTGGCCATAAGTATTTTTGGACAAATTCTGAATCTTTATTCTGAGAAAAATCCTAGATCAATATCACATAGTTCTTTGTGAGAAGGTTGATCATAAAATAATTAATATTTTTTTACTCTAACAATGCATAAAAGCATCTGTGAAAGGAAACAGATGCCAAATGTGGAGGAAATAAATTGCCATGTTACTAAAAATAACATAAGCTTCAAATTATCAACTCATCCCTTAAAACATTGTTCATATATTAAAAAATGAAGACACCTTTCATTTTGAGTATTTAAAAATGGGTTTAGGAGCAGGCAGGTGGTAGCATGGTGTAATGAGAATCTGAAGATCTTTCCTGCCCCTAGGCCCTTTGATAGGCTTAAGTGGCTCTGAGAATGTTCCCTGATTTGAAAGTATACTCTGCCCCCTAATATGCTGAATGTGGTCATTTCAGGAGGCTTTTTTTTTAGGAATGGCCACACCTTGTTATTTTGTAATTGGACAGTGGGTCAAGAGGGTTGTGACATTCTCTGACCCAGGAGAAGTCTATGTATATATGCCCAGATGTGAGGTTTCCATTGGGGCTCACTTTGAGAAGAGCTGTGTGATTTGACCGGATGAGATTCTGGGAAACTGTTGAGCCCCCCAGCTTTGAAAAAAGCAGATGTTGATGCGTCCCTCTCTGTTAACTTGAATAGATAATGGATATGATGGTCAGATGGTTGGAAGCCCATCTGCTGATCTGTTTCTTGGTCTGCTCATAACTTGTGCTTGTAACTTGTGTTTGTATTCTCTGGAGTTCAGGGTGCTGACTTTTCCCCTGAACTAGGTAAATGATATGTTTGTTTGATTGAGGAAAGATTGTTAAACCATTTTGAGCTGCTTTCCTTTAGTAAAGCAGATCTAAGAACCTGTGCTAGTAGCTGTCCTGGATATGCTAGGGTGCTTGCTGATGCACATGGCCCTGGAGTCAGGAATACCTCAGTTCAAATAAGTCCTCAGAAACTTAACATTTACTAGCTGTGTGACCTTGGGCAAGTCACTTAACCCCAATTGCCCTGCCCTTCCCCCTCCAAAAAAAGCAATAACATAAAATAGAATAAAAGTGGGTTTAGATGTTATTTGATTCATTGGATTATAACGATTGTGCATTTTATCTGGAGAGAACTATGGAGCTCACCTAGCCAAATCCTCTCTTTTTGTGGGAAGGAGAATTTAAATGACTTATTCAAGATCACATAGGTAGTATATGACAGAGGAAAATTTGGACCCAGGTCTTCTGACTCCAAAATCTGCCTGTTACTAAAAAAAAAAGTGACTCTAAAATACTAAATCTTGTTGACAATTCGCTTTATCCATAGAGTGAATTTTCCTCTCTTTTAAAAAATATATTAATAGAAAATAGTTATGGCAGTTAGGTGGCACAGTGAATAGAGCACCAGCCCTCGAGTCAGGAGGACCTGAGATCAAATCCAGCCTCAGACACTTAACACTTACTAGCCGTGTGACCTTGGGCAAGTCACTTAACCCTAATTGCCCTCTCTTCACCCCTCCAAAAGAAAAGTGAAAATAGTTGCTTAGCTCTTCATATTTTTACTCTTGTATGATTTTGAAAGGTACTGTCTTAACTTATAAATGTTCAGTCTTTTAAACTACAATTTTTCATATTTGTAATGATTTTTTTGCACTAATAAAATTGCCTTACTTACTAGCTGACAGTTAGTTGTAAAATGGGTATGATTTTTAAAGAATATAGCTATTTTTCCTAAGGTTTCAGGGGACAAAAGAGATATTTATAGATATTTTTAAATAACTATCTCATAAATGCTGTACTTTTCAACTCTTAAACTCTACATAAGTATACTTTCTAAGGTTTCCTATAAATAATGCAGATAAAGCAATTAATACTGATTTTACCATGTACACCCAGAAATCATACATCTGGGACAGTCATTCTGGTACTGCAGAATTAACAGCATGATACAGATTCTAGCATTTTTCATGGCATTTAAGTGAGAAGCAGTGGGAGAGTTGGGGGAGAATTATATTTTAATTCAGCCTAAATTTGGAATAAAGTGGTAATCTACTTTGCATTTTCATGTATCTGGCAGTCTAATAATTTCTGAATCTCCACATTTGATTTCAAGCTTAAATATCACCTTGCTAGCACAAATTTCTACTTTTTTCACTCTAATTACCTTTGTGAATTACTGAATATGCTCTAGTTAAAAGGAATCATCAATAGTACTTAAAGGACAATATATTATTTAACATTTTTTCTATGGCACCCTAAGTTGATCAATACATCTATATTATTCTATATATCAGGCAAACAGTTTCTACTTTATGGCTTGAAAAGTCTATTGCTTTCTGCTTTTAATTTTGCAAAATTCATTGACAGATAAGGGAAGATGTGGACATTACTATCTTCTGCCACTACCAAATCCATCCTTTTAGATTAATTCCCTTTATGTTATTAATCTGGCCCTTCTAAAATTTCCATTAGAATTCTGACTCTCCCTCTGAGAGGGTGGGTTCTGATGTTAATTAAATTTCACCTAATCTGGAATTGGCCACCAGACCTCCTCCCAGTCATTAACAAATTGTGTCATTGTTTGGGTACCTTTATTCAATACCTTTATAACTCTTTTTACACTTTATATAGTGACTTCTATTAGAAAGTAAGCTACTTGGAAGCTCTATTATTCCCCTGAATCCAGCACAATTCTTTGGAATATACTAAATGCTTAGTAAGTACATTTTCAATTACTCATTCGTCCATTCATTCTATTACTATTCTACTACCAGCTCTCACAATGACAGTAATCTTTTTTTAATTTGTAAAAACAAAACTACAAGCCAAGAATAAAGTGGAGGGAGCATTAACGCATGATTGTTTGCAGATGATTTTGTACTCTGTATAACCTCTGAGGCTGAGATGCAAAAGAATAGGGATTAAATCTCCATTGCTTGCCCTAATATTGGCCTAACAATTAACACCAAAGAAACACAGGTGATCAACCAGTTAGCAAAACAGTGTTCATATGTGGACAGCAGTTACAGCAAATCAGATTCTGTATACTGTGCATAAGTTTCCTTATTTTGGCAATATACTTTCCAGGGATGTACATGTAGATGATGAAGTTGTTACTCACTTTGCCAGAGATAGCCCAGTGTTTAGGAGGCTCCAAGAGAAGGTATGGGAAATAAAAGGCATTAGAGTGCCTGTCAAACTGAAGCCATTGTGCTGACCTCATTGTTGTATGCTGTGAAACCTGGACAGTATGCCATTGACATGCTAGAGAACTGAATTGTTTCCATTTGATTTATCTTAGGAAGATTCTGAAGATCACCTAGCAAGGTCATGTATAGGAAAGTCCTTTCTCCAGCTAAACTTCTAAGCATCCAACTGCAGAGAACAAGGAGAGGGGTGAGGGTGGAATAAATTAAATATTTTTTAGAATGTTTTAAAGATTCCTAAAATATTTGAGCACCTATCCATCAGCTTTATATTTTTTCTGTCCTTGAAAATATCCTTCAGCTATTGAAAATAATGTATTTGAATAATGAAAAACACACACAATACATACATGGCAATATACCAACAAATGGATAAAGAACCATTCCCTGAGTAAAGACAGCCTGACTTCAAGTCTTGCCTTTGCCTCATACTAACCCTGGATCAATTAATGAACCTGTCCGTGCTATATGTGACTACTGAGGAAATGATTAATTGGATTGATGGAAGTCATTACTGGATTGGAATTTTCAAGTTTATATGTATGTATATAGATATGCTTGTATGCATATGTATATGTACATATGTACACACAAATATATAACTATATATATTAGTTTATATTCATGGATGAAGATTAGTTAGAGATTTTAGGTATTTATATCTATTTCTCTATCCATGTAATTAACTATATCTTCAATTATTTTTATTGTCCCATCATTTAAGTGTCAGGTTTCATTCAAACAAATTACTTTAACAAATCACTATCACACAAAATTACATGTACTAGACACAGTATAGTGCTAAGTAGGCATAATGGTAACGAAATTTTAAGATCTCCCTACTTTGGCTTGTTTTTTGGGTTGAATGTTAAAACCCAGAGCTTGTGAATCCCACTTGGGGGATGGACTTGTTGACGTGAAGAAAGAGGACTGAACTGGGAGTGATGAGGGCTCTGGGACCCCGCTTTAGCTCTCCTTGAATCTTTGAGGTACATGCTCTGGGAAACCCCTTGAAGTCTGATTGAATCTTCCCACCTGAAGAGGCATTTGCAGAGGCCATAAGTATTTCATTGTGGTAGGGCCCAAACCTTTGTTACTAGCCTAGCTCTCTATTGTCCATCTGCTTCTCACCCTGGAGCCTATCAAAATATCAATCCAGTCTTGCATTGACTTCATTAACTCCTCCTAAAGGCCCTCCCCAAACTCATTACTGGAGTCTGACCTCATTGACTCTTCCTGAAGACCTTCCAAAACTCCTCCTCTAGACCACCCCTAGATTCCTCTGTATTTAAGAATAGCATCTCCCTGCCATGTGTGATAGCACTATAGAAATCTTAGTACAGACTTGTTCTGTGAGAGCATGTGAGAGCACCATAGAATAGCTTAGCCCAGACTTGCTCTGTGAGAGTGCCATAGAATGACCTAGCATGGACTGGTTCCTTAAGAGTCTACTCCATATGACAAACTTTTAATGAACTTTCAATTAACTTTGTTTTACTTTGGCTGAGAAGACTTGAGTGTAATTCTTTCGACAGGACCAGGCATGTTGGTATTTTGGGGTCTCAGGCAACCCTAACCCTCTTTGAGTACCCTCTTCCTTTTTATGATTCCCTGACCAGTAAACACTGCTAATCTCAAGCTCTTCTCCAGCCGGACTGGAAGGTTCATCATCCTCTCTCTTTTCCTGTTGCTTTCTTGTCCTCCAAGTAGCTTGGAGGTGTGTTTTTTTGCCTGTTTTTTGTGTTTTGTTTTGTTTTTGTGGGCCTGACCTCTCAGGTCCCATTAGGTCAGACTAGGTACTCAGCCTGACCTCAGGTTCTTGCTCCTGTTTGCTTATGTTGGAGAACATGGACATCTGTGCACCTTCTGAAGAATGGAGGACAAGGACAGATGCCTCATTTAGAAGTATAAGCCAGATTCTTTTAATTCTCTCAGTGCTAGAGAATTGGGAAAACTTCAGATGCTTTTTTGTGGGTTTTGTTTTGTTTGTTTTTTGAGGCTTACTCTCAAACCTTCCTTTATGGAGGAAGGGACTTCCAGGCCCTTTGCCTGTAGCTCCCAACAGTTTGCCTTTGTGTTATCTTTTAGAACACTGGGAAAAAATTAGTTTCTCTGGATACCTTAAAAAGGAAAAGCTAGCGTTTTTTTGCAACACTGTTTGGCCTAGCTATCACTTAGAAAACCATGAATTGTGGCCTGTTTGGGGGACTTTAAAAGACAATACTGTCTTGCAGTTAGAATTATACTGTCCCAGAGATGAAAAATGGTTAGAGGCTGCCTATTTGCTGGTCTTCATTGAACTGTCTCAGAACACGGTTCTCAGGAAAGAGTGTGAGATGCTTGAAGCTAGAGCCTCTCCACAAAAAGGCAATGGAGACCAATTAAAGAACCCCCTTCCTATGGCTTCGATACCAGCCCCTCCTCTGTCAGGAACTCCTGCTCAGGTCCCATTCACCAGTCCCACTGAGGCAGCTCCTCCAGCCCCTTATGCTGAACGCCAACTCTTTTCCCCCTGGCTTCCCTTCCCTTTTCCTCAAGCTCAACACCCCTCATTTATTGTCTCCTACACCATCCTTATCTACTAACCTGTAACTCCCAGCATGGTGCCTCCCCCCTCAGGGACCCTGGCTCATGTCCCAGCCACTAGTCTTGCTGAAGTGCCTTCCCCCTGAGGCAACACCCACTCAGGCCTCAGGTCCTACTCCATGGCAACACTAGGGGTATCTTCTCTTCTGACCCCTTCCCCTCCTCAGGTGCCAGCTGACCTTCCCCCTTATCAGCCGGATCCCTCAGTTTTGCAGTCTGATCTAGTTCAGCCAGCACCCTCTCCCAGTCACTCTCTCACAGGAAGTGGGACTTACAGTCTTCCTTCCAAAGCCCCTGTCCCCACAACACCTTCAGGATGTTTTCCCCTTAAGGGAAGTGGCTCTTGGCTGGTGGGACAACTAGAGTGAATGTGCCATTATCCATTTTGGATCTCAGTCAAATTAAGGAGAAGCTGGATAAGTTCTCTGAAAACTCCACAAAGTTTACTGAATGCTTTCCAGACTTAACCCTACAACTTGACCTTTCTTGGGGTGATTTGCATGTCTTTTTCTCTATCTGTTGTTCCACTGAGGAGAGGAGGAGAATCTGGGAACAATTCCAAAAATTTGGGGATCGTTTGGCTAATGATAACCCCAGAAAATATACCCCAGGAACAGCTGCTGTTCCCACTGGTGACCCAGGATGGGATTATCAAATCCAGGAGGACAGAGAGAAGAGAGACCATATGGTACCTTACCTGTTAGAAGGTCTATGAACTGCATTTCAAAAGCAACAAAATTATAAGAAAATTAAAGAAATTTCCCAGACAAATCAAGAAAACCCTGACCCTTTCCTATATAGGCTGGTAGAAGTTATTAAAAGGTATACAGATTTAGACACTGACTCTATAGAAGGGGCAGCAATCCTTAACATGTATTTAATTAGTCAGTCTGCCCTGGATATTAGGAGGAAACTGCAGAAATTGGCAATGGGACCCCAAACACCTCAGGCCCAATTACTGAAAAAGGCCTTTGGAGTCTTTAATAACAGAGACCTGGTTGCAGCAGAGGAGAAAGAATGCAGGGAACAAACAAGAGACAGAGAACATGCTCGATTCTTGGCTACTGCCATAGCCAGGGAAAGACCCACCAGGGGTCCCCCTGGGAGTAAGCCCAGTCACTTGGGTGGAGGAAAAAACCTGCTTTTGATGCCATAAGGTGGGTCAGTGGTCCAAGGAGTGCCCCTCCAGGGCACCTCCCCAGAGGGAGCTACAGGAACCAATGCCTCTAGAACCATGCATATCTGACCAGGAGGGACATCGGAGGAAGGATTATCCCCGAGGTTGGAAAAGTGGCAGGGCCACCTCCCATTACCCTGTCCTCCAGTCTTCTCAAGACTTGGAATGATGGGGAAGCATGGGGCTTGGCAGTGCTCCCACTTTCTCCATCTCTCACTGAACTCTGGGCAAGCATCATGGCTGAAGATAAGGTTACCCACATTATTATGGCTAAGTTCTCTGTTCTAACAAATTGGTTCTATCCTTCCCTTGACCAGTCAGGTCAGGGACATGAAAAGAAAACTAAAGGATGTCTCTGGACATACCCTTTCTCCTGCTTACTTGAGGATCTGTTGTTTGAACACTCCTTCCTTATACTCTCATTATTCTGTCCCCTGGTTGGGAAGGGACCTGTTGGTGAAATTGGGAAGCCAGTTTTCTCTAGTTAAGCCTCCCTGCTGAGATATTTCTGGCATCTTAGCATTTGTTTTTGACTCCTTGGTCCTAAAGTGTCTACCCATCGCGATCTATATACATTTAAACCCAAGACCTGGGAGGGACTGCAGCCATTAATGGCTACTCAAGGCCCTGACTCATTCTGTCTAGAGTGGGGTCTAGAGCAGGTGAAAGCTTTTGAGACTTTGCAGCTTTACCCAATAGTCTCTATGATGATGGAAAGAGAGAACAGGCTTTGGGAGCTGTTGTCTGATTTTGAAAAACTGCTATTGCTTTCCATGTGCTAAATGTCCATGGAGCAATTTGGAAAGGAAAGAGATATCTGACAGCTTTTTGGCCTTGCCATAATCGTCTTTAATTCCTACCAGGGAAATTCTTCTTCCTCTGTACTTTTTGTGCCTGTTTGATCTTTGTCTGCTTAACTTCTTTGCCAGGTTTGTTTCCTCCAGGGTTTAAGCCCCAAGTTGTACAGCCCACTGGACCTGGCATCAAATGTGTTCCAGAGTCTGACCCCTTAGATGTGAAGTCTGACCCCTTAGAATGGGACCTAGAGAAGGAGGGACATCTCTATGCCCCTTGCCAGCAGGAAGCACTTTCAGAAGCTGAGACCTTTGCCCTTTAGCCCAAAGGTGTTTGGGTCCCATTTGTTTGAGGGGGGAATAATGAGGTATAGGCTCTAGGACCCCTCTTGAGCCCTTTTTGAATCTTTGAAATACATGCTCTGGGAAACCCTTTGAAGTCTGATTGAATATTCCCACTTGATGAGACATTTGCAGAGGCCATAAGTATTTCATTGTGGCTGTCCTCAAACCTGGCCCTCCATTGTCCATCTGCTTGCCTCCCTGGAGCCTACCAAAATATCAATCCATGCTTGCATTGACCTCATTTACTCCTCCTGAAGACCCTCCCAAAACTCTTCCTAGATTCTTCTGTATATAGGATCCCATCTTCCCTCCATATGTGCAAGAGCACCACAGAATGCCCTAGCACAGAGTTGTTCTGTTCTGCTTGCCCAATGCAAGCATCACTTATACCTAGGCTCCTTAAGAGTCTAATCAATATGGCAAACTTTCAACAAACTTTACTTTTCTTTGGCTGAGAAGACTTGAGTGGAATTCTTTTTGCAGGACCCAGCGTGTTGGTATTCTGGGGTCTCAGCCAACCCTAACTCTCTTTGGGTAAACTCTGCAGGAGGAGCTGGTACCATGAATTTAGAAACAAGCCCAAGCAGAGAGGGTCCATAAGAACATTTGAGGGGCAGTATTGTGGAAGAATAGGGAGAAGAGAATTTTCGGGGGCCAGCATTGTTAAAAGACTGCTGAGGGCCAGTTGGAGCTCCCCAGGACTTTTGAGAACTTCCACTCGGAGCTGTCAAAGCTTAAGGAGGCATGGCTGTGATGCTAGCATTTTGTGTATCTCTTTTGATGTTTTGCCAGGTTTGTCTGCTGGTGAAGCATAGTGCTGTAGGTCCTGGAACCTTGCTGTTTGTTCAGAAGCCCTGAAGAAAGATTTTCTTGTTGTATGTGTACAGAAATCCTGAAAGAGGGTCTTGCTAATGTTTTCAGGGATTCTGGGACTGTTATGCAAGGAGAGAGTGATTTACTGAAGACACTGGCAATGCATATTGTGGCTTTGTTAAGCTTTGTCTCCCCAGGAACAGAGAGGCTGAGAATTTGCCTCACAAGTCAAGATTGAGTCAAGATGAAGAAAAGACCTCTCCTTGGGTACTAAATATTGTGATGACATCTTAACCTTGTTGAGGCTTAAGGGTAGATGGCCTTTTGTTCTCTCCACTGCCCCTTTTGACAAAGTGCTTGGCATTAATGGATGGTATTGTAATTCAGTTGTGAACCAGGGGTGGGAAACATTTGCCTTTTTGTGCTTTGTACTTTGTGTATGATTGGAAACTAATCTCCATTTGAGAAGAGTGATTTGTGACTGACTAAATGAATGTGCTTTGCAGGGTGGAGTAGTACTTGGATTGAATTGAGGACTTACTAGTAAATGAATGATTTATATTGTATTTTGATTTTCTCTGTTCCATGAATGTTTTGACCTTAATTTGTCACTGAATAAAATAGAGAGTTACTATGCTAGTATTCTGAACCTTGGAAGTTGCCTTTGCTTGGCATTAGAGTAGGAAAAATGTAAAGGGACAATTTAGCATAATATAATTCTGTAGTTCTAGCCCTGATCTGATTTAGGATACTTTTTCTTTTCTATAACAAAGTACTGAGATTATCTTCAAAACTTAACAGACTAAGGGTACTAATGGTTTAGACTCTTGCCTTCACTTTCTGGTCAGACAAATTAAAACTTGCCTGATTCTTGTCTAGTAAATAACATGGGCAACTCAGGCAAGGGAAATTTATTCAACTGAATTACTCAAGGTATTCTCAAAATCTTTACTATACTAAATAACTCTACTATACTGATTATTCTTTTCTTGTGATGGCCAAGTAAATCCCATTTTGCTAACTATTGAGCAACCTATTCAATATATTCTTTTTGATATATTCAAATTTTCAGTGTATTCACTTAATGGTAATGTTTCCTACTATCCTTTCTAAATATAGATTCTTGTCATTTCACTGCCACTTCCCACCTTTCACTCCTGTATCTCTTGCTTCATTTCTTCTAGATACTTTTATAGTTTCTATAACCATAATTTTCTTTTCCTCTGAAGTGCTGCTACTTAACTTCTCTTTTATTTATGTGGTCAGTTTTGCTGATAGTTTTACAAATACTGAACCAGTTCCACATTCATGGTATAAAGCCCACCTAGTCACACTATATAATACTTGTGATATATTGCTGAAATCTCCTTGTATTTCATTTAAAATTTTTTTTCATCAATAATAATTAGGAAAATTAGTCTATAGTTTTCTTTCTCTCTTTCAGCTCTTTCTGTTTTAGGTATTAGCATTAAATTCGTGTCATAAAAGGAATTTGCAGAACTCTTTATTTGCTCCCCCCCCCCAAATAGTGTATATAATATTTGAATGAATTGTTCTTTAAGTGTTTGGTAGAATTCATTTGTTAACCCATCTGGCCTTGAGCATTTATTCTTAGGGAGTTCATGAATGGCTTGTTCAATCTATTTTTCTAAGATGAGATTATTTAAGTATTTTGTTTCTGCTCCTGTTCATCTGTCCAATTTATATTTTTGTAAGTTTTCATCAATTTTGCTTAGATTGTCAGATATATTGGCAAGTAATTAGACAAATTTGTTCCTTAACATTCTTTTAATTTTCTCTTCATTTTTTTGTGACTCTCCCTTTTTACCTTTGATGTTAATTTGATTTTTTTCTTTTTTTAAAAATCAAATTAAAAATTCTTTATCTATTTTATTACTTTTTTCTTTCATAAAACCATCTCTTAATCTTATTCATTAGCTCAATAGCATTCTTAGTTTGCCTTTTACTAATCTCTTCTTTAGCTTTTAGGATTTCATTTGTGATTTTATTGGGAATTTTTAATTTGTCCTCAAGTTTGTTTTCTTTTGTTGTCTTCAGTTGCATATTCAGTTCATTTATATCCTCTTTCTCTATTTTTTGATGTAATTGTTTAGAGAAGAAAAAATTTCCCTGAAGTCCTGCTTTGACTGTATCCCATTAATTTTGATAGGTTGTCTCATTGTCATTTTCTTTAAAGAAATAATTGATTGTTTACATGATTTCTTCTTTGAAATGCTCATTCTTTGGGATTAGATTGTTTAATTTACAATTATTTTTAATCTACTTTTCCACTACCCTTTATTGAATATAATTTTACTGCATTATGATCTAACAAGGGTAAATTTAATATTTCTGCCTTTCTATATTTGATTGTGAGGTATTTTTGCCCTAATGCATAGTCAGATTTTGTATAGGTGCCATGTACCAATGAGAAAAAGGTATATTCTTTTCTGTCTCCTTCAGTTTTCATAAGAGATTTTTCATATCTAACTAACTTAAATATATATATATATATATGTATATATGTACATGTTTACCTCTTTAACTTTCCTTGTTTATTTTGTGTTTAGATTTATCTAGCACTGAGGGGTGGGGGGAGGAGTTGGTGTCCTCATCATTATAGTACTAGTGGAAATTCCATCCTGTAACTCAAAATGTATCCTTCAAGAATATGGATTCTGTGCAAATTAAAGCAGACTATTTGCTCTCTGTCTTTTGTTTCATTTTGTTCTTTTTATTCTTCCTCATTATTCATTCCATTGTTATAATTCTTTACAACTTCACTATTTTTTGATGTGAAGGCATATGTAGAATCTCTATCAGATTGCATGACACCATGGCAGGGAGAGGAAAGAGAGATAACAAGGGGAAAGAAAATTTGGAGCTCAAAATATTGTGGAACTGAATGTTGAAAAATAATATTAAACAAATTTTAAAAAATTAAAAAGGAGAATTTGCATTCTGTACCACTTGGTGCATATTTATTTAATATTAAAATAACTTCATTAACTTTCAGTAGTTTATGGTTTTCTTCCTCTTTTTATTAGATCTGTTTTTGCTTTGCCTGAGATCATGATTGTTACTCCTCCCTTTTCTTTGCTTCTGCTTAAGCATAATAGATTCTGTTCCAGACCCTTACCTTGACTTTATGTGTGTCTGTCTGCTTCGAGTGCAGTTCTTGTAAAGAATATATTGCAGGACTCTGTTTTTTAAGCCACTCTGCTATATGCTTCCAGTTTATGATTCATTGATCCCATTCACATTCATAGTTATGGTTACTATGTATTTCCCTCTATCATATTTTTGACGCTATTTATCCTTCTCTCTTTCCTTTCATCTTTTCCCTCCTCATCAGTGGTTTGCTTCTGACCACTGCCTCCACAAATCTGCCCTCCTTTCTGTCAACTTCTCTCTACCTGCCTTAGACCCTTCCTCTCATTCTTTCCTTTAGGTTGAGATAGACTTCTATACCCACTTGATTGTATATGTCATTCCATCTTTGTGCCAATTCTAATAAAATTAAGATTCAAGCAATACCCACTGCCTCCCTTCCATCATTCATTCTTATTGCAAGACAAAGTTGTGGATAGGTTTACTTATCTTGGCAGTATAGTTTCCAGAGATGTACACATAGATGCTTGTGTGGGGCAAGACGACCCTTGCCCAAAGAAAAATAGACAGAGACATCTCCAAGTAGAGATAAGAAGGATTTATTTAAATATTTCTTCTTGTAAGAAAGGCAGTCTTTCTACTAGAGGCAGTCTAGTAGGAGAGGCAAAATACAAAATGCAAAGCTCAATTATGTTCCCCAAAAGACCACCCCTTTATCCCTTCCCTTGTTCTGCCCTGCTCCCATTAATTAGGAACTGAAGCACACAATCTTAACAAAAAAATTCTGCTGGTGCTGCAGGTAAAATGTCTGTAATATTAAAAAGCAGAAAGTCTTCTTATTTCATGTTTCATGGACATGAAAACAGACAAAATATGTCATCAGTATCAACTTAGATATAAAAGCCAAGATAAATGTTCTAACAATATCAATATAGACATTAAAGCAGATAATATTTTATTGAATCATGGGGATTTTAGAACATGGTGACTTGCCTGGAGCTCCGCAAGAGGATTTCCGGTTTTATATTTATACAGGTGAGATGGTTGTCAATGGAAACAAGTCTGGAACATTCAGGCCTGTGGTTATATTTGCAGGGTCTGTGCTTTCTCCTCCTAAGCTTAGCCAAAACTTCAACTTCTGAGCAGGGAAGTAAGGCAAGGTTCCCAGTCTCCTAGTCCAGGTTGCTAAGTCTTTGATACTTTATTACAATTCTGTTCAGATTTCTGGAATATTACCAGAGAAGTTTTCACTTTTATTCCATTCAAAACTCACCATAATTCTTCTGGTCCCAGCATAATTCACTTTCTCACCACATTTTTATGCTTCTTTTGAGTCTTTTGTTTGAAGATCCCTTTTTTGTTGGTGGTGGTGTTTAGTTCTGGGCTTTGTAATCAGGAAAGCTTGAAAGTCGTCTATATTATTGAGTGATCTTTTTTTTCCTCCAAAAAGACAATTCATTGATTACTGGGTAATCAATAATTCAGTGATTACTGGGTAGGTGATTCTTGACTATAGTGCTAACTCTTTTGCTTTTCAACATATTTTATTCCATGCCCTATGATCCTTCAGTGTAGAAGCTGTTGAATCCCATATTACCCTTACTGTGGCTCCATAATATTTGAATTGTTTCTTTCTGGCTTCTTGGATAGTTTTTCCTTGACCTGTGAGTTCTGGAACCTAGCTATAATGTTCCTGGGGGTTTCCATTTGGAAATCTCTTTACAGAGGGAAACAATGGATTCTTTCAATGTCTATTTTATTTTCTGGTTTTAGTATTTCATAGAAGTTTTCTTTAATATCCAGGTCCTTTTTCATCATGGATTTTGGGAAGTCCAATAATTCTTAAATTATCTCTCCTGGATCTGTTTTCCAAGTAAGTTGTTTTTCCAATGAAATATTCTATATATTTTTTCTTTCTTCATTTAAAAAATATTTGATTGATTCACTATATCTCATGGAGTCATTAGCTTCAATTTGTCCAATTCTAAGTTTTAAGAAGATATTCTCTTCATTTAGATTTTCCTCCTTTTCCATTTAGCCAGTTATACTTTTTAAGAAGTTGTTCTCTTTAGTATATTTTTGTATACTTCGCCTCCTTTCTATGCTTCATTTAACAAGTTGTTAACTGTTTTTTAAAATTATTTTCTTGAATCATTCCCATCTCCCCAATTTTTCTTCTACCTCTCTTATTTGATTTTTGAAGCCCTTGAATTCTTCCAAGAGTTCTTTTTGGGCCTGAAACCAAGTATCATTTTTCATTGAGGTTTGAATGTAGGCATTTCAATATTCCTGTTGTCTTCCAAGTTTGGGTTTTGATCTTTCCTGTCACCATACATTTTTATTTTCAGGGTTTTGTTTTGTTTATTTATTTATTTTTGCTTATTTTTTTCCTACTTTATTTCATTACTTTTCTAATTAAACTCTATTACTTAGGTGTAGGGGGAAATTGTTCTAATAATTTGTGCTTGGGATTGCAGACTCTTTGTGGTACCTTGGTGTTGTGCTAGGACCACAAGGAGCTTGGCCATTCAATGGGCACTGTGCTTGCACTGTGTGTGTGGGAGGAATGACCTCTTTTCTGGTGCTCAGCTGCAGTCTTGGGGTGGTGTTTGGATATTTACATGGTTATGTACTGGGGCCCAAAATGATGTGTGTGTGTGTGTGTGTGTGTGTGTGTGTGTGTGTGTGTGTGTGTGTGTGTTGGTCTGGCTTCAGTCACCAGCCCTCACTAGGTCTCAGTGTATCCCGCTGGCTTATTGACGCAATGCCTTCTATTGTCTTTCCAGGGCACTGCCTGCCCTGGATTGGACTCCTCTTTTGCTCAAGTGAGACAGGCTTTCCCTGATGCCTTTCCAAGCTGTGTAAGGTTGCAATATTGTTATACCTCATCTTTCTGATAGTTCTGTCTTTCCAGTATTTGTTTTGAGGCATAAGATTATCGTTATTAGAGGGTATGAATTTGAGAGAGTTTGAGCAGTGTACTCTTTACTTCACCTGGAAAAGGACAGAGAGTTTCAAAAAGGGTCTGAATGTTCAGAATGTGTAGCAGATTGCCTTCTTTCAGCAATAGCTATAAATCCAAGTAATATACATCCATATCCTGCCCCTAAGAAAAGGAATATATGGACCACTGGGAGTAGCAAGCATCCAGAATCTGTCAAGAGATGTAGAACTCTAGATAGGACATTCTTACTTTGGGAAAACTGAATCATTATCAAAAAACAGTGATTATAACCAACCTTCAACATTTGTATACAGAATAAGTCCCATTACATGATGCTACTACTTCCAATATTAATTTTTTTCTATTTCTGAAGTACAATGGAACATTTCCCATTAAAAACAATAAAATAATAGACACAGACAGACTTATATTGTGTTTGTGCAATATCACATAGACAAAATATATCTAAAGAAGATGGCCCCAGCTTTCCTAGATGCAAGGTTAGCTCACTATGTACTGCACCACTGAATAAAATACTTGAAAAGTTAAAACTGAAAGAAATATGACATTTGACTATGAACATATTTCTCAGCACATAATTTTATTATAAGAAATAAATAATGATCTATAAAACATATGAATTATAAATAAATATACAAATGAAATATTTAAACAGGAGATAAAAAATGGAATAGTTTGGGGGAATAGAGTCAGCAATTTGACTTCAGTGAATTGTACAGAGGCAGAGTCAAGATGGCTGAACAGAAGCAGCAAAGCAGCTGAACTTTCCCAATATTCCCTTCCTAATGACTTTGAAATAATTCCTCAAATTGAATTACAGAGTTGTAGAACCAACAAAAGGATAGGGAGAGATAATTTTCTTTCCAGACAACTTAGGAGATTTGGAGAAGAGTTCTGAGACACCAGGGAGGGCCCAAACAAGAGCTCATTCTGTGGCGGCAAGAGCAGTGAGCTTTGGAGGTACCAACAATAACTGCAGCAGCTTTGGGTCAACTTTCTCTCACAAAGGCCATCTATATCTACATCTACATTTATGTCCATAACATTTCTATCTGCCTATCTATCTATCTATCTATCTATCTATCTATCTATCTATCTGTCTGTCTGTCTGTCTGTCTGTCTGTCTGTCTGTCTGTCTGTCTGTCTACAGACACATGCATTTTTATATATGTCTTTATATATGTGTGTGTAGTATATATGTATCATATACATTACACACAAGCACATATGAGCAACTGAGTCAATTTAATTGATAAATCATAAAATTATTATATAGTTATGTTTATATAGAACTATATAATATATAATTTAAATATTATATACATTAAATTAAGTTATACATTATTAATAAAAAGTAGTGATTTACTATTTGGTAATTGGTCAAAAGATATTGTAAAGCAGTCTTAATCAGAAATCAAAACTATTTATAGTCATATGAAAAATACCTTAAAACACTATTGATTAGAGAAATGAAATTAAAACAACTCTGAGGTACCACCTGACACATATCAGAAATGACAAATGGTAGAGAGGATGTGGGAAAATAGGTACACTAATGATTTATTGGTGTAGTTTTAAAATGGTCCAATATTTGTGGAGAAAAATTTGAAACTACGCCTAAAGAGATACAAAACTACATATATATGACCCAGCAAAACCAACACTAAACCTCTTTACCCAGAAGAAGATCATCAAAAAATGAATAGAATATTTATTTTAAAAAGTATTAATAGCAGCACTTTTGTGGGAGCAAAGAACTAGAAAGTGAATAGATGCCCATCATAGAATGGCTGAGCAAATTGGCACAATTTTATGATGGAATCTATGGTGCTACAAGAAAGAAAAAGGGAATCATTTCCAAAAGGTATGGGAAGACCTATATGAACTGATACAAAGTGAAGTGAGCCTAACCTGGAGATCATTATACACAGTAACAACAGTATTGTAATGATATCAACAGTGAAAGACTCTGCTACTTTGATCTATTCAATGATCCAAGATAATTCTGGAGGGCTCTTGATGAAGAATGTTTACCAACCTCCACTGAGTAAACTGATGAACTTTGTAAGAAATGAAATATAATTGTTTCTCTTTATTTTCCTTGCTTTTGTGTGTCATGCTAATGTAGAAATATGTTTTGCATGATTTTATATGTGTAATTGATATCACATTGCTTGGATCCTCAGTATATTGAGAAGAACCTGGAAGAAGGAAGTAAATTTGAATGCAAAACTTTTAAAAACAATTAAGTAATTTAAAATAAAAAAATACATAGTAAAAAGGATTCCCCCCTCCCCTGGCAGCAGAGTCACTGGAAAAAAGGAAACAAAAACATTGTTTTTTGCATATGGCACAATCCTTTACTTTGAAAACACCAGAGAATCAGTAAAGAAACAAATTGAGACAACCAATAACTTAGTAAAATATCCAGATACAAAATAATTTCAATAAATTATCAGAAGATCACATAGATAGATGCATTTATACCACAGAATACAAATATGTAGTGCATAGATGTATAGTATATATGTGTTTATGTATTATATAGTATGTGTAGCACATATTTTATGTTCAGTTTATGCATACACAATATACATACATACACACAAATGATGCTCTAATGTTATATTTACCTCTACCCAGAATAAAACCAGAATTTTAATCATCTTTAATTTTCAAATTTTTAGTTCTGAATTTTGTCTCTCCTCACATCTCCTCATTGAGAAGCTAATCAGTTTGCCATAGATTATACATGTGTGGTCATGCATAACTCATTTCCATGTAAGTCATTTTTTGAAAGAAAACACAAAAATTTTAAAAAGGAAACTAAAGAAAGTAAATAAAAAGTATCTTTCATCTTTATTCAAGATCTACCACTTCTTTCTCTAGAGATGGACAGCACCTTTCATCATTAGTCCTAGAAAATTGTCTTGAATCATTGTATAACTGAAAATAGCTAAATAATTCATAGTAGACAATTGTACGATAGTGTATTTTTTTTTACTGTGTACAATGTTCTCCTAGTTCTGCTCATTTCAATTTGCATCAATTCAAGACTTTAGCCTTTCCATGTTCTTTTTTTCTGAGAGTATTCTGCTCACGATTTCTTAAAGCACAATAGTATTCCATCACAATTATATACAACAACTTGTTCATCCATTCCTCTCGCAAAGTACACTCAATTTCTAGTCCTTTGCCATCACTAAAAGAGCTGTTATAAATATTCTTTCCACACATTGGTCCTTTTCCTTTTTAAAAAATCTCTTTGGGATATGGACCTAGTAGTGATATTGCTTGGTCAAAGTGTATGTGTGGTTTCATAGCCCTTTGGGCTAATTTCAAATTGTTCTCCAGAATGGTTGAATTAGTAAACAACCTCTCCAATAGTACATTAATGTTTTCTCCAATCCACTTCTTTGAAACACTAAAAAAAGCCTTAACTTATGGTCAAATTGACACTCAATAAACATATTACATCATTCTATTAGGAACTGCATTCCTTTGTGTTTATTGTACAAAGGCAAATTGAAAAGTGACAGATATTCATTAACCTCAATGAAGTTACATTTAATATACAAATTTGCTTGTTGTTTTTTTCAGCTCAAATAATTTATTTTAAACACATTTTTTTGTCACAATGAGAAGTAACTCGTGGTATTTTTATTCATATACACAACCTGAGGGTAGGATTAAATATTTTAGATGCTCTCAAGGTCTACCTCAGAATTTAGGGGCATAAGGTATCACTAGAGGGATAAGAAAGTATGAATAAGCTTAGAAATCCTATAAAAGCATCATAATTTGATAAGGAAGTATCAGTAATATGCCATATCTAAATCTATACACACATATATTCCCACATTGTACTTTATATTATAAGTACTTAATAAAAGTTTGAGATGTCAAATTAATGAGGCTACAATATGCAAATGAGCATGGAATTCTGAAGTCTCCTTCACTTTCACATCCGTGGAGTTCCATTACATGACCTCTATCCTAAAATGTAATCATGCAAATGAAACAAACATAGCTCTTAAATTTGATCTTTTTTTGCCTAAGAATTAGCTCTACAATCCTTATGTTTCCAATGGAAAAAAAACTGTTTTGAATTATTCAGCAGCACAAAAAATATCTAGTTTAGAGAACGATTAAATTACATAAAATGGTAAATAATTCTGATCAGTAAATGAATATGATGGCATAAAAATTTAGGTGTAATTAAAGGTTATGAATGGGTGGCTTTTTCAATTCAAATGATAGCATTTACATTCATCTTACTTTTACTTCTTATTTAATATGGCCAACTTTCTGTCAATGAATCATTCAAAACTAAGGCAACTCCTCAAATGATAGATGTGCAGTCTTTTTTTTTTTGCCACTTCTTGAAGTCTTTCCAGATGGGTAATTACATTCTGTTGATAAAGCCTTTGAAAAATAGATCACTTCCTCTCTATTGTTAGAGACACCTGAATAAGACCTTAGGCAAGGTGATATTTTTTAAATAAGAATTTAAAATAAAAAAAATTTTGGCATTTAAAATATTTCATATGATCAAAGTGTTATTAGTTGTTCAAGGCTTGGAGAAACTTTGTAAGCAACTGAGTCATTTCAGCAATCAGAAGCACCAGTATTTATGAATCAAGGATAAAGTAGTATCAATTGATACAGGGCATTTTTTTTATCCAAAAGGCAAAGGAAATAGATGTAGTAAAATTAGAAAGTATATTTTAAAGAAAAAAATATAATGTCTCCCTGTAATCACTTATATTTAAATTATACTGGCAAAGACTGGAAAACTATAGCAAGGTATAGCAAAAAAATCATAAAAATTTGTATTAGTTCACTCAATTGTTCCTTCTAGTCTTAATGATATTAAAAAAGTAACTGCTATTATTTAGAGAGACATACTATGCTAAATATTTCAATGTCTCTTTTATCTAAGCATAGATACAAAGGTGACTAGCAATTTTGTTCCTCTTGTTGCAGTACATGTTCTAAATGTTGGAGATATGACAATAGAGGTAACTATAGAGAAAAAAAGCAGAAATACATCCATTTATTTCTAATAATGACTTATAGGTAATTAGAAGTAATATACATGTTAAGGCTGCACACCTCTGAAGAATTTTCCCATATCTTTTTTTTTCTTTTGAAACTGAACCACTTAACAATTTTGGAAGCTGACACCAGAAGAAGGATGGCACTAATTATAATTCTGATGAAGATCTCTTTTCATTTGGTATACTGTTAGTTAATGAGAAGGTATAGAGGTTAACATTATAGAGATGTAAAAGAAGATAAAAAGGTGATGCAGTAAAGTCAGAGAATATAGATGTGCTTAATTTCATTCATCAGAAAGGATAATGTGAGTGTCTTGTCCCTGTTTGCAGATAGCTACCTGCGTTGCAAATCATTTAGCAAGGCGGCAACTTATCTGCTGTACCCGCTCTATCAACTGAAGATGATTTCTGTGACTCAAGAGGGTGAGTAAGATCACTTTTCAAGTATTCTGAAGTCTGAGCTTCATATCATCAGGTCAAGGATAAGCTGACCATTCTCAAAGATATCAGAGAAGAAAGTGATTTATAGTTCACTGGACACATCCATAGCTAAAGAAGGTAAGAGAAAAAGACAGTGTTGGGGATAAAGAGTGGGTGGAAATGGGGGTAGGGAGTACAACAAAACTAAAGTGTGTAACATGAGACAATAATTTCTATAATGGTGAAAAATAGGGTTCAAACTCTCATTAGCATTTTTTCATCAGTATGATGCCATGAGTTTTGGGAGCCTGAGAATTTCATAGAAAGCAGAATAAAATTTTATACTAATTTTATACTTTTACAATATGAAAAGAAGCCTCTCCTCCCCTGCCCCCACATACACATAAATATACATCAAACAACGAGTTTATAAACTCAGTTTATAAAACATCATGAAAATTTTACAGAAGACTGAATAACTTTATTTCTATACATTTAATACACAATGTTTAAATTATCATATTAATTATGAATTTATCTGAAATACAAGTAGATAATTACTATTTATAAAGAAAATAATGCTCTTTGTGTTTTATCTATTTTTGTTCTGATTTTTTTCTTTTAGAAATAAAATATTTATAGCTTATATTTTACAGTTTTATATATTCTTCCCAGGAGAAAATCTAATGTATAGAAATGACATCTGATATATGGGTTTTTTTTAAAGGCTTACATCTGAACTTTGTGTCAATTTCCCATACTAGGTTCTAAGCATGCAAATGTTGACTGTGTTAATTTGTCAGAATTTGTTTGATTCTTAAAATATTGATTGTCATTTGTTACAGTTAGAAGTCATGATCACTACCTTCTATATTTTTTTTCTCTGCTAATCCTATTTGGGCATTCTCCCACTGGTCTTGCACATAATATTACAATGTTACTGATAAGTAGCTATGTATTCACTACTATCAATCTTTACTCATTCACATCCTCATTTTAAGGAGATATATATCCTTTTGTATATGCAAAGCAAGATGAATATAAGAATAGATAAGTTCAGCTCAATTTTGTTTTACTAGGTCCAATTGTCTTACAAAGACAAACAAAATTATCATTTACATTCCAATAGTCCTTAATTAATTATACTCTTAATTTTTTACTAACTTCATTTATCAGCTTTGTCAAGAATGAGCTAATGTTCTTTTTTCTATTCTTTTGTTATTTGCTGAAAGTTCCTGTGAAAAGAAAAATACAGAATGGAACAGAAACTTCTTGAGGATATTAAGGAGAATCATATGATTGACATGAGGGAAATGATAATGGAAAAGAATATATACCCTAAATGCACTAAGTCATGACTGATATATTTGGAAAATTAGAATATCTACTATTTTTTATGTTCATTTTCAATTATTCACCTCCATGTTATAGAAAATCATCACATATAGTAAATATCTCTATGATGAAAACAAAAGCAGCAGAAGAGAAACCAGATTTTGCACAAAATTGATTAGTTTAGAAACAATCACTTGTGTAATTAAGATAGGTCAGTAAAAGATTCTCTATAAATAATTCATCAGGAAACTACTCTATAAAAACCTAGGGAAATGTCAGGCCAGGTGCAATCTTTTTAAACTATTCCCGTATAAATCAATTAAGGTGTTTTATTTTGACACCTAGTGTCAGTATTTACCAAACATGGATAGACAAGTCCATCCCTGCAGCATGCATTTGCAAATAACTTTACTCATTAATGTTTAATTAAGACAGAGGAAAACTGTCCTTGATATTTTGCTGCAATTAGTGCTCTCTATACCCCACTGACTTTCCATGATGAATTACTTTTCAAATGAAAAGTGAAGCGATTAAATGAAAACTAAAATACTTTATCTACTGAACATTGCCCATGCTATACTTTGAAGTGGAAAGTAAAACAACATTGCATTTAACTAACTGGTTAAGAGGTTTATAATATCAGAATTGTTGGCAAATACTTTCTAGTTCTTTTAAAAGAGCTGTAATATTGTCACGCATCCTCCAGCTCCAGCAAGAAAGTTAGGGTTGGAAAAGGTAGCTGCAAAGGGCCAAGGTATTGAATTGAGGAGGTAGCCATCCACTGCCAGCAAGGCTGAAAATTCTCAGGTTATAAGTTACATGTTCCTTGAAGATAGATGGTGGCTGAAAAGACTGTCAAAGCTGGCATAGATTGGAGAATACAGAAGGTGTTATTTCAGCAGTTAATCCTCAAAGAATGCTTGGAATCCAGCTGTAGAGTCTACAGCAAGAAAGAATTTATATATTACCTCTGAATTGACTAGACCCAAAATAATAGGGGAAAAATATAAGGAAAATGTAAACAAAAGTTCTTTTCTACAGTAGTAAAGGGAAGACTCTAGTGAAGATGTGGATGGTATTTTATTAGTGGAAAGATATAGAGAAGGTAGACATATGACTTTCTCTCTCCTTTATCTCTTTTTTCTTTTCTTCTCTCCATTCCCATCCCTGTTTAAAAAATGCCATTATCTTTAATACCACAGGTATTTCCTGATATTTTGGCCCTATCATTGAAACTCTCACTTGTCACAAAAAAAACGAGTCAAGCAAATGAACCCATTCAGACATAGAATGTGAAATTTTGACCTCCTGTACTACCCCAAAATTCTTTTTTTTTACCATAATTATCTTTTTAAATTGTTATTAAACTCTTTTAAATTTATGGAATAAAATAAGCATTTCATAGCATAGTACAATAACAAAGATTATTGCACACAAAACCACAAATCTACTATGCACAATTTGCTATTCATTTCAAATATACAATGAAACTGTCACATAAACTTCTTTGTTTTTCTCCACTCCCCCACCCTTGCCATAGAGATGACTACTATTAGACACCAATAGGTATATATGTATATGTGTACTTCTATTTATCAGTTTCTTCTCTGGATGCAGATAGCATCTTTCCTCATATGTCTTTTATAGTTAATTTGGCAATATGTAAGAATCAAAACAACTTACTTGCTCAAAGTTGTTCTTAAAACAATATCACTGTTACTATATATGATGTTCTCTTTGTTCTGCTCATTTTGCTCTTCATTATTTCATGCAAGTCTTTCCATTTTTTTTAATTTTATTGACCTGTTTGCTTACTTTTAGGTTACAAGATTCAGTTCCAGAGTCACTTGAGTTACAGATTTTTCTTCCCTTCCTCCTCACCCCTCACCCCCACCATGGTGTCATATAATCATGTATAGGATCTGCAAACTCCTTCACATTGTACAATAGTCTGGTTGTATAGGTGTTATAGCCAATGGAGTGCAAAATGAGAAAAGAGAAAGGAAAGCCAAACATAGAAAAGAATGATAGCATGCATTGCTTCAGTCTCCCTTTAAACTCTGATCTTTCTGGACCTTTCTCTGAATGTAGACATCTCCTTCCATCCTGAGACTTGTATAGTTGTCTTTTAACTGTGAAATGCTGAGAAGCGTCCAGTTTTTCAAAATTGGTTGTCACACATATGATGTATCTGTAACTGTGTACAAATTTTTCCTGGTTCTGCTCTTCTCACTCAGCATCAATTCGTATAAGCCTCTCCAGGTAAGTATGAAGTCAATCTCCTTCCCATTTCTTATAGCACAATAATATTCCATCACATTCATATACCATAATTT
>CM053595.1:38059524-38078700 GCA_028646575.1 Pseudocheirus occidentalis | reverse complement strand
CCACCACAAAGAGAGCTGCAATAAATACTTTTGTACATATGGGATCCTTTCCCACTTCTATGATCTCTTTGGGATACAACCCCAAAAATGGTATTACTGGGTCGAAGGGTATGATATTATTTATAGCCCTTTGGGCATAGTTCCAGATTGCCCTCCAGAATGGTGGTATCAGTTCACAGCTCCACCAACAATGCATTAGAGTTCCAATTTTTCCACATCCTCTCCAGCACTTGTCATTTTCCTGTTTTGTCATCTTAGCCAATCTGACTGGTGAGATGTGGTACCTCAACATTGTTTTGATTTGCATTTCATGAATCAATAGTGATTTGGAGCATTTTTCCATGTGTGTAAATATATGTTTAATTTCTTCCTCTCTAAATTGCTTGTTCATATCCTTTGACCACTTATCAACTGGGGAATGACTGGCATTCTTGTAAATTTTATTTAGTTCTCCAAAATTCTACTGGGAGAAATATGTACTCCTTTTACTTCGGCACTTCTTGAGTATATTTCCAAATCACAGATTTCCAAATCTTCCACTTTCTGGTTCTGTACCAGAGGCTATGTCCTATATTCTCATTTCTTCCAGACCCCTCCTTTCTCTTTCATTTCTTCTATTCCTACCTCTTTGACCACCCTCACCTTCATCCTTCTACTCTCTCTACTAAACCCATGACTATATGACAAGAAATAGCAAAGAAATGCTGGTGTGTATTTCATTCACATTAAGAACTAACTTCTCGAGTGTTTATTCAAGATAGCAGAGAGAAGCCAGGAAGTCATCTGAACTCTCCCCAGTTTCCCTCAGAAAACAAACCAACCACCACCACCACCACCACCACCACCACCACCACCACCACCAACAACAACAACAACACAAACACAAAAACAACAACACACATTTAATCAAGACTCTGAACAGATTCTGAAGTGACAAAACCCACAAAAAGACAGAATGAAACAATTTTCTAGCCTAAGATAACTTAGGGGGTTAAGTTAGGAGGTTAAGGTCCTTCTCACTTGGGTAAAAAGCAATCTCAGTCAAGCACAGTGTCAGGGTGTAATCGTAATCAGTTTAGCAGATACCTAGCACTTAGTAACTTAGGGCTAAGTATAGAAGATGTGAGCCCTGTTTAATGTTGAAAAGGTGTGAACTCCCCTATTGACATGGAAGAAGGGGATTGGCTGAGACAGGAGGCCAGTGTGTGTACATAAGCAAGTATTACAGAGACAGAGAGACAGAATTGGAATTTTCCTGTTGGAGGAAGCAGGATGTCTCAGCTGGGCTGCTGGACTGAAGAAGTGAGTTGGTTTTCTTGAAGGAGAGAGAGAGAGAGAGAGAGAGAGAGAGAGAGAGAGAGAGAGAGAGAGAGAGAGAGAGAGAGAGAGAGAGATTCTCTCCCAGAATTTGGAAGCTCACTGAGAAGTGAGATGGAATTTTCCTGAGACCAGAATCTGGTGAATTCCATCCAGAAGGCTGATATTCCTTCTGAGTCCTTGGGCCAGCTGAACTGCTGGAGGACTGAAGAAGCACGACCAGGATAAGACTTTGTTCATGGCTTGGCTTATCCTTGAGTTCTAGGCAAGAGAAGTAGTGAAGGGTTTGAGATGTGCTGGACCCTGTGAACTTCAGTGTGTGCCAGGGTCTGCCTTGAGTACTGGACAAGGACCTGGGAGCAGTCTACCTCTGACAAGGACCTGGTAATTGTCTGCTTCTGTGACTGTTTATTGGATTCAGGAGGGATCTGGGATCATGGAAAGGGATCCAGGGAATCAGAGAGATCATACAGAGTCAAAATGAAGGAAAGACCTGTTCTTGAATGAAATTGAGGTTTGCTAGACACCAAGGGGTGGAGGGTTTTTTGTGGTTTTCTAATGATTACATTTAATGATTGATTGAGTTGATGTATGGTTGCCCCATGAGTGGAAGACTGATTATTGTATTGTGAATTGATTGAATGATTGAGTATTGATTACTGTATTATGAATTGATTGAATGCTTTGTTCTAAATATTGTGACCACTGTAGTGAAAACTGTGTGGCCATTCTAATGTTAAGCTGTTATGAACAAGATATTGTGATTTTCTGTGATAAGATGTAATGTTGTGAATATTATATTGTGATATATTGTGAATGTTTGCTTTGATTTGTAATGGAAAAAACAGAGTGTTCACTATTACTGAACCTTAAAAGCTGTTCACAGTAGCATCCTTTTGGGAATCTGTTGACGCATGTCATTACACAGGGCAAGCCAGGGGGAGGTTCTTAGCCATAGCACAGATCACCAACTGAGGCCCTTTGGACCTGGCTCAGCAGACCAGCTGTGAGGTCTCCAGCCCTTATTCAAAATGCTGTCAGCCCTGACACCCTGGCACAAAAAGTGCAACTAGGTTGGTACACCACAGTGCAGTGTGCAAGTCACAATTACCTAAGGTCCCACTACAGAAAGCCCATGAAAAGACCCCAGATCCTAGAAAAGAAGCTTGTGGAAGTTCTCCCTGCACCCCCAAGAGCAGAGCTCAATTTTACAAAATTAACAAAAAAAATAAAAAAGAACCCTGACCATAAAAAGCTACTATGGAGACAAGGAAGATCAAAACAAAAACTCAGAATAGGACAACAGTATTAAAATGTCTGTGTGTAAAGTCTCAGAAGGGAATATTAATTGGTCTCAAGTGCAAAGTGTCCTCTTGGAAGACTTTAAAATGAATATTATAAATCAAATAAAATAGAATGAAAAAATGAGAAAGGGAATAAGAATTATGTGGGAACGTTATTAAAATAAAGACTATAATGTTTGGAGAAGGAAGTACAAAAATTGACTGAAGAAAAGACCTGTAAAAGTAAAACTGGTGGGGTCAGAGCCAAGATGGCAAAGTGAAAACAGCAGCTCACCTGGGCATGTCCATGAATTCCTTCAGTTACACCTAAAAAGAGAATTTAAATGAATTTTAGAGTGGTAGAATCCATTGGGAAATGGAGTGTGGCAGATTTCCAGCTCAGGAAAGCATGGCAATTTGACTGGTAGGATTTGTTGCACCAGACAGAGGGAGCACAGAGCTCTGCACATGGAATACATGGGCTGCACCAGCACAGGCATGACAATAACAGAGTCATAGGGAACCCAGGCAACTTGACTCACCGAATGCAAGGATGATTCCCAAGCCTCTCACTACAGAGCATGGGTTTGTAGGAGATTGATAAGAGACAAATACAGGGCCTATGGCAATGGCTGCAGCTACTCCTGGAGCTAGCAGTCCACAGTGTGGATGTTTAAAAATCACCTCCCTGAACTTCCAAGAGGCAAGATGATAGAGTAAACCATAGCTGCTCCCATATCCTTTCTGACTCTGAAAAACCCTGAGAATATTATCCCATTATAAAATCCTGAAACAGTGGAATCTGTTGTGTGCTTGGGAGTCCTAGAGGAAGGATGTAGCTATGGCTGTGCTGAGGTTAAGGTGCAGGACAGAACACATCTCAACAAACTCCATCTCTGCAGACCAGTGGGACATCCTGAAGCCCAGGGAGGTGGAGCCAGCAAGCACTAATTCCACAACCACAGGTGTGCCTTCACATAAGCAGGGGAACTGGTAGACACCAGCATAGCTCCAGCCACCAGAGGCTGAGTCATCCAGATGGGGGTGGGGTGGGGTGGGGACCTGTGTAATGGTAATGTAATTTGAATATAAAGATCCCTTTATGTTAGCAAAGGTAGCAGGTACTTAGCACTTGTCAATTGATCAAGCCTCTGTTGGGGAAACAGAAGTTATGAACTCTTGTCTCCTGTTTCTGATGTAAGATGAAGGGGTTGGCTGAAACAGGAAGCTAATGCTGTGGATATATAAGAAAAGTCCCAGAGAAGGAAAGAAAGATTTTCTTGGATCAGGCTCAGTAGAGGCTGAAGAAGAGCCAAGGAGGCTGAAGAAGAAAGCCCCTCCCAGGTCTAAGAGAATGATTTTGATTTCAAAAACATGGATGGAATGATTTTGATTTTGGGAACCAGATGAACCTTCTGATGAGTCCAAGTGTCAGCCAGAGCTGTGAAGAGTTGCAAAGTATTTCTGAGGGCCAGCCAGAGCTGCAAAAACTGAGGAAGCATTACTGTGATGCTGGTACTTTGGCTAAACCTGTTTGCGGCTTTGTTAAACCTTGTCTTCCCGGGAACAGAGACTATGAGGATTTGAGGTGGACTGGACACTATGAACTCCAATATGGAGCATGAACTATACATAGACCTGGATAAGGATCTGGGAGCTGTCTGTCTTTGAAACCAGGGTTCAGTTTGGTGAATCCCTGTAGGATCTGGGATCATGGAAGGAGATCCAGGGAATCCAAGAAACTACCCCAAGCAAAGCTGAAAGAAGACTTTACTTAGATATTGTGTACTGACTTGGAAATTGTAATTTACTAGTGACCTAGGGGTGGAGGGTTTATCTATTTTCTAATGATTGAATACTAAATAATGAAGGATGATTGATTGACTGAATGATTGTATTTGGTGATCGATGACTGAATAAGTAATTGATTTGTAACCTAGTATGCCCCATGAGTGGAAAATTTTGACTATTATACTTGTGATTGAATTAAGGATTTTGTAAATGCTTGAGTTACTAAATGATGGTTCTTTGTTCAAAACTTTGGGACCACTATAGCAGAAACTATGTGGCCATTTTCTGCAATAAGTTGCTGTGAATGCTATATTTTGATTTTCTGTGATGAATTGTAACATTGTGAATACTATGCCTTGATTTACTGTGAAAGTTTTGCTTCAATTTGTTACGGAATAGAGTGTTCACTATACGGTACAATCAGAACCTTAAAAGCTGTTCAAAGTGGCATTATACTGGAAAGCTGCTAGTGCTTGGCTTTACAATCTGTAGTGGTCAGACAACCACTGCCCATCACCTCCTGCTGTGAGCTTCAGCATAACCTCTGAGAAATGTTGAAAGTCCTGGCCTTGGACTCATCTTAAGCACCCAGAGGCCATAGAACACAAAGACAATAACCAGGCCCCTAACTTCTACCAAAAGAAGTATGAATCATAGCCCTCTGTGCCACAGAGGAAGAGATCCACTTTAAAAACCAGGAAATAGGCAAGGCAATGATAAAAAAAATAAAATGGTTAGTATCTTATTATGGAGAAAAGGAAGAGCAAGGTTCATATTCAGAGGAGTTCAGAATTGACATAATATCCACATCTGAAGCCTCAAAAGGGAAAATGAAGTGTTCTCAAGTTGAAAAATCATTCTTGGAACAGCTCAAGAAGGGTTTTAATAGCCAAATTAAAGGGTAGAAGAAAAATTGACCAATTACTTTAAAAAATACAATTGGGAAATGGAAAAAATTCATTAAAGAGAATAATTCCTTAAAAAATACAATTACCCAAATGAAGGAGTTCATAACATAACTGGAGAAAATAAAACCTTGAAAGGAGAATCTGGACAAATGGAAAAGGAGGCTCAAACTCTAACTGAAGAAACCAATTCTTTAAAAATTAGAATAAGACAAGATGACATGAATGACTCTATGAGGCATCAAGAATCAATCAAACAAAATCTAAAAAATTTAAAAAAATCTAGCCAAAAATGAAAAAAAATCTCATTTGAAAACCAACTGACATAGAAAATAGATCTATGAGAGAGAATCTAAGAATTACTGGTTTATTAGAATCCCATGATGAAAAAAAAACCAAAACAACACACACACAAACAGCCTAGACAGCATCTTCCAAGAAACAATCAAGGAAAACTGCCATGAGTTCCTAGAACCAGAGGGTAAAATAGTAATCAAAAGATTCCACCTTTCATCTCCTGAAAGAGATCCCAAATTGAAAACTTCAAGGAACATTGTAGCCAGATTCCAGAATTATCAGGTGAAGAAGAACATACTGCAAACAGCCAGAAAGAAATAATTCAAATATGAAAGAATTGCAGTCAGGATCACATAGGACCTTGTAGTTTCTATTTTGAAAGATAGGAGGGATTGGATTATGATATGTCATAAGGCAGAGGAGCTTTGACAAACCACCAAGATCAACTACCCAGATAAATTTAGCATAATTTTAAGGCAAGGAGATGGTCATTCAACAAAATAAGGGACTTCCATACTTTCCTGATGAAAAAGTAAGAGCTCAATGGACAATTTGATCTCCATTTTCAAGACTCAAGGGAGACATAAAAAGGCAAACAGGGAAAAATAAACACTCAAACACAGACATGCATACACGCACACACACACACACCAAAATAATATTAAAAAAGCTTGCTATTCAATAAGGACAAACTGTTTATATCCCTCTATGGAAGGATGTTAACTGTTAATCTTAAGTGTTCAATTATTACATCACTTTAAAACAATATAATATAGGGTGTGGGTATAAAGTAACTAAAGGGTACAAAGGGATTGTAATGGAAGAAGAGAAAAGGGGGAAGCAGAAAATGATAAATTACGTCACACAAAGGGGGTTATACTGTTGTGAAGAGAATAAGAGTGAGCAGAAACCTGGGTTCAAGATGAATTTAGGTGTGGATTTGTTGATCAAGCATGCAGGATTATGTGGAGTGTAAACTCAAATCAGGCAGTGATCTTTGGGCTTTACAGACTTGATTTTATAGGCCAAAACTACAAACACAGAAGTATGACAACAGAAGCAAAAAGAGGAGCCAATGGTTAGATGCATAATCCAGGGCTAATTTTGGAATATGGTGTGAAGGTACAGGGATGCCACCTTACTGTGATACAGGTGTCCCTCAGAAGAAAAGGGTAGTCAGCTCTTTCCAGAACAAAGTAGCAGGACATGAGGTATGGGGGAACTGGAAAGTCCAAGGACAAGCTAGGGTCATGTTCCAGGCAAAGGGTGTGAGGACCCTGTTTGGTTAATGGAACAGGACAGGGTTTCTATGTCGCACCATAACCCTGATTTATACTCATAATGGTTCAAGGAAAGAAATATATATATATATATATAATAGGGAACTTTGCCCTGAACAATGCATAGTCATGCCTTACAGCTATTCCAAGGTATAACATGATATAGGATAGGGACAAAAATAGAAATAAAAAGGGGCTCAATGGTGGGACACAGGTGGGCCACGAATCAGGTGATGGGCAGGTAACCTGAGATTTGGGTTTAGGCACAACAATACATATTACAGTAGAGGGAAAGAAGGGAGGGAGATGGGTATTGTATTTATTATTCTCATTGGTTTTGGTTTAAGGAGAAAATACAGTCAATTATAGGAATTTAATATGAGGAGACACAAAACCTTATTATAGCAGAAGGAAAGAAGGGAGGGAAAAGAACATTGTTTGAGATTTGCTCTTATCAGGTTTGGTTCAAGGACAGAATAACATACTCTATTAAGTGTGGAAATCTAACATGCTCTATAGGCAGTAGGAGGAAAAGGGAAAAGAAAAGTGGAGATATAAAGAAGGAAGGGAAAATAGTAAGGGAAAATCATAGGTAAAGGGAGGGAATATTGAGGGAGGAGGTAATCAAAAACAAAACTCTTTTGATGAGGTTAAAGGTGAAGGGAGAAATTATACCATAAATGGGGTGGGGGAAAGGATAGAGAGAAAGACACAGATAGTAATCATAACTATGAATGTGAATGGGATGAACTCTCCCATAAAATGAAGGCAATAGTAGAATGGATTAAAACCATAATCTTGCAATATTTTGCTTACAAGAAAGACAGTACAAATGGGGATAGACACAGAGTAAAGGTGAAAGCCTGGGGTAGAATATAATGTATTTCAGTTAAAGTGAAAAAAAAACCCAAATATAGCAATCCTAATTTCAGACAAAGCAAAAGCAAAAATAGATCTAATTAAAAGAGATAAGGAAGGAAACTATACCTTGATAAAAAGTACCCTTAATAATGAAGATATATCATTACTAAATTTATATGCACTATGTGGTAAAGTACTCAAATTCATAGACTCCAGCTGCTGAGACAAAAACTCATGATTTGACAAAAACTGCTGGAAAAACTGGAAAATAGTATGACAGAAACTGGGCATAGACCAATATCATAAACCATATACCAAAATAAGGTGTATCTGGATTCACAATCTAGATATAAAGGCTAATATTGTAAGCTATCTGGGAGAGCAAGGAATAGTTTACCTGACAGATTTATGGAGAAGGGAAGAATTTAATACCAAACTAGTGTTAGAGAGCATCATGAAATGCAGAATATATAATTATGATTATATTAAATTGAAAAGATTTGTACAAACAAATCCAATGTAACCAAGATTAGGAGGGAAGCAGAAAATAAGGAAAGAGTTTTTACAACCATTGCCTCTAATAAAGGCTTTGTTTCTATAATATACAGAGAACAGAGTCAAATTCATAAGAATACAAGTCATTCCTGAATTGGTAAATTGTCACAGGTTATGAATGTGTAGTTTTAAGAGGAAGAAAGTAAATATATGTCTATGCATATGAAAAATGCTCTAAATCACTATTGATTAGAGAAATGCAAATCAAATTAACTCTTAGGTACCCCATGTCACCAATCAGATTGGTAAGATGATAAAACAGGAAAATAACAAATGATGGAGAAGATGTGGGGGAATTAGAACACTAATGCATTGTCAGTGGAGTTATGAACTGATTTTTACCACTCTGGAGAACAATTTGCAACTATGTCCAAAGGGCTATAAAGATGTGCATACTCTTTGATCCAGCAATACCACTTTTCGGGCTATATCCCAAAGAGATTATACAAGTGGGAAAAGGACATGTATATGCACAAACAAATATAGGAAATATATAAGAAATGCTATAAGAATTGAGGAGTGGACAGAACTGGGGAGGGGGAGTAAGAGTTAAGATGGTGGCATAGAAGCAGCAAAACTCTGCAGCTCTTTCCATAACCACTTCAAATACCTATGAAATATGACTAAATAAATTTTAATGCTCCAGAAGTCAAAAAGTGGCAGAGTGGCAAAACTCCCACTAGAGGCAGCCTGGCAGGCAGATAGGAAGGGGTTCATTTCAGTGCATGCATGAACCCATGGCTGGAGCCCTAGGGCACCCAGAACAAGCCATGGCTGGAGCAAAAATCACCAGCAGCTGTACTGTTTTCCAGATTTGCCAATCCATAAGAAACAAGGACTAAAGTGGGATTGCTGTTCTGGGGTTGAGGGTAGGGGAAATATGGAGAGAAAATTTGTAACTCGAAAATCTCATGGAATGATGTAAACAAGAAAACAAATAAAAATTTATATTTAAAAAATGCCCTAGCATAAAGTTACTCTGTCCTAATTGCCCAATTCAAGCATCACAGATACCTAGGCTCCTTAAGAGTCTACTCAATATGGCAAACTTTCAATAAACTTTACTTTTCTTTGGTTGAGAAAAAAAAAACATGGACTAAGTGAAACATCAGTGGAACTCACAAAATTTGGGGGAGAGGGTCCGGCCAATTGCCCCAGGGCTAGAACAGACTGAAGTGGTGGCCCTGCAGCCACCTCCACATGGCTGCTTAAGAGCTCATGGCCTGCAGATTGCAGGTGGTTAAAGTGATCATTCAGTGGAGAAGGGCTCTTGCCTTGAGCTGCCTGGATTGGGATCATGGTCTTGGATTGTGGTCCTGAGATATGTTTTCAGTGAGCCAAATCTGGTGGGGGTTGCAAAAATGGTGGCCTCCTAATAGTTCCAGCAGCTATGAAAAACCCAGTTCAGATTTGGGACAGAACTCTCCCCTCTGAAAGCAGAGTGCTATTGAACCTAAAAGTCAAGTAGTTGACTGGCAACATGAGTAGGCAAAGGAAGCAAAGCAAGCCCAGCAATGCAGCTTTAGATTCCTTTTTTGGGGACAAAAAGACTTAAAGCATGGAATGGAAGGAAGACAACATAGTCAGAACTCCCACACCAAAAGCTTCCAAGAAAAGTATAGATTGGTTACAAGACATAGAGCAGCTTAAGAAGGATTTTTAAAACACAAAAAAAGAGAAGTGGAAGAAAAATTGGGAAGAGAAACAAGAATGACACAAGAAAATCATGAAAAAAGTCAACAACCTGACTGAAGAAAATAACACCTTAAGAATTAGATTAACTCAAATCACAAAAGAGGCCCGAAAATCCAATGAGGAGAAAGATGCCTTAAAAAGTCAAATTTGCCAGATGGAGAAAGAATCTCAAAAGCTTTCTGAAGAGAATGATTCCTTCAGAATTAGAGGGGATCAAATGGAAGTAAATGGCTTTATGAGAAATCAAGATACTATTAAACAGACCCAAACAAATGAAAAAAAAAGACAAAGTGAAATATCTCAATGAAAAAAACACTGACCAAAAAATAGATCCAGGAGAGATAATTTAAAAATTATTAGACTACCTGAAAGCCATGATCAAAAAAAGAACCAAGAAAGCCTCCTTAAATAAATTAAGGAAAATCGCCCTGTTATTTAAAAACAGGGGGCAAAATAAAACTTGAAAAAATTCACTGATCACCTCCTGAAAAAGATCCCAAAAAGAAAACTCCTGGAAGGTTATAGCCAAGTTCTGGATTTCCCAGATCAAGGAGAAATTATTACAAGATGCCAAGAAGAAACAATTTGAATAGATTTTTAAAAAACATATCATCCCTTAATATTAAACTCACCCTTTTCCCTCTCTGCCCTCCAACTACACTAATAACAAGGATGGTCTCAGGAGTTAAAAATATTACCTTTTCATGGAAGAATGTAAACAGCTCAATTTTAACAAGTCCCTTGTGATTTCTCTTTCCTGTTTACTGTTTTGTACTTCTCTTGAATCTTGTATTTGTTAGTCAATTTTTACGTTTAGCTCTGGTATTTTCTCAAAAATGTATTAAATTCCTCTATATAACTGAATATCAGTTTTCCCTTCTCATTGATTCTGCCACTCAGCTTTGCTGGTAGGTGATTCTTGGTTTTAATCCTAGCTTCTTTGACACTCAGAATAACATATTGCAAGCCATTCAATTTCTTGATAAAGAAGCTGCTAAATCTTGTGTTACCCTAATTATGTTTCTACAATACTTGAATTCTTTCTTTCTGCCTGCATGCAACATTTTCTTCTTGATCTGGTGACTCTGGGATTTGTCTATAATAATATTGGTAGTTTTCACTTTGGGATCTTTTTCAGGAGGTGATCAGTGGATTCTTTCATTTATTTATTCTGCCTTCTGATTCTAGAATATCAGGGTGGTTTTCCTTCATAATTTCTTGAAAGTTGAAGTCTAGGCTCTTTTTTGATCATAGCTTTCAGGTAGTCCATTTAAAATATATAAATATATATGTATATCTATATCTATATATTATATCTATGTATTTATGTATGTATCTGTGTATGTGTGCATGTATGTATGTATGTATGCATCTATCTACCTATCTGTCTATCTATCTATCTATTTGTCTATCTATCTATCTATCTATCTATCTATCTATCTATCTATCTATCTGTCTATCTATCTTCCTTGGATCTATTTTCCTGGTCAGCTGTTTTTACATTATGATTCATAACAGTAGCAAAATTACAGTTATGAAGTAGCAAAGAAAATAATTTTATGGTTGGGGGTCACCACAACATGAGGAAATGTATTAAAGGGTTGTAGCATTAGGAAGGTTGAGAACCACTGCCATAAATGAGCAAGACAGGCTGGAGGTTTTATTTTAACTTTACACTTTGATATAGCTCTTCTAAATCCTTTAGTTACAACCAGATTGAATAACTAAGATATTAATAGTATCTACCTTTAATAACATGAGGTACTTTGCTTTTTCCTATTGTTCTGTCTTCTAGAGTTTCTCCTTATGCATATGAGATCTCAAGCATTTGAAATAACTAAGCTCATTAAAAACAAGTGGATTATTTAGAAAATATAAAGAAACTGAAATAATTATGTATATAGGATTGACTGATGTAGCTTTCTAGTATGTTTTAGTGATAACCAATTCCAAGTGGTGATGCTTGTTATTACAAAAAGAGACCTGATTCCTTTGAACTCAGCCATAACTTGTTCTAATACATTGGTTTTACAGTGTAATATATCACAGCACCCAGAGTCACAGAATTTGAGACTTGGAGAGGACAGGAGCATGCACTTAAGTCTGACTCATAGAGGTAAGGAATTCTGCACTACATAATGTCCAGCCAGTGTTTATTCAGCTTCCACTTAAAGATCTTCAAAGTTGGTTAACCCACCACCTCTCCAGACAGCCCATCCAAATTTTAGATAACTCTTAGCACGTTTTTCCTGACATTGGACCTAAATTTTCCTCTTGGCGATTTTTGCCCATTGCTCATTGTTCTCCCATATTGGACCACATCAAAGCTTTTGGAATACTTGAAACAATTCTCATGTGTTATGCCCTACTCCCACCTTCAATTTTTGCTTTTTTTCCTCAAGTTTGAGCCTTACTGGTTTGTTCAACTTGCACACATATGTCATGATTTCATCATGACATTACCTTCCTAATCATTCACTCTTTTTTCCTTTTCTTTTTTTAATTTTTAAATTTTAATTTATTTTCTTGATTACATCATTCATTTCCAGTTTTGAGTTACAAATTTTCTCCCCTTATTTCCCCTACCCCCAAGCCCAAAACAATGATCCCACTGTAAGGCCCCTCCCACAATCTGATCTCTTTTATGTCCTCCTCCAACATCCCTCTAACTTTCTAGTACGGCAGGGAGGGTCTCTATACCCCCATCTCTATATGTCTTATTTCTCAGTTGCATTTGATTGTATAGCTTAAAATTCTAGATTCTTGCAGTTCCTCCCTTGTCAACCACTCCCACTGGAAGGAGCAGCAATTCAATTCAGGCTGTACATGTGTAATTACACAAGACATCTCCATGGTGGGCATATTGTGAGAGGCTGATTGTGTGTCCCTCCTTCCTAAGCTGCACCTCCCATTATTTTGTTCTCTACCCTGTCCCTGTCCCTTTCTTGAGAGGTGTATGGTTCCCACAACCTTCCCCTGACCCCATCCTTCCCTCCATCACCTCCGCTCTCATCCCCATCCAGCCTACTCTCCTGTGTTGCAAGATACTCAGTTTAGAGTTTATGTCATTCCTTCCCTAAGCCAAATTTACTGAGAGGAAATGAAAATAAAGTTGTAACAGTTATCCCTTGCCTCATTTATATGGGAAAAGTCTCTCCCTGTCTCCTCTCATACAAGTCCTTTCCCACTTAAAAATTTCACCTTTTGAAGTATCATCTCTTCCTAATAAATTGATCCTGAACCCTCTATATACACATATATACCCATGCATATATACCCATATGTATTTATATGCATATATACCCTCCTATATAGACATATGAGTAGGTATACGTATTTATACATTTGTATTCCCTTCACCTATCCTTCATACTAATAAAAGATTCATAAGTCACTATTATTGTTTTCCATATTGGCATGTAAATAGTTCAATTTTGATAAGTTCCTTATGATTTCTTTCCACTGTTTACCTTCTTATGCTTCTTGTGTTTGAGTGGCAAATTTTCTGTTCAGTTCTGGTTGTTTCATCAAGAATGCTTGAAAGTCCTCTACCTCACTAAATGGCCATATCTTCCCTTGGAACATTATACTCAATTTTGCTGGGTAGGTGATTCTTGGTTTTAATCCCAGCTCTCTTGCTCTCTGGAATGTCATATTCCATGCCCTTCAATCCCTCAGTGTAGAAGCTGCCAGATCCTGGGTTATGCTGATAGTGCTTCTGCAGTATTCAAATGGTTTTTTCTTGGCAGCCTATAATATTTTCTCCTTCGTGTGGGGATTCTGGAACCTGGCAATAACATTTCTAGGAGTTTTCTTTTGGGGATCTTTTTGAAGAGGTGATCAGTGAATTATTTCAAGTTTTATTTTGCCCTCTGATTCTAAAACATCGGGGCAATTTTCTTTGAGGATTTCTTGAAGGGTGCTTTCCAAGTTCTTTTTGTGGTCATGGGTTTCAGGTAGACCAATAATTTTCAAATTTTCTCTCCTGGATCAATCTCCTGGTCAGTGGTTTTTTCAACGAGATATTTCAGGTTGCTTTCTATTTTTTCATTTTTTTGTAACAGTTTAATACTATCTTGGTTTCTCATAAAATCATTAGCTTCCACGTGCTCCACTCTAATTCTGAAGGAATTATTCTCTTCAGAATGCTTTTGAGACTCTTTCTCTATTTGGCAAATTCGACTTTTTAAGGCATTCTTCTCTTCATTGGCTTTCTGGGCTTCCTTTGTCATCTGAGTTAATTTGCTCTTTAAGGTATTGTTTTCTCATGAGGGAAGAGTATAGTGGGATTATTTTCTCTCTTATTCCTTGAAGCAATGTTTCTCTTAAGGTTTTTTTGTCTGCCCCATCAACCTGCTTATTCATATGGAACTGGTCCCCCTCTAACATCCTCAAATCCTTTTAGGAACAACTGTATATTCATGTTTCTTCACACATTTTACTAATAGAGTTGATTCTAAATTTTTTTAGTCAAATACATGACTTCATATTTATTCTTACTCGATCTCCTTGTGTGATTTAGCTCAGTGTTCTAGCCTGTCAAGGATATTTTGGTTCCTAATTCTGTCATGTTTATATTAGCTCTCCTTCTCAGCTTTTTGTCAACTGCAATTGTGATAAGCTTTTAATATAAACCTTTTTCAAAGTCCTTGGTAGAAATATTAAACAAGCAAAAGTATAGGGCTTTGAGTATACTACTTAAAACATCTTGCTCTGGGGAAATGGAGCAAAGTCACTCAGCCACTCCTAACTCCATTTGAATGTGTGATTATACAATTCATACTTCTCCACCTTTAAAGTAAGCTAAATTTCTTAGTGAGTTCCCTGTGTATCCACCTTGATCTTTTCAGACCAATCTTGTTGTTTCTCTGCTTTTATTTAAAACTGTTCCCATTCAAATCTTTCATTCTGAATATTTCCTATATCTTATGTACTGATTTCTCCTAAAATATTTTGTTCTGTGAGATCTTGTAAGTCAGTCTTCAAAATTATGTCTATCAGTTTTCCCCTAACATAATGTTCATATCAGATTATGTCAAGTGTCACTCCATTTCATAAACTTGAGAATGTTTTGATGACTTTCTCCTGAGGTTCCCACCATTTCTACCTCACCAACGATTTTCTTTCTGTTGGTGTCATTCAGACATACAAGAGAATGTCCTTCATTGACTTCTGTAATTCTTCAAGAATTAAATGATCACTAAGGCAAGCCAAGTAGTTTTGAGTTGCTCTTCTTTTGTTTGAGGAAGAACATCAGTACATGTCCGAATAACTGACCCCTTCAGTCACTACTACATCATATTACTGTGCAAAGGTTGTGATTTGCCTCCCTAATTCATGGCATTTCTGGATGACCCCTATTAAGTGAAATTTCATGATACTAGGACATAGGAATGATATTTGAAGAGATATCCAGAGACAGATATTTCAGGGAATTAAATACTGTAATGTGTTACTAGGATTTGGAGAGAGTTAGATATTGATAACCTGCATATCTCTGAAACTGTATTGCAATGGTATGTCATTTTTAAGGGCCATAAGCAAATATCATAATTTATATAGTATTAAAATATTACTATGGTGAGAAAGATGTATATGAATGGCATCCAGCATAAAGATTTCTATTGACAGATAAACTGAAGTATTAATCATTTGAATTGTTGTACAGTATTAAAATGAAAGTGGAAAGAAGTGATGAAAGAAACTTTCCTTAAAATAAAAATTTAGAAATTACCTGAAGTTAAACAATTATGACATATGTAAGATTGTGCAAATACAATTACAAAACACTTAGCAAAAACACTTGGCAAAAACATAAGTTTTTACAAAAATACCTAAAATTATAGTCAATACTTATGATTAGATCATACCAATATAATAAAAATGAATCTGCTTCTTGAATTAACAGATTTAAACTATGCAATGTTATTGCCAATACAAGAATATACATCATCGGGTGAAAGACTCTTTCTGAAATATAATTTAAAATGTAAAGTCATTTAGAAGAAATTATATTTAGAAACACAGCTTGCTATTTACACAAATTAAAAGGTGGACCTAATTTGGAATGAATGGTTATATGCAATAAATAAGAAAATGCCAGGTTTTATTCATAATTATATCTTTAGGGACAATTTTTATCTTCAAAAATGAATGAAAATAATATAGAAAATAAAATGAAACATAACAGTTTGATCACAAAAATTAAAAATGATTCACATGAATAAAATTAATGAAGATAGAAAAGAAAAAACTGTAGAAAGGAAAAATTCATCAAATATCATTGATGAACAAATAAAGAACAGACCTAAGTGTACAATTTCAAGAGCAATAATCCAATACATATATTCAAAAATATGAAGAGTTTTATAAAAAAGAATTATAAAGTATAAATAACAACTGTAAAATGTGATGGAATTTTGAATAACTAATAAGATGAATGCAAATAAAAACAACTATGGGATATTTTACCCTGGAACCTGAATATTATAAAAAATGACAAAAATGGTGTTGATGTTGAAGGAGCAATGGAAAGATACTAACTCTATTGTACTACCATCACGGCTGTGAATTGGGCCAACAATTCTGGATAACACAGTAATGGTAATGAAATTTAAAGATCCCTTTTTATTGGAAAGCTTAGAGGTACTTTGCACCTAGTTCAAATTAAGCGTCTTTTAGAGAAACAGAAGGTATGAACTCTTGTTACTGACAAAACAGAAAGAGCATGAAAAGAGAGGAACAATACTGTACATAAGGAAAAACCTCAGAGAGGGAGCATCAGAATTCCTTGGGATAAGCATCATAGAGGGAGAAACAGCTGCTGCCAAGGAGACAGAAAAGGAAAGGCCCAGGCCAGAGAGAATGAATTTGCTTTTGGGAACCTGGGTGAAGTGATTTTGATTCTGGAAATGAGCTGGAGTTTCTGCTGGGGAGCTACCAGATTCTCCTGGGAGCTGCTGAAGACTGAGGAAACATGACTGTGACACTGGTTATTTAGATGAACTTGTTTGTGGCTTTGTTAAGCCTTGACTTCCCAGGAACAGAGATTGTGAAGGATTTAAGGTGAATTGGACACTGTGAGCTTCAGCATAGAATAGGAATAGCATGGAGAGCTGGACAAGGAACTGGGAGCTGTCTGCCTTTGAACCCAGGTGATAGCTTGGGGAATCCAGGTAGGAGCTGTGACCATGGAAGGGGATTCAGGGAATCTAAGAGACTGCATGAGTCAAGCTGAAAGAAGACTTTACTGACTGAGAAGACTGTAACTTATTTGTGATGGAGGGGTGGATGACCTGTGTATTTTACAATACCCCTTAAGAGAGTTCTGAGTAGTGACTGACATTGTAACTTAGTGTTCCCCACTGGTGGAGAACTTTGACTATTGTATTTTGTGACCTTTCAGGAGGTAAACCTTCTTAAGAATGATTGAATGATTGAGTTGATTGAAAAATTAAGTTACTAAGTGATTGACTGAATGATTAAACTTTGTTCAGAACTATGTGACCATTGTGGTGAAAACTATGTGGCCATTTTCTGTGATAAGTTGTTATGAATCCTGTACCTTGATTTTCTGTGAATGTTTGCTCTGATTTGATAGTGAATAAATAGTGTGTTCACTATACTGTGTAATCAGAACCTTGAAAAGCTGTTCACAGCAGCATTCTTCTGGAAAGCTGTTCAGGCTTGGCTTTAATTTAGAAATACTGAAATGAAATTACTAAATTACATATAATCTTTTTTGAGTTTTAAAATTTTTAAAATTGTTTTCTTATTTACATCACTCATTTTCATGAGATTTTTAAATTACAAATTTTCTCCCAGTCATTCCCCTTCCCCAATCGCAAAACAGCAATCCCACTGTAAAGACCCTCCCCTGATCTGCTCTCTTACTTTCTGGTAGGGCAGTGAGGGTCTCCCTACCCCAACCCCTGTATAACTTAATTCCTAGTTGCCAGTATTGCAGAACTTTAAATTCTAGATTCTTTCAGTTCCTCCCTTGTCACCCTCCCCCACTGGAAGGACAAGCAATTCAATACAGGTTGTGGATGTGTGACTATACAGGACATCTTCATAGTGGACATATTGTGACAGTGATCATATGTCCTTAATTCCTATCCCTCCCTCCCTTGTTCTGTTCTCTACCCTGTCTCTGTCCCTTTCTTACAGTGTGTGCTTCCAGCATCCCTCCCCCAGACCCTGCCCTCCCCTTCATCATCCCCCCTGTCATCCCCATGACCCCTACTGTCCTCTGTGGCATGATGCCCAGTTCAGAGTTTATGCCATTTATTCTCTAAGCCAAATTCAATAAGAGTAATTGAAAGTAAAGTTGTAACAGTTATCCCTTGGCTCTTCAATATGGGACGATTAACCCCATTCTGTCTGTCCCTGTCTCCTCTCATTCTAGTCTTCTCCCACCTCAGAATTTTGGCTTTTAAAGTATCATCCCTTGGTATTCAGTTCATCCTATACCCTCTATATACACATATATATACATGCTCAGCTATGTATTCATACGCATATAGAGCCTCCTATTTTTACATATGTGTAAGTATACTTATATATACATTTGTATTCCATTCCCCTATCCTCATACTAAGAAAAGTTTCATAAGTTACTATTATTGTTTTTCCATCTTGGCATGTAAATAATTCAAATTTGATAAGTTCCTTATGATTTCTTTCACATGTTTACCTTCTCATGCTTCTTGTGTTTGATTGTCAAATTTTCTGTTCAGTTCTGGTTTTTTCAGCAAGAATGCTTGAAAGTTCTCCACCTCATTGAATGACTATAATTTCCCCTGGAATAATATGCTCAATTTTGCTGGGTAGTTGATTCTTGCTTTCAATCCCAGCTCCCTTAATCTTTGAAATATCATACTCCAGGCCCTTCGATCCCTCAGTGTACAAGCGGCCAGATCCTGGGTTACCTTGGTAGTGCTTCCACAGTATTCAATTGGTTTTATCTTGGATACCTGTAATATCTTCTCCTTTAACTGGGTATTCTGGAACCTGGCAATAACATTTCTAGGAGTTTTCTTTTGGGGATCTTTTTGAAGAGGTGATCAGTGAATTATTTCAAGTTTTATTTTGCCCTCTGATTCTAAAACATCAGGGCAATTTTCTTTGAGGATTTCTTGAAGGATGCTTTCCAAGTTCTTTTTCTGGTCATGGGTTTCAGGTAGACCAATAA
>CM053595.1:38019084-38059024 GCA_028646575.1 Pseudocheirus occidentalis | reverse complement strand
GAGGTGATCAGTGAATTATTTCAAGTTTTATTTTGCCCTCTGATTCTAAAACATCAGGGCAATTTTCTTTGAGGATTTCTTGAAGGATGCTTTCCAAGTTCTTTTTCTGGTCATGGGTTTCAGGTAGACCAATAATTTTCAAATTGTCTCTTCTGGATCTATTTTCCAGGTCAGTGGTTTTTTCAAGGAGATATTTCATGTTGCTTTCTACTTTTTCATTTTTTTTTGTAACAGTTTAATACTATCTTGGTTTCTCATAAAGTCATTAGCTTCCACGTGCTCCACTCTAATTCTGAAGGAATTATTCTCTTCAGAATGCTTTTGCGATTCTTTTTCCATTTGGGAAATTTGGCTTTTTAAGGCCTTCTTCTCTTCATTGGCTTTCTGGGCCTCTTTTGCCATTTGAGTTAATTTATTTTTAAAGTGTTATTTTCTTCAATCAGGTTGTTGACTCTCATTTCATGGTTTTCTCGCATCATTCTCATTTCTCTTCCCAATTTTTCCTCCACTTTTCTAATTTGTTTTTCAAAGTCATTTTTCAGGTGATCTATCACCTCTAGGAATTCTTCAAGTGTCTTGGAAGCATTTGGTGTGGGAGTTCTTACTGTGTTGTCTTCCTCCCATTCCATGCTTTGATCCTTTTTTTCCACAAAAAAATATTCTAGAGTTTTATTGCTGTTCTTATTTTGCTTCCTTTTCCTCATGTTGGTCAGTCAATTAATTTTTTTTAAACTTTGTGGAACTCTGCTTCCAGGGGAGAAAGCTGTGTTCCCAATTGCTGGGGTTTTCCCCACTGCCAGAGCTATTGGGGGGGGGATGATGCAGCCTCTCCCAGCGTTGGCTTGCTGAAAGCGCACCTCAGACCCACCAATGAAGATCATGATTTGGATCCAGGCCTCTCAACACAGGAGCACTTGTCCCTGATCAATTCGATTGATCCCCCCTGCAGGGTCCACAGGCCATGGGCTCTGAAGCAGCCCAGTGGTGGTAGCCACCGGTTACAGTAGTTCCTGTCCTTCCCCCACTGCTTCTTTGTCCTGTGGGCAGGTGGGACAAACTGCTTTTTCCTCCCCCAAATTAAGTTTCAAAGTTCCACTTTCACTGACCTTCTGTAATCCTGCTTTGCTAGATGTGAAAATCCCTCCATGTGCTGTAGATCTGCTCCCCTAGGGTAGACTCAAGCTACGGCTTGGGAGGCTTGGCTCCTTCTGACCATCCTGAGGTCTGGCCAGTTTTGCTTTTGGACTGGGCTGGTCTCAGCTCCTGGCTTGCCGGCCTGCTGGATGAGCCCCTCCTGCCGAGCTGCCTTTTTCTAGTCCTTTTTTTTCATGCCTTGGTATATGTGGCATTGCTCCAGGTGCTGTAGATGTTCTCTCCTGTAGACTGGCTGTGGCTTGGCTCCTCTGGCTTTCCTGGGGCCTGGCCCAGTTTCTGTTTCAGGCTGGGCTGTCCTTGGCTCCCAGTCTGCCATGGTGAGCACCTCTAGCTGAGCTGCCTTCAGCAAGAGATGTGTTTTCTGTATTTTTCTGAGTTTGAGAGCCCTAGACTTTGCTGAGAGTCATATTTTATGGGTATTTTGGTTGGTTGTGTGGGAGCTGAGGGACTTTGCTGCTTCTATGCCACCATCTTGGCTCTGCTCCTCAATTCCCTACATATAATCTTTAATCCACAGTTCTCTCTAATTAGTGTATAATCCCAAACAGAAACTGAACTATAATATATATACCAAAATAAGTATAGAAGCACTTTTTTTTTAGTCCACTGAAACTCCCCCTCTAGCCTTTTGATGCTAGGCTCTGATTTGTGAGATTTTGCTTTGTCTTTCATAGTCTATGCCACTACTCAATTTTTACTATCTTTGAAATCCTCCTAATTGCAATCTAGCCTTCTTACCCTTCTCCAATCATAACACATATTCCCATTTTTGTGTTGTGATTGGTTACCTGGTCTTACCAAGTTAGTACTATGTTGACAATCAACTTGTTTTCCCTTATATGTATTTTCTTCCCTCATCATGATGTATGCTCCCTTAGGATATTGCCTGCTTCACTGTTTTTGTATCCTCATCACTTAACATTTCAAGCACTTAAGAAATGTTTTTGCCTCCATTGATTCATAGTATTAAATAAATGCAAATCATTTGGGTACCCATTGATTGATTAAAGATTTTTTATATGGTATGTGAATGTAATGGAACACTCTCATACAATTCAAATGATAATTGTAAGGAATTCAGAGAAACATAAGTTTTTACAAAGAAAAATAAGCAGATTCAAAAGAACAAAGTACATTTTGACTACAACAATGCAAATGAAAGAATGATTAAAAATGAAGTTAAATTCTATACAATTGAAAAACAGTGATGATTCTAAGGAATATAAATGAAGCAAGTATGAAAATTCCACAGTAATGAGTCAGGAGATTACTAAGACAGAGTGTAATGTGCCTTTTCAGATTCAGTGATATTTTCAGTTGTTGCTTTTCTTTTTTGGAAATGGGTTCATAAGAGCACATAGAATTTCCCTCCACCCTTAAATAACATAATGATTATGATGCAAAGACAAAAGACATCAATATATCCTTTTTAGGCTCTTAAATTTTTACAAGATTGAGAAAACTATTTCTCTGTCCTTTAGCAGCTTCTTTTATCACTTACTTGGTGGGATTTTGTTGAAATATTTGATGATCTATTTAACTATCGATATTCCTGAGCAAATGGAGAAATACAAAGGAGGCAAGAAGGAAGAGATAATTTGTAAAACACAAGTCAAGTCTCAGAAGAAATACACTTCATCTTTTTGATGAAGTAAATATATCAATATATTTAGTATCAGAAACTCTTGAAAATATTTTTCTAATATGAGCTGATGTTAACTGTTTTGCAATCAAATCCTATGGTAATTTAACTGGTAAATTTAAGCCTTTGAATACATAGATGCTGGTGACAATATTCTATACTTTCAAGGCTTTGAAAATGATTAAAGAGTAAAATGACCAAGCAATACCACTTCTAGGGCTGTATTCCAAAGTGACCATAAAAATGGGAAAAGGACCCACATGTAAAAAAAAATGTATTCATAGTAGCTCTTTTTGTGGTGGCAAAGAAATGGAAATTCAGGGAATGCTCATCAACTGGGGAATGACTAAAAAAGTTGTGGTATATGAATGTAATGGAATACTATTGTAGCATAAAAAATGATGAGGTGGCAAACTTCAGAGAAACGTGGAAAGATATACATGAACAGATGCTGAGTGAAGTGAAAGAACACTGTATACAATAACAACCACACTGTGATGATTCACTTTGATAGACTTATTTCTTCTCAGCAATGTAAGGACATAAAATGACTCTAAAAGATTTATAATGGAAAATGCCATCCATATCCAGAGAAATATGGAATATGGATGTAGATCAAAGCAAACCATTTGCTCTCTTTTTTAAATTTTGTTTTTCTTTTTCATTGTTCCTCCCATTCTTTTTAATTCTTCTATACAACAAATAATGTTAAAATATGTTTAATAAGAATATATATTAAGAATGTATATCGGATGTTATCTTGGGCATGAGGGAAAGTAGGGAGGTGGAGAAAATTTAAAGCTCCTGGAAATGAATGGTGAGAACTAAAAATAAGTAAATTTATCAAAAAAGAAGGTTGGACTATATTCAGCAATCCACAGATCAAAACTGAGAGGGGAAAAGAGTACAGGCAAAATAAAATCAGATCATTGCTCTTCATTTTGTTTAAAAACCTGCAGTCTCTGAAGGAAGAATCACATTTTGTTCTTATAATTTAGGGAGGCAGTACCTAGCTCTTTCTAATAGATATTAAGTGAGTCTAATATTTTCCCTTATGACATAGTTGTATAGATGCTACTGTTGGGAGTAAAACTTAAGAACAACTTCCATAATACTCTTTTTAATGAACAAAGTAAAAAGTGATATTCTAAAATAATTCATTTTGGGAAGGAAGAATGTGTGTGTGTGTGTGTGTGTGTGCGCACATGTGTTTGTGTGTGTGTGCGCAGAAATACTTACATATGTTTGGAAAAGGAATGAAGAGAGATTAAAATGAATAGTCCTGAAAAACTTTTCCCTTCTTTCATTAAATTTCTTTTTTTGAGTGAAAGAAGTCACAAATGTAAAAGGGTCAGAAAACCCATATGCACTAGCATTTATACTCTGACTTGTGACTTTTTTTCTTATTTCAGATCCTTAGTTTCTTCATGTTGCTAACATATTAATTCTTATTTATTGTGCATGACCGTTGTAGAATAAGGATTTTGTGCTGTCAAATGCTAGAAAAATGTATGGTATTATTAACTATAGTAGCAGCATATTGAGGAGAGCCTGATAGTTTCCATCTCATGGTTTCATCAGGGATACCCTTGATATATACATAAATCATTTTGCTGGCATGGTCCACATCTCATCTAATAGTCTTCCTCAACCATATCGTTGGTATTTTTTCCTACCACTGCACCTGCACTATAACCCCTACCATCTGCTTTCCATCTTTTGCTCTGGGTAGAAGTATCAGATGAGTATTTTTTTTCTTCTGCAAGATGTAAGTCAATTGACAACCCTATAACTTCATGTATTATTCCCATGGCTTCACAAACTAAAACAATCATCCCTAGTTACCATTTCTATATAAGTTTTATATTAAAATATAAATTCTTTGAGAGAAAGAACTGTCTTGCCTTTGTATTTGTATCTCAAGTTTAACAATGCCCAGCACTATTAGGAATTAATGCTTTTCATTCACTCAAAAGAAATGTGTAGAATTATTTTTAAATAGCAGGTAAGAATATGCTTATGTGTTCTTTGTTGTAATTTAAAATCTGGTAATATTTTTGGTGGTCTTTTACATGCTTGTGGAATCTTCTTTCCATAGACTTCCATAGACTTTCTTCTCTTGATTTTGTACCTATCTTGTTCTTGTCAATTTCTTTTGGTGACTCTTCAGCCATAACGTAGGAACCTATCAGAGTCCCCTAAGGTTCTCTACTATGAACTCTTCTCTTTTCTTTCACTCAGTGATCTCTTTAACTTTTTAGAGCTTAGCTTAGTGCCTAGCACACAGTGGCTAATTATTTGCACTCATTCTCTTTCTTTGGTTCCATTCTGAACTGCTCTGTTCTGTTCTCTCTATCATTGTTTCTCAGGCTCTCTCACAAACACATTGTACACATGAGTGTTTGTATGTGTGTGTGTGTGTGTGTGTGTGCATGTGTGTTATCTGTGAGATGGAATGACTTGCCCAGGGTCACACAGCCAAAATGTAGGAGAGACATGAATACAGGTCTTTCTGGGTTAATGGTCAACTCTGTCCAATGTGTTATACTTACTTTCAATAACACTCGTTCTAAAAATTTGCAATATTAGTATTATTATAAAAATTACAATGATAAGTGATAATCTGACCTTTCATTATTGTTTATTTATAAAATATTTAACTCTTATTTGTTTTTTATTTAATTCTTCCCCCATTCCATCCATTTAAACATTTCTTACACTTATATATGTTTATCTTCTTTTTCTCAATTGGAAAGCATTTATTTTGAAGCTATTAAGCACCTGCATAAGGAGATGTGGAAGAAGCGTAGAAAAGCAAGAGCACTTTCATTTCATTATCCCTTAGTTAAACTACCTGGGCTTTGACAGTTTAATGAAGGGATAATGGGGAGAAAATGGCCTGGCCAAGTCTGCAGGACATTGTTTAATATAGCATTAATAGACTGGCTACATGCAATTTCTTCCTCTCTTGTCATTTTCGTGATTCACTTTGTTTTCTGTTTAGTAGAGAAAAACAAAGTAAAAACACAGAGGCCAAGAAAAAAAAAGATTCCCTTTTGCAAAGGAATGTACTTGCCTCACAAAAATCTAGTAGTGAAAGTAAGAGCTGAAAATGGCTTTCTTCAATGAACTAAATATCAACTATAATAAACAATCTAAATTAGCCTTCTGTTTAATCATATGCTCTTATGGAGGCTCCACTATGTGTTTACTTTGATTTTCATTTTCAGCTCTTCAGATCTCACATAGTCATTCTCTCCCTGCACTGGAGACTTGAATATTTGTGCACTTAAAAATTAACTTTCTGTGTCAATTCCCATAGATAATTTCCAAGTCTCAATGTATCAAAAATGTGATTAGTAACATTCTTTCTCCTTTTGCAACTTTTCTGATTTTACCTAAAAATTAAATTACTTCTTTCAACTCAACAAATATTAAACACTAGCTACATTAAGGCATCCTGCATATTCTTTTTCTTTATTTTTCATACTGCATTATTTTAAACCAAAGTATCATGTTATTGGCACATTTACAGAAAAATAAAAAAAAATCTTAATAAATAACATTTTATAGAAAGAAGTCATTTTGTGCCTACAAAGTCTTTTGTTTTTAATGGGTAGAAAAGGATTTGTAACTTTGACTCACCATCTCCTGTTGGCAAGTCAATCTGACAACATAGCTTTCATCTTTAACACCCTACTTAAATTGACCTTCTGAAGGTCATCACTGTGGTTACCTAATTGCTAAAATTAATGGTCTTTACTCAGTATTCTGCTTTCTTGATGTCTCTAAAGCATATGATGCTTGGGGCCACCGTCTCCTCCATGAAGCAATTTCTTCCCTTAATTTTTTTGACAGTACAGAATTCCAAGATTTTTTTCCCTCTCTTTACTTTCACTTCAAACTGCAACTCTTACTTCCCTGTGCCTTTGCCTAAAATACAGATATTTATCAAGATTCTTTTCTTAGATCTTTGTTCTCTTTTCTGTTCTTTTTCTTTTTGGGATATTTCATTTACATTTATGGATTTCATCATAATTTCTATGAAAGTGATTACTGACATATATCCTGAGTCCTGATTTCTTTCTAATCACTGGTCTTTCATTTATTCCTCCTTGCTAAATACAGTACATCATAGACATACTGTCTTCAGAGATTTAACATGCCTAAAAATGAACACTGTTCTTTTCCCATAAAATAGCTTCAAATTTCTCTAATTCAGGTCATTTTTCCAATGTCCCATTTGTCCAGGAGGGAAATCTTGGTATTATCTTTGACTTCTCCCTTCCTCTCCCATTGTCCTCATCTCCATTTTCTAAAGATAAAATGTCATATTATTTTTTCCTTACTAATGTCTCCTACATTTGTCCTTTCTTTTTGTCTTGCATCAACCAAATGTTCACTTCATTGTTACTGTCATACTGGAAATAATACAGCTGTCTTCCAACTTGTCTCCCTCCCTCTTGATACTTCTTATTACTTTCCTCTCAATCCACCCAAAATTATACCTAAGAAAATATGTTATGTACATTGATTTCCCTTTCTTATAAATCATTATTTATAACCCCCCATTATCCATATAAGAAACCAAATTTCCTAGTCTGGCTTATCACTCCTCAGCTTCTTGCTTAACCATATGTCTCTGAACCTATGTCTTTTGATTTCCCCAAAACTTTTCACTCCTCCCAAATCACTCTATTTTATTGATAATCATGTAATTTTCCTTATCTATTACTCCTTCCCAACACGTAATACCCTCTTTGCCTTTCTTAGCATCATCAGGGGAAAAAACTCCTCAGATTCTATTAAAAACAATAGGTCAAAATTCTTCTGTCTTTCAATTGTAATACATAGTTTTCCTCGGAACACTCCTATCACATACATAGATAGTTTAGGTATTTCTATTTGCCCTGTTATTCAGATGTGGAAACAGACTCATATGACACAGTGGAAATAGTGATAGAATTGGAGTCAAAGGACAGGAGTTCAGATCTTGCCTTTCCCACTTGTTACTTGTGTAATCTTGAATAAATCACTTAATCTCAGTTTCATGATAAATTGAAACAAGATGACTTCTACAATCATTTTTTGTTCTAAATCAATGATCTTAAAAATGAATGGTATATAATTTGCCTATGTTGACACTGATATTTCTGCATCTCTGTCTCTCACTCCAAGTTAAATACCCCTTTCCTGTTATATTAATCGGCCTACTAATATACATATGTTCAAATCCTAATTGTACAACTTAGCTATGGATCCCCAATAAAATAATTTCATCTTTTGTGAGTCTTATTATCTTTAAAACTGAAAATAATCATGCTGCTCAAAACCCTTTGCAAAAGATAAGTTGTCACACCAATATAAACTTGTATTTCTAAACTGACATATTCCAGAGATAAGATATATTATTTTGTATATTCACAATTTTCCTTCAAAGTTAGGACCAAGTTACAACTCTTTCTCGAAGCTTGGCAAATGACATGAGTCCACAAGGCAATGCTTTTGTACTCAGCTCTCTGCTCTTTATTATTACCAAGATGTTACAAGATGCAGCTTACAACCTAGACAGCACCCAGCTCATTGGTCATCTTCATGTTACTGCACCTCACATCTGTAATGGTAATCAATTTGTTTGATATTTAGGGCTAAGTAGAACAGATACTTAGGGCTAAGTAGATCATATACTTAGGGTTAAGTAGATCCTAGTAACTTAAGGCTAAGTATAGAACTCTGTCCATTGGTGAAAAGGTGTGAATTCCCCTGTTGACGTGGAAGAATGCTATTGGCTGAGACACTCCCCTGTTGACTTGGGAGAAGGCCAGTGCTTATAAGCAGGAGAATTTTAGAGACAGACAGATTTTGGATTTGGCTCCTCAGTGATGCTGACTGGTGACGTGAACAGGATGGGACTTTGTTTGTTGGTGGCCTGGTTGATCCTTGAGTTCTAGGCAAGAGAAGTCCTGAAGGGTTTGAGGTGAACTTCAGTGTGTGCCAGTGATTGCCCTGAGGACTGGACAAGGATCTGGGAACTATTCATCTTTGAGGACTAGACAAGAACCTGCCAGCTTTCAGCTCCTGACTCTAGGTGATTATTTGACAGAATCAGGAGGGAGCTGGGACCAGGGAAGAAGATCCAGGAAATCAGAGAGACTACCCAAAGTCAAAATGAAGAAAAGGCCTCCCCTTGGACTAAACTGAGGTTTGTTGGAAATCAAGGGGTGGAAGGATTGTGTGGTTTTCTAAGTACTTTCTTTGGAAACTAAAGTTAATGGTTGCCCCAGGAGTGGAAGATGAGTATATTGTGAATTGTTGATTGAATCAACTCCCTCTTAGGGAAACTAGGTCATTCCTTTTGTTAATTGATTGATTGAATCCTTAGCTGGATTGATTGAATCTTTAAAATGTGAAGCTGGTTTCTCCTTTAGGGAAACCAGCTGATTCTTCTCTTGTTCCCTCTTCCTTTCTGTAATAAGATATAATATTGAGACTCTCCTTGTTCTGAAGATTGTATATAGTATTGTGAATTGTTGATACTATGAACATTGTACTGAATCTGATTTTGTAATGGAATAAACAGAGTGTTCACTAATACTGTGTAATCTGAATCTTAAAAGCTGTTCACAGTAGCATTCTTTTAGGAATCTACTGCTGATTGGCTTTACAACATCTCCCTCCACTTCTTACACTTCTAGCTCTGAAAAAATAAATAAAAATTAAAAAACAACCAAGCAAACAAAACAAAACAAAAAAAACTCACCCAAATGAACAACAATAGACCTGAAACCAATTTCATATGATTCCGCTCACCATCCCTGTAAATACCCATCCTTGACCTAGCCACCGATCTCCTATCCAAAACTACTTTCTCCAAAGTTATCAGGGAAATCTTAGTTGCCAAATCCGATGATCTTTTTTTTTCTTTTAGTCATCTTTCTTTCTTGGAAATTAGGCACAATGCAAAGAGCCTCAAACATTTAATAGCTATGCAGCCTTGGGAATCTCACTTAACTCTGTTTACCCATTTATAAAGTGGGGGTAATAGCATTTACTTTTTAGGTATTTTGTGAGAATTAAATAATGATATTTTTTAAAGGTTTGGAATAACTCTAAAGTGCATACAAATGCTAAATCTTATTCTCTACCTGTGTGCTGCTGCTGATTAAAACTACTGATTATCCTTTCCTCTTGTTTCCTTGTCTTCTCTAGGTCTCCACTGAATTATTCTATCCTGGTTTTCCTCCTATTTATCTAACGATTTCTGGATTCCCTTTGCAGGATTATCATTAAAATTATTCCCTCAGTTGTGAGTGTATACCACTGTGGATATTGTAGGTATTCCTATTACTGTATCTTTATATTTTTTCTCTTGTTGACTTCCTCAGCTTTCATGAATACAGTTATCAATTTCATGTCAAAGACTACCAAATTGAGAGGCTTATCTGTCCTCTGAGATTCAATAGCAGTGTCACCATTTGCCAACTGATATTTCAAACAGAATAGCCAGGAGATGTGTCAAATTAAATGTATCAATGACACAACTCATTATTCTTTCCCCCAAGTAATCCTCTTTTCCAAACTTCCTTTTTTCTTTGAAAATACCACCATTCTTCTGCTCTCTCAGCATGGTAAGCCTAACAAAATCTTTGACTCATTACATTCTCTCATCTAACACATTTGACGAGCTGCTATTTCCCTTCTCCCTACCCCCCCCCCCCCAAGGCAATCAGGGTTAAGTTACTGGCCCAGGGTCACATGGCCATTAAGTGTCAAGTATCTGAGTCCGGATTTGAACTCAGGTCTTCCTGATTTTGGGGCCAGAACTCTATTCACTATGCCACCTAACTATCCCATCAGCTGCTAAATGTTGCTTTTTTATGTCCACATCTCTCATAGTTAGACTTTTCTTTCTCCTGATAAGGTTACATTACTTTAGTTATCTCACTTTGACACTTACTCTGTTTGGGACCCTGAGCAAAGCACCAATTTTCTGTCTATCTCGAGTTCAACAATTTGTTAAATGACAGACTACACTAGATGGTCCCAAGTTCCCTTCCACCTTTATATCTATGATCCACTGATGTTATGATAAGAGATAAAATACACTGCATAAAAGTGACTAATTGTGTTAACCTAGTCATTCATAGCTAAATATGAAACAGTGGGTGCTATCCATTCTGTTTATAAGAGCCTGAAGTCTACTTTGTAAGACAAGACACATATGCACATCTATGCATAAATCAATGTGTATACATATGCCCACAATCACAAATACAGTAGTTACGTATAGTTGACCATGCACATAGCTTAAAATGTTTAATATTTACTTCACAAATCAAATGAATAATACAGATAATTAGTGCTGTAGGAATACAGAGAAGGGAAAGAAGATTTCTGATTTTTGAAGCATAAGGAAAATTATAGAGGCAATGGAGAGTAAAAACCAGGATGAAAAGTTTGGACTTCATATCTTAGGAAACCATTGGGGGTCCTGAATAAAGAACATTAATTGGAAAAAGGGATAGATTGTAGCAGTATTTTAAAAAGAATCATCTGGAAGCAGTTTGTTAAATGAGTTGGTAAGTAGTCACAATGAGAAAAATAGTATGCACAGTGTCTATAAAAATCTAAGCAGAAAGAGCTATACAATGGTATTCAAGGATAGATCAAAATAATGACAAAAATTGACCCCAAAGGAAAGATGAGAATATCTACCTTATTTTCTTCGTTGGATAGTAAAAGGGACCTAATGTGCAAGGAATATTGAATATGCTGTCAGAAAAGACTATGTTAGTTGACTTTGTTTCATTTTTTCTTTTATTTTTTTGTTAGAAGTATATATTTGAGAATCAGTGTGATAGAAAAAGGCACCATTCAAAATAATAAAGTGATTTTGAAGAGGGAAGAGATTGTATAAAACAGAGAGCAATTGATTTGAATATTAATAAAATAATCTAGTGGCTGCATTATAAAGGGGAAAGGCAATGGGAATGGAAAGGAAAATAAAGTACTTGTAAGGAACTACTCTTTTCTAATGTCATGGCAAAGTGATATACTTTTGATGAGGTTTTGAAGTCTACACTAAGAAGGCTTAATCTTTAGCATATTGTACCAAATATAGAGATGCTTCAAATCCAGGCTATAATGTACTATCTAAGGATCAGCCAAGTTCATGGACAATGACATTAGTAAGAGGTTGCTAAATTGTTTCTTTTTTATTATGATTTTGACATCAATCTACAAATATCATTTCCAAATAAAAAGAACGGAAAAAACAAAACTGCCTATGAAGTCACAGTGGAATAAGTACCAAAATTCGTGAAATAGGAGCTCAAAAGAAAAAAAAGCTATGGATTGGGGTATTTTTATTACATAAACCAGAAATAAAGACAGGGGTCTTTAAATAACTGAAGTCTTGAGTCTACATCAGTAGGATAATGAAAGTTCGAGAAAAAAGAGGAGTGGAGTTTAAGCATGCTGAGTTTGTGACAATAGGCTATTCTTGGGGAAATATCAAGCATTCTAAAAGGTGCTGTCCATCTTGAGAAAGAGAATTTGTGGAGCCTGAATGCAGATCAAAGATACATTTTCTTTACTTTTTTTGGATTATTTTTGTTCTATTTGTTTCTTGGGTATTTTTCATAGCATGACTTACATGGAAATATGTTTTACGTAAATATATGAGTCATTTATGTCAAATTATTAGCCTTCTCAATAGGTGGAAGGAAGATAGAGAAATTGCAATTCAAAATTTGAGAGAATGTTAAAATTGCTTTTACATGTAACTGGGAAAAATAAAATATCAATTTTCAAGAAATATCTATTATTCAGTTATATGTTCATTATTGAAATTTTGTCAGAGCTGAAGACAGAGATTGGGAAATAATTTTGATACATGTGACAGTTGAAACTACAAGGGGTGATTTTTTTCCCCACTTAATATTATTGCATTTTTTCTAATTACATATAAAATAGTTATTAATATTTAATGTTTCCTTTTAAGATTTTGAGTTCCAAATATTTTTTCCTTCTCTACCTCTTCTCTCATTTCCCCAGGACAGCAAGTAATACATGTACAATTATATTAAAATATTTCCACATTAGTCATGTTGTGAAATAAGAAAGAAAAAAAAGGAAAATAGTATCCTTTTATCAGTATTAGGCTCCATAGTTTTTTCTCTGGCTATAGCCAGCATTTATTATCATTAGCCTTTTGTAAATGTCTTAGATCACTGTATTGCCAAGAAAAGCTACTCAGAGATGAAGTTTCTGATGCCTGGATAGGCCACATATGTTTTTCAAAGTACTCAAGCGAGACCCTCTGACAGAATCTAAACATTACAGAACAAACCCCTTAATAAAAGCATTTCTTCTATAAAATTTGGACTCAATCAAAGGGCTGCAGCTGAGGACTTCGAGGGTTACATGTGGCATCAAGGCTGATGGATCACCACCCCTGAATTAAGTCTATCATGGTTGCTTATTGCATGATGTTGCTGTAACTGTATACAGTGTTCTTTGGGTTCTGCACAATTCATTCAGCCACAGTTCATGTAAGAATGTACATATTTTTGTTTTTTTCCCTGAAATACACCTGTTAGTATCATTCATATCACACAATAATATTCCATTATATTCAAACATCACAACTTGTTGAGCCATTCCCCAGTTGATGGGCATCCCTTTAATTTATAATTCTTTAGCACCACAAAAAGAACTTCTAAAAATATTTTTGTATATGTGGATTTTTTCCATATTTTATGATCTCTTTGGAATACAGACCTCATAGATATATTATTGGATCAAAGGGTATGCTCAGTTTTATAGCCCTTTAGTCATAGTTCCAAATTGCTTTCCAGAATGGTGGGATCAGTTCAGAACTCCACCGAAAGTGTATTAGTGTGCTAATCTTCTCCAATATTTATTAACTTTTGTCATATTAGCCAATCTTACAGGTGTGAGGTGATACCTCAGAATTATTTTAAATTGTATTTCTCTAATTAATAGCTCTTTAGAATATTTTTCATATGACTATAGAAAGCTTTAATTTTTTCATCTCAAAACTGTCTGTTCATGCTCTTTGACCATTTATCAATTGGGAATGACTTGTATTCTTACAAATTTTATTTAGTCCTCAATGTATTTGAGAAACGAGGCCTTTTTCAGAAACACTGGCTATAAAAGTCTTTCCTGAGCTTTCTGCTTTCCTTTGAATACTGGTTGCATTGTTTTTGTTTGCATAATTTAATGTAAATCAAATTAACCATTTTGTATTTTGTTCTGTCCTCTATTCTTTGGTCATAAAATTCTATATTTCTCCATAGATTTGACAGGAAAAGTATTCCTTGCTCTCCTAATTTGTTCATGGTATCACCCATCATATATAAATCATGTACTATTTTGGACCTCATCTTTATATAGGATTTAAGATATGGGTCTATACCTAATTTCTGCCATGCTCTTTTCCAATTTTCCCAGCAGGTGTTGTCAAATAGTGATTTCTTATCCCAGAAGCTGAATTATTTGGCTTTATCAAACAGATTACTATACTTACTTAACTACATTTGTGTATACCGAATCTGTTCCACTGATCCATTACTCTGTTTCTTAGCCAGTACCCAGTAATTTTGATGATTACTTCTTTATTTTATAACTTTATATCTGGCATGGCTAGTATACACTTACTTGGGCAAGTAACTTAAACTCAATTGCCTCCCCACTCCCCCAAAAATAAATAAAATGGAATTAAGCATTTTATTTTCTCCTCTATTAATCTGGGCATTGTTTTGGTAAATATTCATCCATTTCACTTAATCAGATTTATTGGCACATTGTTGGGCAAAATAATTCCTAATTATTGCTTTAATGTCTTCTTCATTGGTGGTGAATTTATTCTTTTCATTTTCGATACTGGTATTTTGTTATTTTTTTCTTATTTATAAAAATCAAACTGAACAAAAGTTTATCCATTTTATAGTTTTCCCCCATAAAGCTTGATTTTTATTCATTCAATTGTTTTCTTACTTTCAATTTTATTAACCTCTCCTTTGATTTTAAGAATTTTTAATTTAGCGTTTAATTGGGCATTTTAATCCGCTCCTTCCCCAGATTTTTTTTTGATTGCATGCCCAATTGATTGAGTTATTTCTTTATTGTATTCATGTAAGCATTTAGAGGCAAAATTTCCTCCAAAAACTGCTTTGGCTGCATCCCATGAATTTGGATATATTTTCTCATTATTGTCATTCTCTTGGTTGAAGTTGTTGATTATTTCTCCAATTTGTTGTTTGACCCATTCATTCTTTAGGATTAATTATTTAGCTTTCAAATATTTTAGTCTATCTTTAGATAGCCTTTTATTACATGTAAATTTCATTGCATTATGATATTAAAAGGATACATTTAATATTTATACCTTTCTGTATTTGATTCTGAGATTTGTATGCCTTAATTCCTGGTCAGTTTTTGTGCAGGGGCCATGTACTACTATGAGAAAAGTATACTACTTTCTATCCCCATTCGGTTTTCTCCAAGGGTCTATCATGTCTAACTTTTTAAAAAGAAGTATCTTCACCTCCTTAATTTCTTTATTAAATTTTTTATTTTTTCATTTTTTTTGCTTTTTGGAGGGCAATTGAGGTTAAGTGACTTGTCCAAGGTCACACAGCTAGTTTGTGTGTGTGTGTGTGTGTGTGTGTGTGTGTGTGTGTGTGTGTGCGTGTGTGTGTGTGTGTGTGTGCGTGTGCTAGGTGTCTGAGGCCAGATTTGAACTCAGGTTCTCCTGACTCCAGGGCTGGTGCTCTATTCACAGCACCACCTAGCTGCCCCCTTATTTTCTTTCTTGTTTACTTAATCGTTAGATTTATCTGATTGTGAGAGGGTGAGGGTGAAGTCCCCTGTTTGTATAATTTTATTATTTATTTCTTCCTGTAACTCACTTAATTTCTCCTCTAAGAATTTGGATGCTATACCACTTTGTGAATACATGTTTGAGTTTGATATTACTTCATTTTCTATGGTATCCTTCAACACTGTGTAGTTTCCTTCCTTAATTCTTGTTATTGTATCTATTTTTTGCCTTTGCTTTGTTTGAGATTAGGATTGTTTCTCCTGATTATTTTTTACTTCAACTGAAGCATAATATATTCTGTTCAAGTCCTTTATCTTTACTCTATGTGGATTTCTCTGATCCAAATGTGTTTCTAATCTGCTTTTGTATCTGCTTCCATTTTATGGGAGAATTCTCAGTGGAGAAAATAAAACATTTAGATATAGTAACATGAAAATGAAATAATACAGCTCTTTGCTTTCTTCTTTTACTTTGTGTTTTACTGTTATTCATTGCTATTGTAATCACAGCCCCCTCTAACAGTCATATCTAACTTTTGAGTGCCAAATGCATGCTAATCCATGTATCTCTCTCCCTTCTGCAAAATTTATCTGCCTTGACAACCTTCCTACCATGGTCCTTCTCAAACTTTTATTTTACTTCATTTGATTCTATTCTTCCTACATTTTTCTCCACAGGGTCATTTTCTGCTTAGTCTGTTCCTTTGTCTATCATCTATTCCTCTTCCCACTCCTCTTAAACTTCACATTCTCTTTTCTGTGGCTGATATTAATTTTTCTCAGAATTTCTCATTGCCATGCTCCTAGTCCATTCCTGCATTGCACAAATGAAGGAAGACGAACAATTCAGGATACAAATGTGATATTCCATATCCTTATTGTGGCTTTGTGACTGTTTATGAATGTGAGATGACCAATCAATATTCTATCCATCTCTATGTATGTGTGCTTGGTGTTTCTATTTGCCAAGAAACAGTAGCACGTGCAAGCAGCCAAACCCCAATAAAACTGTCTCATGAAATGGGTTAAACCAGGTTGATAGTAATGAAGGACCCTTATACCTATTGGTGAGTTAGACTGATTTCTATCTCAACCATGTGAAGACTTACCCTGGCAAAAACAGGCAGATTTCCAAGGCCATGAAGGCCAGATGAGGCAGGTGCTATGTAGTACTTAGAACTTGGTCAGACAATGAAAATGCCAATCACTCACTGAATCCTTGGCCATCACCTTGATTTTTGTCCTGCTATTGGAATTCAATGATCCTGGAAGACCGTGAGGCTGATGACTTTGTGTAACTCTGCCTCACTTAAATCCAATTCACACACAAGTCATTACTTGTGATATCATTGGTTCTCCTCAAAAATGACAAATAACACGTTTTTCACAAAAACACAAAATACAAATTTGAAAGATAATTAGGTCTTCATTTTGGTAAATCAAATGTTATATGATCTGAATGATTATTATTATTTTCATAATTAATAACCATATATTAATAATTTACTCTTTGTTAGGCACTGCGCTAAGGGCTGATGATTGAAAGAAATAAAAAATATACAGCCCCTCCTGTGTAGGAGCTTACATCTTAATGAGAGAGACAACATACAAAAAATTACTTAAAGACTTAGATACTTTATAAATATATACATTATAATTGGGAGGTTTTCTTAGAGGGAAAGTATTAGTGGATAAAAGAGTAAAGCAGAACGGAGAAAGACTCAAAACACAAGGTAGAGTTTAATCTTAGTTTTAAAGGAAACCAGGGAAGCAAAGGAATGAAGATGAAGACATAGTAGTTCAGGCATGGTGGGAAATCCATTGAAAGAGTAATGGGACAGGCCAGGAACCTTTGTGGTTGAGGAACAGTAAGAAGATAAGTAACAATAAATTATAAAATATGAAGAGTAGTAAAGTCTAAGAAGACTGGAATGTTAGGAATAGACCATGTTGTGAAAAATTTTTAAATCTGAAGGGAAATTTTTATGTTTGATCTTGGATATAATATTGTATTTCATTGAGTATGGTTAAACTTGTGCTTTATGAAAATCACTTTGTTACCTGAATGGAGCATGGAGTTATATAAGGAGAGAGGACAATTAGATTTGTTTAATATGATTTATGCATCCACAATATGATAGACTTGACAAATATATATTTGTAAGTGGTTTCCAAATAACCCACCCTCCCCACTCTTACATTAGAGCTTAATAATTTTTCTTCAAAATATAGTTGCAACTCCATAATATACCAAACACTCATTTTTGTAAGGATATAACAAAATGAATTAAACATCACCATGCTTAAAAGCACCTTTTACTTGTTCCCTTTTCACTGTTTTTAGTTATCCTTACTACTAAATTTATATTTGGAAATTTTCTTTTTATTCACCCCACCCCAGGATACCATTTCTCTATAAATCTTTCCAGTCATTCAAAGGAATGTAACAGTTTTTCATCTTTTCTGATAACTGACATATTGATATGCTGAGCTTCAGTTACAAAATGATTTGAAATTACTGAGATATAATAAAGCCCTGGAAATGAGTGTGGAGGAGGGGGAGAAGAACACTCAGGCAGTAGCATGCACATGCACACACACAGACACACACACACACAGACACACACAAACCTGATAGACCCTTAAAGGCAGCTGCACTACTGGGTGCCGTTTATAATAACAGTCCAAAGACCTTGAGCTATCAAACAGGTTTACTGATGGAGAACTCTTATCATAGCCCCTGCTGTTAGTTCTGACAGATTTACCACACATGGTTGCACATGGCTACACTTGGTATTCACTCAAGTGTGTGAGAAGTGTCTAGTGCTGAGCCATTGAGAGTTTGCTCTGGTAATGTTTTAATTGCTACTGTACCTCACATATAAGAGTAACCTAAAATGGATCAGAAAGGCATTCTTAGAGTTTTGGCTGCCTTGCCCAAGGTAAGTGAGTACATAACCTGCATGGATATATAGTTGTTCAATGTTTTATTATACATGTATATCTTAGCATCTTCTTTAGATTTCAGAGTTTCATCAAAGGCAGCTATATTCTCTTATACATAATGGTGTTACTGATCTATAAGTTCTCAAATTACATTTTCATTCAATTTGCAAAAAATTATGTATATTTTTCATGTACAAAAACTATCATAAAGTTTAGAAAAATAACAACAGAGGAACATTATGGCTGTTAAGGCTAGTAATATTTCTTCAGGTTAAAAAAATCCTTTAGTCCTGGGTATCCCAATCCATAGATATTGCCCATGTTTCTTCATGAGATAAAAATTTATATGCAGAATCATCTTAAATTTTTACAGAAATAAGGAAGATAACTATATGAAATGGCAGAAAATACAGGTTTATATAGCACCTCTTATAATTTGATCTTAGGCAACTTCATTAATTGCCTTTGCCCTCAGTTTCCTCATCTGTAAATTTAGCGAATAGGACCAGATGGTTTCTAAGGTCTCTTACAGTTCTACATCTATGATCCTATGAGAACTTTTCCAAAGCAGAAGTAGAGACGACATATTTTACTAAACGAGTTAAGTTTTTCTAGGGGATTTAAGATAATATATCTGACCCATCTTTATTTCTGGTTTTTAGTGAGACCTGTGGATTATATCTTTCAAAATCAGGTATTAAAGATGCTATTATGATCATGACAAACCAGATTAGCAAGTGGACTCTGTTGAGCACACACAGAGACAAAATTACCCTCATTAAATATGTATATGGTGAATTCACCCAAGTTTGTACTTAGAAAAGTAGACTACACAGTGGATAATGTAAGAATCATTGTTGCTGTAAATACTGCCTTTTTCAGGAATCTTAAAATTAAAAAGCCCTTAGTAATTACTTGAGGAATTATTTGATTATATAACTCTGATTACTTTTCCTCAAACAGTACATTTAAGAGAAAGGTCAAGGGTCTTGGTCCTATTGGTTATACCTAGGAGTGTGTGGGAGCCAGTTCCAACCTAAAGCAATTGTAGATCCTGGGGTACTGCGGCTCTCAATAATTTTCTATGTTAAAAAAAGGTAAAGAAAATATGGAAGAACTTTTCCAGGAAAGGAAATAAAGCCAAAGGGGAACAACATGCATTATTAGATATGCTTGTAGACATGTACAGGGGACATTAATAATATTGACTTTATTATAATGAAAAAGTTGCAAACAGTAGTATTTTGGGGTACCATCTGGTAGAAATTTACTTCACTAAATCATTGCTTAGGTTGTTATTGTCTAAGCACTATGGGATGCCTCAAAGTGCTGGGCTCAATGTAATAACCTGAATTTACCATATGGGAGAAATGCGTTTTTTGGAGGAATCAATAGAATTCTGGTTCGCACCAAAAGAGCATGGAATGGTGATGAGATTTATTTTCTAGCTCCATCCATGAATTTTATTATTTATGTAATATTGGATGTTACTTATTTCTTTCCTTGAAACTCTGATTCAACTGCTTTATCATGACATATAGAATGCAAAGTATACTGATCAAAGAGTTGGATAAGCTAGGTTCAAATCTCACCACTGACACTTTCTATCTGCATGACCTTGGTCAATTTACAAAGACTGTCCTGAATATCAGTGAATTTCATCTGTCAAATGGGTGGTCAACTGTGTGTCCTCTAAAGTCTGGCTAGAGATCTTTGGCTTCTGAACATTAAACAATATGTCACTATAGCACAATATTTGGACAATGCATCAGACACATTTCTACTTTCTGAAGACTAGCCTAACTAAGGTTGACAAGATTAATTAAAAATTTACCTACAGAGAAATTAATTTTTCAATGATGGCAACTCTCAAAGATTGTCTCCTAAATGAAATATTACACTCCAAGTCAGTGGAAGAAATGCTTAAGCCAATTGAATCCTCAATTCTGAACATATTCAAATATTAATAAATAAATCTAATAAAATAAAATCTAAAATTAAAAAAGCTTTACTGAGGTAAAAAAAATCAGCTTCACAAATCCAAAATGTCCAGGGCAATTTCATAGACTGTAAACACAATATGAGAAAACTGTATGCTATGATAGCCAGGAAAACTAGTGAAAAGCATCAATGATTAAAGTAGAGTTTTTAAGGCTAAAGGGTTGATAATTTCCCTATATTCTTCCCTGGTTAGAATTTATATGTAATCTTGTACTATGTTCTGAGGACAATGTTAAAGAACATCTGTCAACTGAAAATAATACTAAGCAGCAGTTCCTACTCAAATAGAAACCAGAGGAATTACTTTATAATGAGAGATACAAATTGACTAATTTTTGAAATGTAATGGTATCTATATTTTTATTTTATTTTTGTTTGTTAAATATTTCCCAATTATAGTTTGATCTGGTTTTGGTCACAGTAGGGAGTATTGAAGGTTGAATATATGCTTGACACTTCTAATCCAGAGATAGACAACAAGGTGGTGAAGAGTTTCAGAAAAATCTTTTGTATGAGGATTGGTTAAACAAATTAGGGATGCTTAATGTGGAAAAGGAAATCTTCATGGGGACATAGTAGCTGTCTTAAAGATTCCAAGAGCTGTATAACTAGATCATATCTTTTGCTGAACCCAAGGGAACAAAATTTGTATTAAGAGATGGAAGTTGCTAAGAGTACAAGAACAGGCTTTAAATAAGGAAAACTTTTTCTAACAATTAGAGCTACCCAAAAGAGGAATGGATTTTCTTAGAACCTACTTGTCTCTTTCTTACTAGAGTTTCCCACGCAAAGGTTTGATGACCACTTTTGTGCTGCAGAGAGAAATCTTATACAGGGATGTTATTTGAACTCAATGTTATTGAAGGTCTGCTCCAATTCTGAGATCCTCTCGGTTAGCATGTTTCTATATATCCATATTCATGAATTAATTTTGAGTTATCAATATAATTTTGAAAGATCTTTCCCATATAATGTCCTAAGAGACACAAAGTTCTAAGACAATTTATCAGTGTGCCAGCTGCATAGAAATGAATTTTTCAAATGCAGCAACTCTGAAAAACTCTTCTAGATGAGATATTATAATCTAAGTCAATGGAACAAATATTTATGCCAAAGGAATAACCAACCATTGCTTAGAATCCCATTTGAAGCCATAGTTAATTGAATTATCTTGAAATTAATTTTCCCTTAATTAAACAAAAATATATATTTCTAGTATAGAAGGAGACATTAACCACACTCTTAAGGAAAATAAAATAATAATGATATTTACAAAGTAAAGATTGGAAATGGACAAAGCACACTTCAAACACTTGAGAAAATGTTGAGAGAAGTCAACATGTATTTCTAATTATCCATCCTCCGCAGTAGTCTAAGGCTATTTTCCAATTCTAATAGCAAAATTTCTCTAGAATGATTAGCACATATCTATTTTATGATTTTCTTCTTTCAAGTTAGTGTTGTAAATAGGTGCAATGCTCACTTATTATAAGATTTATAGAAGTAAATATTTAATTTCCATATACCTTATCTTTTATTTGGTTAAAGGTCATCTTTTAAAAAATAAACAGTATTTTTGTTTCATTAATTATTGTCAAGAAGACAGGTAAATATTTTAAGGAAGTGTCATAAAAATAAAATTAAATTTTTGTTGAAAACACAGATTTAGGAAAATGCATCAGAATATAGACAAATTTACTATGCCTTAGAAACAAGGAATCTTTGAAAAGAATATTCCTTTTTAAGAGATGAAATTATCATTCTTCCAAGATATAAATCCTAAGAAAATTTTAGGAAGTCCCCAATAATAATTGCCTCTTTTAAAAATTATTATTATTAATTTTCATTTTACAGAGCATATTTTAGATGAATTAAAATATATATTAACACAGTAGGGTGAATACCAAAGAGAGTCTCTCTCTCTCCCTTTCTCTCTCTCTCTCTCTCTCTCTCTCTCTCTCTCTGTCTGTCTCTCTCTTCCACCCCCTTGGAATTTTGTTATCTAAAGTATTATTTGAAATAAGCATACCTGGAAATCCTCTTGTAATAGAGAGATTTTATTTATTTGTTTTCCTGCTGCGTATTTATTGTCTTCTATGTAAAATCTCTGAATGATTGGTACCTTTTTATACACTTTGATCCTGAAAAGCTGATTGACCTTCCCAAGGTCACAAAATGGAAAGAATGGGAGAATCTGTAAAGGCTTTACCCTGCTTGCCTTACTTTATGGCTCAGACCATTGATTGCCTTTGGATGCTGGACCACTTAAACTGATATATAGCTCTAGAGGACCATAGAGATTAAATTGCAGGCCACCTTACTCAATTTCTACACAGTAAGAAACTATAGGCAAAGTAAATCAATGGAGGGGGAGGTATGGTGCTTTCTGTTACTCCAGCCTTGTTCCTGTGGTATGCTTACTCCATTTTTTTATATATTTGTTTGTGGTCAGGATCACAAGTAGAGAGTACTGGCCCTTTGAAGAATGAACTTCTCTGTCATCCTCCATTTCCTATGAGATGTCACAGCTGTGACAAGGAGGGGTTTATAATGGCACAGTTCGGCGCCTTCATAATTTATTCTCTCTGATTTTATGCTCTTTTAGTCTCCTGCTCAACCATCCACTAACAAGTAGTGATATTAGCCAATAAATCAAAGACGTCTACTTGTCACTACCAGATGCTTGGCCACATCGCAGCCGATTATGAGACATACAAAAGGACAATTTCATGTAGAGAACTCAGCAGAGGTGTTCCACTGATATTCTGTTTGATAGGAAACCAGCATGAGGTGAATGTAGTAAAATTCAATAACTTTTATGCCTTGTGGCAATGAAGAACTAAGTTGAAATAAAACTAGGAAGTAAATTAGGACCTCACCTTTATGACTATTCATTTTATGATCCTAGATCTCTTTCTTTAGCACTTCAGTAAACATTAGGAAAGTAAATCTCTCAATGTCTTCAGTTTATATTTTTTTCCTGGTCTGAGCTCATCTGAGTTTTCAAAATGGACCAAAGTATTTACATTCATTAAAATGTGCATTATTTCTTTATATAGTAACATCTATAAAGATTTGGGCCCTGAATTTATCAACCAATATACCAAGGTGGATTATGAGCATTTTTTTCTTTTCATTTAGGACAATGATATTCCAAGCTTTTGTTTTTAAATGATAGCTGCTCAACAATAGTGATAAATCAAGAACTCATAAATCTTTCTAGTTATTATGTTTTCCCTCTACTATTTATTTACAAATGTTATGACAACTGAGAATTTGATCGAATAAAAACAAGTGTTAAAAGTATCTTCTGAAATCAGGTATGGCTAAAATAGTTTTAGAAATGAAAACTCATGTATTCAGAAGGATTTTTTAAAAAAGAAAAAGAAACAAACAAAAACAGTGGGAGTAGAATGCCTACGTCCCAGCTTTCAGCCACTAACATTCAAGGGTATACAAAACTACTGGGACTATTATGTACTTTAAACATTACAGCAGTTGTTGCTTTCTTGCTTCTTCCTTTGCTTCTATATTTTTTTTTCTATTTCCCCTTATACAATTCCTGAAAACTCTAGACCAGAAAATACACATCCAACTGAACTTATTCCCAGAAGCTTATCTGATTCTTATCCAGACTTGTCTGCTAAGTTCAGCAGACTGAGTACAACCCTAAGTGTTGGACCAGAATTAGAGGAATACAGGTAGGATGACATTTATCTAGGTCATGAATTTACCTGGATGAAGTTTTAATATAAAAAAATAAAAATTCTTATTCTCATTTTAAAAGATTAACTTTATGTCTAAAATTTATTGGTTATAAAATGGGAAAAATATGAACAGTCAGTAAACAAACATTTTTAAGTGCTTGCTATGTGTCAACAAATGTGATAAGCATAAAGAACACAGATATTAAAAAAAACAGTTCCTTCCTTCAAGGAACTTATAAAAGGGGAAGAAAACACTCAAAAGAAAATTGGAAAGTCCATGGTAGGGAAAAGGGTGAACGGCAGAGAATTTCTTAATTTCTCACTTGGCTACAATCCTTTGCAACTTCTTTGACTTACTTCCCTCCTATGCCTCAGGAAGCTACGCTATTACCATCTTCTCAAACTCATCAGCATTGGTTCTCCATTTCCTTACTACTCTCTTCTTTTCTGATTAGAGGTTGGTGTAATGAATTTCAAACTTCCATTTAAAGAGAGAGCTCAACACAGATATCCCATTTTTCATGTAGCTGCACTACCTTGGGAGTTCCATTACTGATTTCTGCACCATTGAGTCTCCTAGTTGAGTACCTTTTCCTCCTTCCCCTCCTCATCACTTTTCAGCTTCTTTTTGTGTTTTTTCCCCCTTTATTAGATTGTAAGGTTCTGGGATTGTTGTTAGGATAGGGACTATCTTTTTTTCCCTTTTTTGAAAGATAATTATCCCCAGTACTTTACACACATTATAGGTAGTAATAAGTGTTTGGCTATCAACCATTATAGAAGAAATCATAGATGATCAATAGACAATTACAAGAAATAAAAGTAAGCATATATTTCATCAGATTTGGAATATTTCAAGGTAGGTGACTGGGCCAGCAATGTCTCCATTCCTTTTGACAATGTATTTCTGACTCTTTAGACTTTCTTTACTATACATGCCACAGTAACCTCTTTATCTTGGAAATTTATTTTACCCCTAGACTTCTCACACTGTAAGTGCATTCTGTACCTGCATCTTATTCCTCTGAGTGACTACCTCCTTCAAGACTCCATTTTAAGGAAGTCCAGTCAAGCCAAGTCTTTATTCTTCTGTAGGATTTAGTCTTGGCTCTCCAGACTTTCCCCACCCATTATATTCCCACAACTTCCTTATGAGTTATCTCTTCCAAATTGAGTGTAAGCTCCTCAAGGAAAGTTACTTGATCTCAGCTTGTATTTCTATTCTTAATACTTACATACTATTTAGTACATAGTACATGTTTAATAAATCCTTGTTGACTTGCTAAAAAATATTTTTGATAATCCTATGATTTTTCCACTGTAACAACAAAAGAAATGCATCCTTTAAGCTCATTGCTTATAGTAGACATATTTGTGCAACTAACTAAAATGTCATGCAAAGGAAAAAAAACATTTGGAATATCTATATGAAACCCATGTATTATTTTTTGGAATGGGACTATTACTCATTAAAGATACAAATATCTCTTCATATCCATAAAAATTCTATCATTAATTTTGCTTCTTCTGAACCCAATTCCATGAAAACTCATTGCACATTCCACTCCCCACACAGATGCTTATTCACAATAATCAATAGAAATAAAGATTTTCAAAATTATATCCACACAGATACACACATAGATACACAGACACACATATATCTATGTATATATAAATATATGTGTGTACATACATATATGTGTATACATATACACACATACACATATACACATATGCATATATGTGTATATATGCATATATATACATATGTAGTTTTTTTTAAAGAAAAAACTTCAGATTCACTGAAAAGAAGATAACTGATTAACAGAAAATACACACTTTGCACGACTTTACTATATACATGTTATACCTGCTCTCATCTAGATAACTGTGTCACTTTGGTTGCCTGGAGTAACAAAGATTAAAAAAAAGGCTTAGCATGTAAAGAATGAGGACAACATGAAGAAAATGGAAAAAAAAGGATCAGAGATCTGGTCAGTATTTATCTTTGATGAGATTAAGAGACGTTTATCTAGCTAAGAAAGAAGAAGAGTTTAAGTGGATTTGATTGAGTTATTCATAATCAATGAAAATTAATCTGCTATCTTTAGTAGGTCTCCAAACATGTTAAAGCTAGAGAAATATAGGACAGGTAGCATTAGTATGATGCTTTAAAAAAATGATGTGTGAGGCTGTGTTTTTTCACATTATTGTTTCTATCCTTCTCTGGTCAATTGACTTGCTTCATTAAAGGTCTTTTGTTTGGTCAACTGTTTCTTGGAATTTGAATTCACTGATATCCAATGTATAAATATCATTAGTCATCATTAGTTAGCAACTTTTTTCTTTTCATGATGTATAATTACATGGAAGTAACATTGTAACATTGATGCAAACTTGTTTTTATGTTAATTGTGTATGTATATGTGATAGTAACATTGAAGCAAAATTGTTTTTAATTTAGTATTTCCCCCTATTAATGATAAAAACAAATCGAATGTTTCTTTTTTCAAATTCTAAGATCCAAATTCTTTCTTTCCCTTTATCTCCCCCTCTCTTTAAGAGAGCAAGCAATTTGACATAGGGGATATATGTGTAGTCATGCAAAACACATTTTCATGTAATGCTGTGAAAGAAACACAGGTTTTAAAAAAAGGCAAACTAAGGAAAATAAAGAAAAAAGTATCTTTGATCTGCATTCAAGATCTACCAGAATTTTCTCCAGAGATAGACAGCACCTTTCATCATGAGTCTTTCAGAATTATCTTGGATCATTTTATGTCTCAGAATAGCTAAGTTATGCCTAGAAGATTATCATACAGTATTGCTGTTACTGTGTTTAATGGTCACTGGTTCTGCTCATTTCACTTTGCATAAGTCTTTCCAGGTTTTTCTGTAAGCATCTTGCCCATCATTTCTAATAATAGTATTCCATCACAATCATATACAGTAAACTGTTCAGCCATTCCCCATATGATGGATGTTTCAATTTCCAATTCTTTGCCACCACTAAAAAAGCTTATACATACATACACACACACATGCATACATACATACATAAATACATGCACACATACAAACATACACACATACACACATAAATACATACATATAGACCTTTTTTTCCTTTTTTTATTCATCTGCAATACAGAATAATGTTGATATTGCTTGGACAAAGAGTGTATGTGGTTTTATTGCTCTTTGTACATAGTGCCAAATTGCCCCCCAGAATGGCTGAAATTATATGCAACTTCACCAATAGCATACTAATGTATTAACTTTTCCACACAACCTCCAGCATTTGTCATTTTACTTTTCTATCACATTAACCAATCTGAAAAACTGTGTGGTAGAAGCTCAGAGTTGTTCTACTGTACATTTTTCTAATCAATAATGATTTAGATAATTTTTATATTAATATGAACAACTTTAATTATTTTTCTTAACTACTGCCTGTTTAATGTCCTTTGACCATTTATTGATTGAGGAATGTCTTTTATTCCAATAAATTTGATACTCTTTTCTATATATTTGAGAAATGAGGTCTTTGTTGGAGAAACTTGCTATCATTTTTTCCCAGTAGTGATTCCAAACTTTATGTTTCTTTCCATCCTATTTTCCCTGTTTATCTTAGTCTCTTGTTTTACCCTGTCCATTCTCAAAAGTGTTCTGCTTCTGACTTTAATCTCCCTCAATCTTCCCTCCCTTCTGTCACTCCCATCCCACATACCCTTACACTCCTACTTTCCTGTATGGTAGGTTAGATTTCTACAACCAAAAGAGTTAGTATATTTTCCCATCTTTGAAGCAATTCTAATAAGAGTAAGGTTCACACTCCTGTCCACCAATGCTTACACACACACACACACACACACACACACACACACACACAGAATTATTTTTGATATGTATGTGCATATGTATTTTATTTATAGTGCACTACTGATTGCCTTGTCCAATTATTTATATAATAACAAATAGAGATTACTCTAGTCATGATTTTCTCCTCTTTAGTGAAAAGCAAAATAATACATACAGGATATAGAAACCCTACATGTACTTTTACACACAACCAAAGTTAAGGTTACCATGAATAAGAATTATTCCCTTTCCCATTTTTTTATTAGAGTTGTTTCTATATCTATGCTATAAACTGGATAAATTGGCTTTAAGATAGAGGAGTGAGAGATGAATATTTGTCCTCTATAAATACAGTGTGAACATAGAAAACCTCAGCCTAGAATTCAAGCTCTAACACAGTTTATTCCCTCCTTCTACCCTACCTACCTCTACAAGCCTTTTTATTTCCCTTAATTATTTTTCCATTTCCCTCAGTTCCATATATTATATTGTCTCCATTAGGAATAGTTAATAGGAGGTGGACATTTTTGAAATGCACAGAATTTACTGAATTTCAGAATCTGAATTGCTTTGGAATTCATTTTGCCAAGAAACTTAAAGGAAAGAGACCAGTAAAAGAAGATCATCATGCCATTTACCTGATAGTTTAAAAGCAGGAAGATTAATATTCAAATGAAATATTTAGACTATGATTTTGCCTAATTTTTAATATCAAGAAAAGCAATAAACTAATTAATCAAATTTATGTATTCATGAAATCTATGATGAATATTAAAATGACACTGAATAGCATTTAATACCATGATTAATTTTTGTATGCATCTATGATTATGCTGAAAATACCTAGTTACTTAATTCATCATGATATCAAGAGGCAAACCAAGTAAATTGAACTAACACAGTTTACAAAGTAACACTGCTTAAGTTCCAAAATATAAATTAATTGAGTAACATTTTAAATATGAAATATTATTACAGGAGAATAACAAATTGAAATGATTTTGGTTTCATTGAAATGCCTTATTAGGTTAAGCATATTGGGGCAGCAAATATACAGCCCTATGTTCACAAGTCAAGAGATGAGGTTGCTATTTCTAATATTGTTATAATGATATTTACTAAGTAATGTGTGAGATATTTGCTATCATAATCTTGGTTTAAGTGCTAAGTAGGGGAAATGTAACTACTATTTGGAAGCACAATAGTCTGAAAAATAACTATTATATAGTTTTTTCTGTTTTTATATTGAGTATGAACATTTATTAAGAGCTAATCATATGCCAAAGTATGCAAAGCATTAATTGGAGTAGCAACAAGGTATAACAGAAAACATTCTGAACTTAGAATGAAGAGATTTTGAATCAAAAACCAAGATTACTACTACTACTACTTTGGGCAACTCTAAACAAGAAACTTACCTTCTTAAGGATACAGTTTCCTCATTTGTAAAAGGAAGTTATTTGAGAAAATAATTTCCTAGGTGCTTAAAGCCCTTATATTCTACAGTTTTAAGAAACTGAATAAAAAAGTTTATTCTTGAGAAACATGGAATACAATGGGTAAATTTATAACTAATTGGATATGAACAATTGTGGAAGCAGAAATTCTTCTCCATTCTCAGTTTGAAAAAATGACATGATTACACCAGCATATTTATGACAGCCAGCTGAAGGAGCAGGAAATATTGAGTCCCTTAGTAATTTTTTTTAAAGAGGAAGAGGAAGTATACTTATTCAGGTAGTCCCATGAAGAAAAAGTGGGACCAATGGTTAGAAACTATAGATTAGATAATTTGAATTCAACCATTCATAAAGTACTTAAGTATTTACTATTTGAAATGTTCTATATTAAGCTTTGAGAATATGGGGAAAGGTAAAAAAAAAAATCCCACCAGAGCTCCCATTCTAATTGATGGCAGGGGGAAGAAACAACATGTAATTAACTAGATAAATCATAAAAGATAGATTATCTCAGCAGGTAATCATTAGGAGCTGCAAGGACTATGAAAAGCCTCCTGAAGAAATTGAGATTTAAGCTAAAATTAATGAAAGCAAAGAGAATTAAGAAGTGGAGGTGAGGATGGAGAACATTCCAGGCACAGAGAATACCCAATGCAAAGGCAATGTGATTGAAGATGGAAGTGTAAGAAGTCTATTTTAGCTGAATTATAAAATCGTGGAAGTTAACCTTAAGTACAAGAAAATTGGAAACATAGAAATGTGGCCAACTTATGGCAAGCTTTAAAGACCAAACTGGTGTTTCTATTTGATCGAGGATAGAAGAACTACTGGAATGGGAATCTTCTGAAGAGAGATGATAATTGAATCCACAGGAGCTAATAATATCACCAAGTGAGAGAGATAAAAGAAAAAGAGAACTGTAGGTCAGAATCTTGGGGGACATATACACTTATGACATGGGGGAAGGAAATGGTTTAAGAACCAGTAAAATGGAGAATGAGGTAAGACAGGTATAAGGAGGTCCAAGGGAAAACAATGTCTTGAAAATGTAAATGGGAGGGTTTACAATAGTGTCAGATGCTTCAGAGATGTTGAAAAGGATAAAAATAGACATTACATCATTAAGTTTGGAAATGAAGAGATGATTGGAAACTTTGGAGAGAGCAATTTAAATGAAAAGAGCAGGAGTCAGATTGCAGAGGGTTTAGGAAAGAGTAAGGGGAAGGAATGTATAGAAAGCTGATGTAAATGGTTTTCTGAAGAAGTTTATGGAAAAAGGGAAAATATGGGATGATACACAGTAGGAAGGAGAGAATTAATTGAGGATTTTTTTTTCTTTTTAGGATGAGTAGCTAATAGATGTATTTGTGGGAGTATGGAAAGAGCATGTAGAGAGGGTAGAAATAGAAAAAAGAGCAGTGAATAGCACTTGGTGATATCATCTGTTGGAAATGATTTGATTGAATGCAATCAATGATATATGTAGAAAGTTTTTCCTTGGCAAGAAGAAAGGAAACCTCTTCATGTAATAGTATGGTAAAGGATGATGTAGTGGGTGGATAATATTTGAGTAGTATGAAATCAAGAGGTGTGAGAAAGAGAGAACTCTCCACAAAAGTGCCTAATTTTTTCTAGTGAAGTACAAAGTGAGTTTCCCATAAGGAGAGAATAGGATATATAGGTTTGAGGAAAGAGAGGATTTTTAACAACAGTGACAGAGCATGATTGGGGAAATTTCCTTTGCTTCTGTGAAGTCTCAGTTGAGATTAGATAGCATAATATTCTGGTAGATGCAAGAAGCACAGTTTACTCCTTTGCTCTAGCTCAATTTAGCAGCATATACATGGGATATCAATAATAGGAATAATCTGTATGCCTACCTCTGGTCAAGACGAAGAGATCTCTCCATGGATACTGAGTAGTGACTGATTGAAGTTGTAACTTGCTTATGACCTTGAAACTGTAACTTATTTGTGACTGAAGGTTGGATGAGCTGTGTATTTTGTGCTACCCCTTAAGAAGGTGCTGAGTCATGACTGATATTATAGCTTAGTGTGCCCCATGAGTGAACAACTTTGACTTTTGTATTTTGTGGCCATTAAGGAGGCAAGCCTCCTTAAGGATGATTGAATGATTGAGTTGATTGAATGATTGAGTTACTAAGTGATTGATTGATTAAATGATTATGCTTGGTTCAAAACTCTGTGACCACTGTGATGAAAATTATGTGGCCATTTTAGTGGTAAGTTGTTGTGAATGCTGTATTTTTATTTTCTGTGATAAATTGTAACATTGTAAATGCCGTACCTTGATTTTCTGTGACTATTTTGCCCTGATTTGTTATTGAATAATTAGAGTGTTCACTATACTGTGTAATAATAACCTTTAAAAGCTGTTCACAGTAACATTCTTCTGGAAAGCTGCTTGTGTATGGCTTATAGAAGGATTTATTAAGCATTCTCCAACTTCTAGGTATTGGGTGAAGTGCTAGATATGAAATGTAGATATGATATTGTAACAGTACATTCAATTTCATATTACAATTAAGGAAAATATATCCATGTAAAATGTGTAGCTCAAGATATATTATCACACAAAAGTATTCTTCATTCAAAAATTATGACTTATTTTTGTATCAAACAATATTAAGTACCTATTATGTGCCATGTACAATTGAAAGTGTTAAGGATACAAAAAAGGAAATAGTTCCTTCTCTCACAAAAATTAGCACAGTGTACTACATATTTGACTTTAGAGTTAATCAGACCCCTAGCCTCATAGAACTTAAAAAGACCTTAGAAATCATGTAGGTCAGTCCTCTAACTTGGGAAATGAGGCAACTATGTTTGAAATGGTTAAATTACTTCTCAGAAAGGCAGCAAATAGTAATTTAGTTGCATAAAAATTTACTCTGTTGCAGCAAATCTTATCTGGGTAACTCCTCTATTTCAGAAAGCAAAATTCCTTATTCTGCTTTAGGGAAATGCTAAGTAATAAAATAGTTAGGATTCATCATCAGTCCATTTTCCTTTTCATTCCAAGATCAAAGGAATACAATGGTCCCAAAGAGAGATAATAAGAGGCATCTCATACTGTTATGTCATGACTTAAGTCAATCAAACGAATTATGTGAATTGACCAGACAATTGAATCAAAACAGCTAATCCAATAGACTTAAGCTTAAAGTGTGAGTGGTAAAATAGAATTCTTTATTATCTTCTTCTCTTCCTGTGTGTAAAACAACCATAACACAACAGACAATGTGAAAGGAAGCATTAAAACATTACCAAAGAAATGGAATTTTCCTTTGCATGAAAGCACAAGAGACTATGATTAGATTTTTTAATGATAATAAAAGATGGTTTAAGGATAGCTTTCACTGGACCTTAATATTGTTTTGGTTGGGTTTGTGTGTTTGTGGGGGGAGGGGGTGTTGTTGTTGTTTTTTGTCGATATTTATAATTGATGAGAAGTGCGGCATACTATATAGAGAAACAGTGTTTGAGTCACAGGAAATGAGGATTCAATATGCTTCTTCTTCTAGTACTAGCTGCCTCCAAACAATTCTCTTTAAGACTATCAATTGCCTAGTAGTTACTCTTCTACAGTAGTCATTGGGGAGAAATCCCAATTTCTTATACCAATGCAGGTGAAGTCAGAAATTATATGGATATATATACACACAGACATACATCTTCTTCGATGTTACTAGGCTATATCTTTATTTAAAAAGAAATGTTAATTTAATTCTACAATTTCTTATAAAGACATTAATTGCATTTTAATTAGGAAACTTGATTTCTGCATTCCACTTCCTTTAAGGAATATGTCATATTCATGTGAAGTCTATCATAAGTACTGATTTTCCCTGGAATTTTTTTTAAATTTCTGCCTGGCAACATAAATTATTGTTACTTAACAAAATCATACTATTTTAAGACACTGATATATCTATGTATCTATTTATAGAGAGAGGTGTGCCCTCCTTACATAGCAAAGTGATTCAACTTGAAACCCAAGCAATACTAGGTTATAAGATTAATTATTTGTGCAGTTTAAGAATTAATATCAAAAGCAAATATTGGATATTAAATCTATTGAAACTGGATATTGTCAGATGATTTGCAGTTTCAATTAGTTAAATATTGGGTGAAAAAAGTTGCAAAAAATAAACATTTGATAGAATGAGAAATTTGACATGAACAAACGGTTTTGCTGTAGAAGTATTTTTGGTAGACTTCTAGCCCCTCCTCTATAATGAGAGGAAATATAGGATTCAGTGACTTTTAAACAATGGCCAAATAAGGTTAGGATAAAATAAATCAGAGAAGTGAGATGGTTTAATGGCTTTTTAATGAGCCTAATGTTTTCAGTTTTAATGAGCCCTCTTACATCAACTTTAATCATTTTATAAGAATGAAAAATGATTGAGAAATGGCTTGCATTAATTCAATTTTCTGTTCAATCTTCCCACAAGCCATTTGGGCATAGTGGCTAATGGGAGTCAACTTGGATGAGTGGGAACTTATACAATAGAACAAGTATATGCTAAACTTAGTTAGACACTTGATAAGTTAACCAGTGGTAAGGTATTTTTTTTCTAATTTTAAACGGATAGCACACCACTGTCCACAAAGTATTTTAATATTGTGATATATGACAAAATCAATTAAGATAGTATAAATTGACTATGATTTCTACTAATTAATCCTATGAAATTTTGCCATGTTTATTCTCCGAATCCTATCCCATTTATGGTTTTATGTTAAACTATATATATATGTGTGTATGTACATACATATATACATATGTGTATATATGTATATGTGTGTGTTTCTTTAAAATGCACACCTTATCTGTGGTTTGAACAATTGTCAACTTTTACTAAGCCTCTAACATATTATCAACAAAAATGATAATTAAAAATTATCATTGTTGTAATGTGTAGTAGTAGTAGTAGCAGCAACAACAACAACATCAATAGGAGTACAAGTACTATTAAGACATGGCATTATTATAATACTTTTCTAGCACTCTAGAGTCACTTACATAGGTTAATCTATATAGAATCATACCAATTATGAAAGGAAATTGTGGTTCCTAAAAATTAAGTTACTTGCACAAACCCTGGACGCTCAAAATACTAATTAATATCATCTGGTTTCAAGACCATTGTGTCAATGTTCAAAGTATCATGTTGTCTCAAATTCCTTTTTAATGAACCTATGACTACAATACATAAAATTATATATATATAAAATATATATGTGTTGTGTTTGTATGTATGTATGTAATACTCATGTGCATGCTTATGTATCAGATGCCTTTTCCACATGCATGGGCATAGATATACTTAATTATAGATGAGTATATATCTATTCATTTATGTGTATAAATATACACAAATACTCAAAAGGACTGGGGATTTCATTGATTTGAATGTTCCCTTCTACTATGTAGATCCTATCTTGCTGTAGCTGTCCAACTTGCTTGATTCTCATCCACATCCTCTGACAAACTCTTAACCCTTTCACTTAGTAACACAAAGCTAAAGTAGAACCCTAGAATTCCTTGTCATGTCATGGAACCATGTTCTTTTTTAGGTCATATGTTTTCCCAATGTATGCTTTTCTCTATTTATTCTTCCAAGTTCATTATTTTTAATATTTTGCTCTCACCCTCTATGTGGTATTATAGATAGATAGATAGATAGATAGATAGACAGATAGAGATATATTGATACATCTGTAGATCTCTTTCCTTCTATACATACAAATCTATTTATCTATCACTATATCTCTGTCTCTATTTATATACAGACAAATAGATAAACAAACAGATAGAGACAGAAATATATCTTAATACCTATAGATATATCAATATACATGAAGAGAAAGATTTTCAGATATATCATTTTATCTCTAGGTAGATAGATATAGGAATATATTGATATAGCTATAGATATATCTACCTATGTACCTATATAAGTATCTGTCTTTCTATATCTATCTATATCCATTTATCTATCTATCTATCTATCTATCTATCTATCTATCTATCTATCTATCTATCTATCTATCTATCCATCCATCCATCCTCCCACCCACCCACCCACACACCCACCTACACACCCATCCATCCGTCCATCCATCCGTCTGTCTGTCTGTCTATCTATTCATCCATCCATCCATCCACCCACCCACCCACCCACACACCCACACACCAACATACACACCAACATACACACCCACACACCCATCCATCCATCGAACCATCTGTCCGTCCATCCGTCTGTCTATCTATCTATCTATCTATCAAGGGAGAGATCTATGGATATGTTTAAATAGGTAGGTAGTTAGGTAGAGAGAGAGAGAGAGAGAGAGAGAGAGAGAGAGAGAGAGAGAGAGAGAGAGAGAGAGAGAGAGAGAGAGAGAGAGAGAGAATCATTTTCTGAAACTAAATCAAAATTTCACAAGGGAAAAATGTGGCTACTGAGTTTTTGCCCAAACCAGCACAAACCAAACTGATTATATCCCTCAAATTCTAGTTAGTAATCAGAAGATGCAGTAACGATTCATGGACAATGATTAGATTAGCAGTATTTACTTGTTAAATTCCATAGATATTCATTAAGTGCTGTCTATGGGTTGAATTGTCAAACATTCAGAGGAGTGCATTTTTTATGGGCCACATCCTTTACATAATGATTCCAAATCATTTTTCTCCTCTCTATCCAATTTCACCCATTGAGGAAAGCCCTGACTATACCTGTGTCTTTTGCCATAGATGTCTGATTAAAAGCAAATATAGGCATATCTAGGGTGACTTAATTTCATTTATTAACCAAAATACAGGCAATTATCTATTTCAATCAACCTTTTTTTTCCTAAAATTTCAGTGTTTGCATTTTATTACTTTAATTGAAAAACAACATTTTTAAAACTGTGATAAAAAAATGAGACAAAAAAACATGAGGTTTAATTCAGTTATATAGACAAAATGATTAGAAGCCAGATCTCAAACAATCCCCTTTTGTTCTCTAGTTTTTTTCCCCTTCTTTAAAATGAAGATGTCAAATTATATCATCACTAAGGTCCTGTCAAGACAAAATCAAATGGTTATATGAAAACTCAAAACAAACTATGAGTTTTCCCCCTCATCAGGATGCATATAAGCATGGTCATACACAGAGAATACAGAAAACTTGTTTTCAATTTTACTTTGTTCTCCTTAATCTTTTTTGAACTATTCCATCATACTATTGAGGGATTAATCATAGTATAATGGAAGCAGCATAGGTTTCCAATTCATAAGAGCTGGGATTTAATACCAGATACTGTGTGACCTTGGATAAGTTACTTTATTGCCTTGGGGCTACATCTCTACAATGTGAAAAGCTGAACTAAACAACACCTATTTTTTTATTTATTCTGTCTCTAAAAGCTTAGGATTCTATGATTTAATAGTTCCACCTTTGATCAGTCACTCCCACTTTTGTCCCTATCAACATAATTGTTGCTGCCATGTGGCTTCTCATAATAAAATGTATTCTCTGAGCCAAGCACAGTGCCTGGCACATGGTAGTTGCTTAATAATTTTTTGCTAACCCACTATCACAGAATATTATTTCTTCCATAGTCAATTATTTTTTAATCATATCTGACTGCTAACCTAATCTGCTAAACTAATTTGAGCTAAATGTCACTCCCTGATATTGGCTTAATGTGCTAACATTTTCATTTTAGCAGAAACTTAATGCAACTAAGTTAATGAAGTAAAAATTACAGACACCTTGGCATGGAGATTTGGGGAGACCATTCTATATTCCTAAAATCACAACAGCTGCCTTCATCCTATGGTTAAGGCTAGTCCTATATATAGAAATTAGAATACATTAAATCCCATTAAAATATTTATACATATTTATATTATATATAATTTTATATATTTATAAATAAATATATATTTGTGTAATATATAATATATAATATACTTTATATATTATAAATATGCCTACACTTACAATACATACTCACATATGTATATATGTGTGTATGTCTAGTTATATCAATCTAATGGTAGATATCTATGCTTCTTATTTGGGGCAAGAAGTTTTTTATAAAACTGTCCTAATTTTGTATTTGTTAATAGAAATAGAATGGGAATCTTTTTCATGCTGTTAGGAATACTTTAAAGTATTTGGAGAAAGTAATTGTTACCTATGTTTAGATATATACATATACACGATGGGGTATTTTTAGATGAGATTATTTCATACTAGTAATATGTTTTTTCTGTGAATTGCTTTGTAATTCTTTCTAAACATATGGATTTATATAAATAGTAAATTAAAGTAATTTGTCCTTCAAGAAGATAACCCTGATTTTTGAACAAATAAACTAAGATTCTGAACAGTGTTTACATAGATTTTCCTATAATATTTATCACTTATATAACTAAGAAACTTAGGTTTAGAAAGGAATGAATTAGTAAGTTCATTAATTGAACTAGAATATTCTTCATTAATTTTTAAAGTCATATCTCAAGGCTTCCAAATAACCTATGTTTTTTTATCCTAATGCCTAAATCTAGGCTAAATCTGATGATCATTTCTTACCACTTAATCTATCACAAGAAACTCTTAGGTTCTCAATACAATATACAATATCAGAAAAAAAATCAAGGATCTCTACTTGAAACCTTTCAGTTGCTACCTATTCTTTATAACAAAGAACTACCCAAATTTATAGTTGGAAGGGATTTTAGGAGTCAGTATATCATCACTTATTTATATAGATATGATACCAGAGTCCAAATAAATGAAATTATTTGCCCCAAGTCACTCATATCAAGTTTCCATCTGTTTAACTAGATTTTTTAAGGCTTCCATATGCTAATCTCAACCCCATTTCCCACTAGTTCTAAACTGGTAGTTTTAGTTAGGTAAGTTCTCCCATGCCTCACCAAAATACCTACTTAGCCTCACCATTATCTTCTCACTCATATTATCTGCTTAATATTTCCCTTCCATATAAGGTACAGCTCATACACTACTTTATTAATGATGTTTTTTTCTGGATGAGGAACTGATAGATGATTCATTGAAGAAGCAGAGTGAAGTAAAATATCATTCTAGAGTCATAGGGCCTGGGTTTAAATCCTATCTCTCACACTCCCTACATCTGTGACTTTGGTCAAGACACTAAAACTCTATGGAAATCAGTTTCCCAAATTTTAAACATGGTAATTGAATTAGACATCCTCTAAGATTCTTCCAGATATATCTATGATCTGGGACCTCCATTTACTCTTCATTACAGTGACCTTTAGCTTATATTCCATACAATCAAACTTACTGCTTAACCTTATCCTACCCTATGCCAGATTTTTTACTTCATTCAGTAAATTCATCCAGTAAACATTAGTTCATTCAGTAAACATGTATTACAGACATTTATTACTGGATTTAAAATCCTTTGCAGCAGGAATTACATATCTCTACTCTTCTGTGCCTTTATAACAGGATTATAATAAAACTCTTGGTGAATATTTGGGTCCCTCAGTTTGAAAGTTATCTTAAGTTAAAAACTATTAAAACCATAATAATAATGAGGAAATTAGTCTTTCATTAAGACTGATTGATGGGGTGGAGCCAAGATGGCCACATAGAAGCAGCAAGGTCCTATAGCTACAACACAGCCACCCTAAACACCCATAAAATATGACTCTGAACAAATTCTAGGACTCTCAAACTCACAAAAATACAGAAAACACATCTCTCATGGAAGGCAGCTCGGCAGTAGCGATCATCGAGGCAGCCTGAAATCAAAACGTGGCTAGGCCCCAGGGCAGACAGGAGGAGCTGAGCTGAGCCAAGGGGCAGCCAGTCTACAAGAGAGAAAAATCTACAGCCTCCAGCAACTCCACATCTACAAAGGTGTGAAAAATAGGGATTAGAGAAATGCAGCTTGGCAGGAGGGGATCATTACTCACACCTGCAGGTGGGAGCCGAGACCAGCCAAACCTGAAACCACTATGAGTCCAGGCTCCAGGGCGGCTGGGAGGAGCTGAGCCTCCCAAGCCACAGCATAAATCTACTTCAGAGAAGATCTAAAGCACCTTGTGCAATCTTCACATCTACTGAGCCAGGATTAGAGGTCACTGAAAGTGAGCAAAGCTTTCAAGCTAAATTTGGGGAGGAAAAGCAGTTAGGCCAATCTACCCCCAGGGCAAGGAAGCAGTAGGGGAAGGGCAGGAACAGCTTCAGAGCCCCAGGACTGCAGATCTGGCAAGGGGGCTGAGTTGATTGATCAGGG
>CM053595.1:38001033-38018584 GCA_028646575.1 Pseudocheirus occidentalis | reverse complement strand
CCAAGATCTGGCAGCTTCTACATTGATGGATCGAAGGGCCTGGAATATGATGTTTCGAAGATTAAGGGACCTGTGATTAAAAGCAAGAATCAACTACCCAGCAAGACTAAAGGAGCTGGGATTAAAACAAAGAAGCAGCTACCCAACAAAATTGAGCATATTATTACAGGGGAAAAATATAGTCATCCAATGAGGTGGAGGACTTTCAAGCATTCTTGCTGAAAAAACTAGAAGTGAACAGAAAATTTGACAAACACAAGAAGCAGGAGAAGGTAAACATGGGAAAGAAATCATAAGGAACTTGTCAAATTTGAATTATTTACATGCCAATATGAAAAAACAATAATAGTAACTTATGAATCATTTCTTAGTATGAGGATAGGGGAAGGGAATACAAATGGATATATATATATATACATATATATATACATATATATATATATATACTTACACATATGCCTATATAGGAGGCTATATATGCATATGAATACATATTGATGTGTCAACAAATCACTCTCAGTACAGTTTCATGGGAAAAATTCTATTTTTTTATTAAACAGAAGAGAAGTATTTTAACTATTCAAATTATGAGCTATACTGAATTAACAATGGTATCAAAACATTTGAATATAACTAGAAAAAGATAATGATAACCTGAACCTGCGATTTACCTACTATAAATGGAATCACAAATGTTTTCTCTAGCACTACGATCTTTGTTAAGAAGTGACAGAAAATATTATTTTCATTTGATCAATGAGAATGCTAAACTTCAGACAATTTAAGTGATTTTCCTGACATCATATAATTTTTCAATGGAAGTGCTTAGATTAAACTCATTGGATTTTCAAAGAAAGTGGGACACAGAGATGTGAAGTATAATAAAAAAAATAGTGGATTGGATACAAAAATGTCCCAGCTCTGATATAAAACCTATGACCTTGAGCAAATCCTTTTACTTTTCTGAATCTCATTTTTCTATTTTGACTTTGAAAGGGTTATATTAGATGATCTCTGTGCTCCTTTCTACCTTGATACCTAAAGATCTGATACAGCTCTGGCAATCAAGGTTCTTGCCTTCAACTCTTAGCCCTTTGTTTTGTTTTGTTTTTAAATTCCACAGCTAAGGAATGGAGTTTTACCACTAAGCCTAATACCATCTCACTAAAGTAGTCTAATATAAACCAAACTGTTCTTTATATATTGCATATATATGGAGTAAATGACAAGAACTCAGACTGATTAAGTTAATGGTGCATGGACCAAAAATTTGTGAAAGATAATCACCTCATTCATCATTTCCCCAAATATAATTTTGATATTCTGTAACAGAAAATTAGATAGCTGAGAGTGCGTATCGATCTTTGCCTAATAAGGCATTAACAAGTACTAACAAACAGTGCCCTAGCATTGTCTGAGCCAGTGTCACAAGTGCAGTGATAAGCCACTTAAAATATTCATCTTCAGAACTTTGACTTGGAGGATTCACAACAATACCACATGAGCTTTGTCAGGAATTGTTGAGAGATTGAAAGCATACTTAAAGGATTTATTAAAGCAATAGAGGCAACCTCTACTCCAGTTACAATGATTGCAAGGATTTTTATGACCATGTATTTAATCTTTCTAAGCTGTAACAGATAAGTTATGCTTTTGTCTGCTTTGTATACAAAGAGTTTTCTCAATCTTTTCTAGTATTATATAGTATTGAAGTATCTTTTTTTTTACTTGCTAAGTGAAACATTAATAGGATTGTCAGCCACAAGATGGAGTATGCAATAAATATTAAGGTTTAATGTTACACTGATTTATGCTTTGGGGAATATTGTCCTAGATTATGAGATATGATTATTATCTTTCATAATAAGGAAAGATGGAAGAAACAGCATGTTGACAAAGGTAACTAATTAAAGCTCCCATATCAGGGAGGTCTAAATACTTACAAAGTTAAGAACTACCTAAGTATATACCCAATTCAGCAATGTTTACAGTAAAGGAGGATTTGTCTAGACACTTGTCTAGAAGCTCAAATAATTCATGTACCCAAAATGTTTGAAGGAAAGGCATTTAATTTTGTAAGTGTTGCATGAGAGGAACAAAGAGGGGGAAAGCCAACTTTTGGCCTGTTATTCCAGGTTGATATCTAATGGAGAAGGACGCTTGAGCACTTCTGATTGCTTTTAAATTCAAAAGCACCACAAACAAATATGACTCATCATTTGCAGAAATGGGGATAATGATAAATACACAACACACCTCACAGAGTTGTGAGGAAAGTACTTTGCAAACCCTTAAAGGATTTTACAAATGTGCATTGGCCTTTAGGTCTCACTAAAGGTGAGCAAAACTCTCAACTTCAGCCAACAGACTTACTAAAGAAATAGCTCTTTTGGTGAATGGCAAGAGTTCATGGAACATTTACTCTGGCTCCATGGGGTTGGTCAAATAAACTCTAGTCTCATGCTAAACCACATCTAATTCCAGAGTTTCTTAACAGTGCTTTGAGGAGAAGAATCTGGTGAATCAGAGGGTAGAAAGCATGCCGTATCAGCAAGCACCCTAGCATACCCAGGGCAGCTGCTAGCACAGGTTCTTAGATCTGCTTTACTAAAGGAAAGCAACTCAAAATGGGTTAACAATCTTTCTTTAATCAAACAAACATATCATTTATCTAGTTCAGGGGGAAAAGTCAGCACCCCGAACTCCAGAGAATACAAACCCAAGTTACAAGCACAAGTTAAAAACAGAGCAAGAAACAGATCAGCAGATAGGCTTCCAACCATGTGACAAACACATCTATTACCCATTCAAGTTACCAGAGAGAAAAGCATCAACATCTGGGTTTTTCAAAGCCTGGGGGCTCAATGGCTTCCCAGAGTCTCATCTAGTCAAATCACACAACTCTTCTCAAAGTGAGCCCCAAAGCAAAGCCTCACATCAGGGCATATATATAGGCTTCTCCTGGGTCAGCCTTCTTGACCCACTGTCCAATTACAAAGTAACAAGTTGTGGCCATTGCCAAAAAAAGAAGCCCCTCACCATGGGATCCATGTGACCACCAAATCAGGGAACATTCTTGGAGCCACTTAAGCAAAGGGGTAGGGGCAGGAAAGAGCTTCAGATTCCCATTACACATGCACTTTCTGTAACATACATGCTCTCTGTCATTTTGCTAAAGGCAAGAGTCTCCTGTGTAACCAGAGTCTTCTGGTTGTTGATGCCTTTAAACAAAAATACAACTTTATTAAGCTAAAATGCATGTCCAAAGACTTCTTATTGTTTTATATGCATAAAAATATTAAATTATTTTCTTCCTTATTTATTCCATTTTATGTTGGTAAAAGTAAATGTTATGGCATTTCCTTCTCTGGGAACTTCTAAGTTAAAAAAACATTCTCATTCACTGGGAAATAGAGAAGGAAATAGTGATGCATGGCTTGGATTGGAATTTTTTATCAGTTAACTGGACTATTTTAGTAGGCTATCAGATATACTTTTTTATTAATAAGGAAATGAAGTGTACTAAAATACTAAAAACTGCTTATTTCAGATTAAATGCTGTCAATCTGAAAGACAATGAATGAAACATCTGTTCCTCCTCTTGGTAAAAAGACCTGTCAGGGGAAACTCCTGTTGAGTTATTTTAATGTTATGGGACAAAAGATGGCAGAGAAAAGTAGGAACTCACCTAAACTTCTCCATGAATTTCATTAATAACCTCTAAAATGTGAATCTGAATGGTTTTTAGAGTGGCAAAATTCATTGGGAGACGGAGTGTAGCAGATTCTCAGTCCAGAAAAGTGAGCACATAGGACTAGGCAGGGGCAGCAGCGACCACAGAGCATGTGGGGACTGCACCAGCACACACCCAAGACCAGCCCACAGCAGAAGTAGAGCAAGCCCAGGCAAGTGGATTTACTCAGGAGCAATTTTCAGACGTTCAGGATGGAGGATCTGTCAGAGCTGGGTAAGAGACAAGCCCAGGGTCTACTTGGGGCTATCAATCCATAACCTGAGTGCTTAAAAATCACCTCATGAACTTCTGGGAGCCAATCTGGCAGAATAAACCTAGCTTCTCTAATTGCCCACTCTGACCTGGAATATCTAGAGATTATTGATCCAGTGTAAAATACTGTAATAGTGGAACCAACAGCAGGTATGAGATTCCTAGAGGAAGGGTGTGACTGAGGCAGTGCCAAGACTGAAGTGGAGATTAGGAGGTGTGCCAACAAGGCCCATCTCAACTGACCAGCCAGAGATCCAGAAGCCCAGGAATGGAGTCAACATTCTAATACCAGAGGCCCAGGTAAGTCTTAGCACAATCAGGGCAACTGGAAGATACCAGAAAGGTATGGCCACCTGCATCTGTACCTGCTTGAAATCCAGTCCAGGGACACAGAGGCAGAAACCCAAAATGACCAGACCACCTCTCCCCCACACTTTAGTATGTGAACCTCAGGGTAATCCAGGGGAAACACTGAAAGGCCTGGCCTTGCCCTCAGTCTTGACACACAGAGGTTACATCACACAAAGCCAAAATCAAGGCCTGTAGCTCCCAGTTTAAGAAGCATGGGTCAGAGCACATTGTTGCCCAGAAGCAGAAATCCACTTAAACAAAAAACCAGGAAATAGGCAATCAAAATGGGCAAAAAGCACATTGGTAAAACAAAACCAAAGATGATTGAATCCTATTATTGTGAGCAAGAAGAATCAATTTTAGAAGGGGATAGCATGGGTTCTCTAATCACATCTGAGACCACAGAAGGAAATACGAATTGGTCTCAAGCCTTGAAAGCATTCTTAGAAGAGCTCAAGAAAGATTTTACATGTCAAATAGAGTAGAGGATAAATTTACCAATTCTTTTAAAATTACAACAGCCTGAAAAAAAAATCTCACAGAATAAAACAAATCCTTAACAAGAAAAATGTGTGAATTGGGAATGGAGGTTCAAAATCTAGCTAGAGAAAATAGGTCCCTAAAAATGAAATTTGAACCTATGGAAAAGGACCTTCAAAAACTAACCTAGGAAAGTAATCTGCTAAAAATTAGAATCAGTCAAATAAAAGCTAATGACTCTATGAGGCATCAAGAATCCATCAAACAAAACCTAAAGACTGAAAAATTAGGAGAAAATATAGAATATTTCATTGGAAAAACAATTGATATGGATAACAGATCCAGGAGAGATAATCTAAGAATTACTGGTCTACCAGAAAGCCATGATGAAAAACGAACAAACAAATCTGGAAAACATCCAAAAAGAAATTATCAAAGAAAACTGCCCTGAGGTTCTAGAATCAGAAGGCAAAATATTTATCAAAAGAATTCACCAGATACCTCCTGAAAGGGATCCCAAATTGAAAACTCCAAGAAATATTGTAGCCAAATTCCAGAATTATTAAGTCAAGGAGAAAATATGGCAAACAGCCAGAAAGAAACAATTCAAATATTGTGAAACTACAATCAGGATTATACAGGACCTAGCATCATCTACATTAAAAGATCAGAAGGATTGGAATATGGTAAGGCAAAACATCTGGAACTTCAACTATGGATCAACTGTCCACCAAAACTGTGCATAATCTTTCAGACAAGGAGATGATCATTCAATGAAATAAGAGACTTCCAGACACTCCTGATTGAAAAGCTAGAGCTCAATGTAAAACCTGATCTCCAAATTTAAGACTCTATAAAGATATTAAAAGGCTAATGAGGAAAACACAAACACCCACACACACTCCTATTAACAACAAAACTAGTAGAAACCATGTAATTATCTTTTTTTTTTTGCTTTTTGGAGGGCAGTTGGGGTTAAGTGACTTGCCTAAGGTCACACAGCTGGTTTTTGTGTTAAGTGTCTGAGGCCAGATTTGAACTCAGGTCCTCCTGACTCAGGGCTGGTGCTCTATTCACTGCACCACCTAGATGCTCCTCATGTAATTATCTTAATAGATGCAGAAAAGGCTTTTGATAAAATACAACACCCATTCCTATTAAAAACACTTGGAAGCATAGGAATAAATGTAGTCTTCCTTAAAATCATAAGTATCATCTATTTAAGGCCATCAGCAAGTATTATATGTAATATGGATAAGGTAAAAGCATTTCCAAAAAGATTGGGGGTGAAACAAAGATGTACACTATCAAAGGAATCTAATTAGGCAAAGAAGAGACTAAGCTATCACTCTTTGAAGATGATATGATGATGTACCTCGAAAATCCCCATAAATCAAGTAAAAAACTACTTGAGATAAATAAATAAATTAGGTAAAGTTGCAGGATATAAAATGAATCCCCATAAATCCTTGGCATTCCTATATATATATATATGAAATCCAACAAAAAGAGATAAAAAGAGAAATTCCATTTAAAGTTGCTGTAGACATTATAAAATATTTGAGAATCGACCTGCCAAAACAAATCCAGGACCTAGATGAACACAATTACAAAATACTTTTCACACAAATAAAGTCATATCCAAATAATTGCAAAAACATCAGCTGCTCATGGCTAGGTAGAACTAATATTAAAAAAATGACACCTTTACCTACATTCATTTACATATTTAGTGCCACGCCAATCAATCTACCAAAATAAAATTTTATAGAGTGAAAAAAATAGTAACAAAATTCATTTGGAATAACAAAAGGTCCAGAATATCAATGGAATTAATGAAAAGAAATGCTAGGGGAGGTGGCCTAATCTTACTAGATTTTAATCTGTATTATTAGCAGCAGTCATTAAAACTTCTTGGCACTGGCTGAGGAATAGAGTAGTGCATGAGTGGAACTGATTAGGTACATGAGACACAGAATACAATGACTAGAGTAATTTACTGTTTGATAAATCCAAAGGCCTAAACTTTGGGGATAAGAACTCTCTGTTTGACAAACAACTGCAAGGAAAACTGGAAAATAGGATGGCAGAAACTGGGCATAGACCTACATCTTACACCATTTACCAAAATAAAATACAAATTTGTGCATGATCTAGGTATAAAGACAGATACTTTAAGCAATCTGGGAGAGGAAGGGATAGTATACCTATCAGATTTATAGAGAAGGGAAGATTTTATGACCAAATGAGAGTTAGAGAGCATTATGAAATGCAAAAGTGTTGTTTTTTATTATATTAAATTGAAAAGTTTAAATACAAATAAAGTCAATGTAAACAAAATTAAAAGAGAAGTAGAAAACTGGGAAAGAATTTTTATAACCAGTGTCACTGATAAAGGCCTCATTTCTAAAATATATAGAGAATTGGATCAAATGAATAAGAATAAAATTCATTCCCCAATTGATAAATGGTCAAAGGATGTGAGCAGGAGTTTTCAAAGGAAGAAATTAGATATATCTATAAGCACATGAAAAAAAAACACTTGAAATCACTATTAATTAGAGAAATGCAAATCAAAACAATTCTGAGTTACCACATTTCACTAGTCAGACTGGCTAAGATAACAAAACAGGAAAATGATGAATGCTGGAGAGTATATGGAACACTAAAGTAATATTGGTGGAGTTGAGACCAAATTCAACCATTCTGGGTAACAATTGGAAACTATGCCCAAAGGGCTGTAAAAAAGTGCATACCCTTTAACCCAAAAATACCACTTCTAAGGCTGTATCCTAAAGAGATCATAGAAGTGGGAAACGAACCCATATATACAAAAATTTTTATAGTAGCTCTTTTTGTCGTGGCAAAGAATTGGAAATCAAGGAAATGCCAATTAATTGGAGAATGACTAAACAAGTTTTTGGTATATGAACATAACGGAAAAATATTGTGCTACAAGAAATGATGAGCAGGCAAACTTCAGAAAATTAGAAATTCAAGATATTGTGGAACTGAATCTTGCAAGTTTAAAATAAATAAATAAATTTATAAAAATATTCTCTTTCCACAAACAAAAGGGAGTGACAAGTGAGAAGTGACAAGAAACTACAGAAGCCATTTTTTTCTGAAAGAAATCATTTAAAAATAAGTGAAATTGGGGTGGCTAGGTGGTGCAGTGAATAGAGCACTGGCCCTGGAGTCAGGAGGACCTGAATTCAAATCCAGTCTCAGACACTTTACACTTACTAGCTCTGTGACCTTGGGCAAGTCACTTAACCCCATTTGCTCTGCCTTTCGCCCTCCAAAAAAAGTAAAAAATAAATAAATGAATGAATAAAGGAATGAATGAATGAATGCATGAATGGATAAATGAATAAATAAATAAATAACTGAAACTGTATTCCAGGCTTTTCTTGAAGTACTTGAATGAAAGGGAACTCACCATATCCTGTGCCAGGCCATTTTAACTGGGATAACTCTAATTGTTAGAAACTAATTAATAACATCAAATCTAAAATTGCCCCTTTGCAGCTTCTACTGATCACTCTTGGCTCTCCCAAGGAGTCAAACAAAACAATTCTAATTCATTTTCCACAGGATAGCCTTTTGAATACCCATACACTATTGAATCCCACCTCATCATTCCAGGATGACTATCCCCAGGGCCTTGATTTTTTGCTTCTAGGAGATGAACTGATGTTCCTTCACAACTCTGATTATACTCCTCTGTATGCTCACTAACTTACTCATAACATTCATTTTCAGTATTTTCACTTCACCTCAATTACATATACATTTTCTTTTAAATTTCAAGTTTCAAATTCTCTCCCTCCCTTCTACCCCAATCTCGTATTGAGAAGGCAAGCAATTTTACATAAGGTATATGTAAGCATTTATGAAAACTATATTACCATATTAGCTATGTTGCAAAAGAAAATGCAGACCAAACAAACAGAAAAATAAATTTTAATGAAATATGCTTCAATCTGCATTCAAAATGCATCAGATCTTTCACTGGAGGTGGATATACTTTTTCACAATTAATCCATTAAAATTGTCTTAGATCATTATATTGCTCAGAATAGCTAAGACTTTCATGGGTGATTATCATATTTGCATTCGCTCACATGTCTTTCCAGTTTTGTTTTGTGTTTTTTTCCCCCAAGAGCATCCTTATCATTATTTCTTATAGCACAATATTATTCTACCACAATCACATGAAACAACTTGTTTGGCCATTCCCCAATTAATGGGAATCTCCTCAATTTCTAATTATTTATCACAAAAAAGTTGCTGCTATAAGTATTTTTGTATAGATAGCTTGATTTCCTCTTTTTTATTTCTTTGGGATACAGACCAAGTAGTGCCATTTCTGGGTCAAAGGGCATGAATGGCATCATGCACTTTGAGCATAGTTCCAAATTGTTCTTTAAAATGTTTAAAACAGTTCAAAACTCCACCAACATGGCATTAGTGTCTCAATTTGTCTATATCCCTACAATATTCATCATTTCCCTCTTTGGCCAAATTCTTAATCTGATAGGTGGGAGGTGGTACTTCAGAGTTATTTTAATATGCATCTCTCTAATCAATAGTGAATTAGAACATTTTTTCTTATAAATAAATAGTTTTGATTTCTTTCAAGATAATCACCTGCTCATATCCTTTGATCATTTATCAATTCAGGAATGTCACATGTTCTTATAAATTTGAAATAGTTCTCTATATATTTGAGAAATGAAATCTTTGTAAGAGAACATAGCTTTAAAAATTTTCATGTTTGGGGCAACTAGGTGATTCAGTGAATAGAGCAGAGGCCCTGGAGACAGGCAAACCTGAGTTCAAATCCAGCCTCCAACACTTGATACTCACTAGCTTCATGACCTCTGGCAAGTCACTTAACCCCAATTGTCTTGCCTTCCGCCCTCCAAAAAACAAATTCTCTGTTTTCATTTTCTTTCTAATATTGCTTGCATTTTTTTTGTTTGTGCAAAAGCTCTATTAAAAATAATGTAGTTTTGTACGACCAGGGCACATTAGGTATTTAATAAATACTTCTTGATTTGGTGATTTCCATTGCCAAGAATTTGCTATGGTCATTCAGAGACATTTTTCTTCCTTGCTTAAGTTCCATAAAAATAATTTCACTCACTGGAACCAAGATGGGAGAGTAAAGACAGGGACTTGCTTGAACTCTCCTGCTAACTCTTCTAAATCTTTGTAAAAATGACTCTAAACAAATTATAGAGCTACAGAACACATAAAATGAGAGACTGAAGCAAATCTCCAGCCAAAGACAATTTGTAAGGTTCACAGGAAGGGTCTATTGCATCAGGCTATGAGTGGAACATAGTTCAGCATGGGCAAATGTTAAAAAAATTGTTTTTACATGCAACTGGGAAATAAGATGTACAGGCAATGGGATGTCAGAAGTATATCTTGCCCTGCCAGAAAGTAAGAGGTAAAGGGATCAAAGGGAGGGAAGAATAGGGGTAAGGGTAGTCAGAATGTACGCCATTTCAAGGTTGGGGGAAGAAGAATAGAGATGAAGGGAAAATTTGGAACTCAAAATCTTGTGGAAATGAATGTTGAAAACTAAAAATAAATTAATTTGTTTGTAACAAATAAAATAAAAATAATTTGAATAAAAATAATATAATCAAAGTGATATGTTTTATATACCATAATGCTCTATATCCCTTGTATGATAATAAATTCTTCCATGATCCATGAATCTCACAGGTGAAGTTTCACATGTTCCCTAAATTTGTTTATGATATCACCATTTATCTCTAAACCATGTACCCATTCTGACTTTACCTTAATATACTGTATGAGATGTAGATTTATATCTAGTCTCTGCTAAACTGCTTTCCAGTTTTCCCATTTTTTAAAATAACAAGTTCCTGTCTCAAAGGTTTAGATGTTTGTATTTATCAAGCACTAAATTACTATGGTCACTTACTGCTATGTATTGTTTACTTCACCTGTTCATTGATCTATCAATCTAATTCATATCCAGAAACAAATTATTTTGATGATAACTGATTTGCAATTCAGTTTGAGATCTTGTAAGCTTAGGTCACATTCCTTCATATTTTTTTCATTGATTTACTTGATATTCTTGACCTTTTGTTCTTCCTGATGAATTCTGTTATAATTGTTTTCTAGCTTCACAAAATATTTTTGGTAATTTAGGATGGCACTGAGTAAACTGGTCTTGTTAGAAGTCATTTTTATTATATTGACTTAGATCCCCATGTAGTATTAATATTTTATTGCTTTATATATGACTTCATTTGTATGAAAGCTGTTTTGCAATTGAGTATGTAAAACATTCCTTTGTTTGCCTTGTCAGGTAGATTTCCAATTATTTCATATTGGCTGCAGGTATTTTAAATTGAATTTTTTCTTCTATCTCTTCTTAGTGAACTTTCTAGCTAATATCTAGAAGTAATAATGGTTTATATGGGCTTATTTTATATCCTGCAACTTAGCTCAAGTCATTAATTATTTCAAGTGTTTTTTTTAGTTGATTCTATAGGATTCTCAAAGTATGGCATCATATAATCTACAAAGAATCTACTAATAACATTTTCACACCACCACACCTACAGATTGAACAAAATATTCCAGGTGTGGACTTCTCTGATCAGCAATTGGAGGAACAATCTCCTGTTTCCATGATGCTATGTTTCTCAAAATTGACTGAGACTACATTAACTTTCTTGACAGGTATGTACTACTACTAGCTCACAATGAGTTAGAGGACATTCAAAACCACGAGATACTTTCCTCCAGAAATCTGCAAGCCAATCATATTTCTCCTATCAGTTTCTGCCTGTCTATATTTCTGTCTATCTGTCTGATTATCCATGCATACATATCAGAGTGGTACATTTTGTGAACAGGTAGACAGAAATAGATATAGATATCACCAGATATGCCACTAGTTAGATAACTGAGTTTCGCTGATTTTTCAGAAAATTCTAAAATTAAAAGATCTAAAAGAGATCTTTAAAAAGTAATTCATATCTGTCTACAGATATCTCTATATGTCTACCGCTCTATAATCTGATAGTCATTGGCTTATCTATTCCAACTTTTTATTGTCAAAAAATGTGATGTGCTTGAATCTACATTTTCATTTTCATCAATAAAAGGAAATGTTACATAGCATAGAGCAAAGCACTAATGTCTGGGATACTCCTTTGAAAACCCTCCTTCCATATTAACAATGAACAATTAGGAATGAATTAAATCTGATTATTCAATCAGACCTAGATTCATAAAAGTTTATTACAGTCTAATCCACATCCTAGTATCTTGTCTACAAGAATAGCACAAGATAATTTATTAAATATTTTGCTAAAATATGGGCAAATCACAGTTGTAGATTTCTGTTTTTGTGCCCATTCACCATCTCTATCTGAAATGAAATAAGAGTGGTCTGGCACAAGCTGTTCTTGTTGAGCCATACTGTCATTTTGGAATCATTGCTCCCCTTCCCAAATAACCACTAACCACTTTTTTAATGATCTTTTCTAGGATTATCCCAGGAATCAAAGTCAAACTCAGTGGCCTAAAAAGTCAGAAACTAGCTAAAGTTTCATGCATTCCTTGTAATACTAGGCTCCCTCAGCTTTAGAACATTATTAAGATATCTAAAATGTTAAACTTGTATTATGTAACAGATGATCAGGGCTTAAAAAAAAAGCTGAACTTATCTGTGTTACATTGGTAGCCATATGTTTATAGGTTTTACATCAAAACAGAAATTCTGTACTGAGCAGTGAAATAGCTACATAAAGACAAGTTTTCATGCTAAATGAATAATAAATTATAGGTTATGTGTTTCTTTGATTTTAGAGGATGCATAATTTAAAATGATAAATAATTAACATATCAAAGCTTTCTAATTTAACTGCCGCCTTCAGCACCAGCAGTTTTAGGATGAAACCTCCTGTTTAGAGATTCAAGCCTATCTTTTTAGAAGAGAGTAGAAAGGCTTTAAAATGTTTTTTTTTCTATCAATTATCCTTTCCAATGGGTAATTTCAGTTTATCACTTTAAAATATTAGTAAATGTCAGGAAGTTCCAATTCTTCAAAGTAAAATTATGTACAGAGTAGTGGTAAAAGAAAGAAAAGCATGATTTGCGATGTGATGTTGAAAAAAATAACTTGACATTCTTTGCAAAACTTCATTTTTAAGGGACATTTCCTTTTTTATACATTTTCATAAAATGCCCTAAAATACTTTGGAAATATTAAGTAAGACAGAAAAATCATTTTTTTATTCTTAGCAATACACCTAGGAAACTTTTTTTTTGTTGATACTAAATGAACACACATCAATTTAAATTAAGAATAGAAAAAGAGGATTATTTAGGGAAAGAAATTTTTCTATTATGTACATTTTGTTTTAAAGTGTATACTAAAACTAAATTAAGTAAAATAGTAACAGAATAGTCTTGCTTGTCTTTGTCACACTCTTTGGAATAGTTTTTGCATATACATTATATAGGCCAAGAATTAACTCACTGTTCCAAAACATACACACACACACACACACACACACACACATGATTTGTTAAATAAATAACCTAGATAAATAATCCCATAAGAGGTTATACAGGCTGTCCCAAAAGTCTTTTGTGATCTAATAGCTTAAAATTATACTAAGATTTTTGGAAGTCATTGTGTCTTTTACTGAAGGTTTAAAATTAGATACCAGCTAAAATTGTCCTCTGGATCATTTTTTTTTCAGTCTTGGGATGAAAATTTTCTCTTTCTTCTGAAATTGATATATAGGTACACACATTGATATGTGTGTGAGGGGGGTATCATCTTCACCATTTCATCAGAACTTCTGAAATTAATTTTATTACATTTTCTTGGGAAACTGATGCATGATATTTTTATCATTAATAAAACATCATTTATTTGCATGAACTCTACAACATATAGGGTAGCTAGGTGACAACCTCAGTTCAAGTTCCATCTCTGTTATCTAGTGTGTGACCTTGGATGTGCAAATTAATCTCTAGCTATGCTATGCTAAATACTCTAGGATAGGGAGTAGAGTAGTGGATAGACTTCTATACTTGGAGTCAGGAAGACTTTAGTCAAAATCAAACCTCAGACCATCACTAACCATATGACCCTGGACAAGTCACTTAACATCTGCTTGCTTCAGTTTCCTCATCTGTTTCCTCATCTGTAAAATGAACTGAAGAAGGAAATGGGGTAATAAAGAATTCAACACATCTGAAATGAATGAACTACAACTTTCATCAATTCTCTTACACAATAAATTGTAGAGAAACTTCTAACCTGTATTAATTCCCTTATACAAGAGTTACTTGTATCAGTGGAATTATAGGTGGAACCAGTATTCCTGTATATGAGAGCTTCTATCCAAACATGATCTGGTTCACTACGGAATTATTTTGAATTAATGAATGAGTGAATAGATACAGATAGATAGATAGATGAAGATAGATACACAATCTGTGTGTGTGTGTGTGTATGTGTATTTCATCAAGATTTTGATCCATTCAGATAATGTGTAGTATAGGTTTACATCACAGTTTAGGAAAGCAAATTGTCGTCATGAATTTTCCAATCAAATTATGACTAGGATGATTCTAGTTTAGAAGAATAAAGACAATTCTTCAAAGGATACTGATCAAGGATATGATGAGGTAGTATTCCAAGGAAGAAACCCAAAATATAAACAATGTGAAAAACTTCCAAATCATCAAAATTAAAGAAATGTAATTCTGATGTTCCAACATGCCACCTGTCAGGTTAACAAAGATGATAAAAGAAAAAAGAGACAAATATTGGAAGGGCTGTGATAACACAGGCAATTTGGCAAACTTTTTGTAGAAATAGAAATTAATCTAACTCTTTTGGAATACAATTTGCTTTCAAAGTTACAAAACTATGCTAAATTTTCAATGCAACTATTCTGCTGTTGGTCTATAGCTCCAAACAGATAAATGAAGAAGAATAGTTCCTATAAGTACACAATATATTTATTGAAATTATTTTCTTAGTACCTAAATACTAGAATAAGATGGGGAAGGTTTCCATTTATTGAAGAATGACTAAATAAATTATGGAATATGAATATAATAGAATAATTTGTAACATTAGAAACATTAAAATGGGCAGTTGGAGAGGAATTTGTGAAAAGCACTAAACTTATGCAGAGTAAAATGGGTAGCCTTAGGAAAACATTTTATTCTATGGTAGGAATGTCATATAAAAAATAAGTTGTTAAGATTTTAGAATCCATATAAATGTATGGAAAAACATCAAGTCCAGACAACTAAAGATGAATTATACTACCTCCTTTCTGCCAAAAGGGTGATATACTTGAAATAAAGATATGCCTTTTTCCACATGGTGAATGCGGACATTTGTTTTGCTGGACAATGTTGGGGTTTTTTTGTTGTTATTAGAATTTTGGATTTATTTTGCAGTTATTCACTTTAGTTGCCATCAGGGGAAGAGGAGAAAATAACTTTTTGTAAAATAAGCTAGTTAAAGAATAAATTAACCATAATTAATTATAAATTGCTAAAAAATCATAAATAGTATGCAGACTCCAGTGTCTGATTTTGACAGCTAATAAAGAGTAACAGCACCAGCAAATATGAGAGAGTAAAATATGTTGGACAAACAAGGCAGAAATTAAGTATAAATTCTCTACATTTTATAGGTGCTGATTTTAGAAAGGAAGTTCAGTCTAACAACTACATGTAAACCCTGTTCCATTATTGTGAGGGCAGTCATAGTAGCAAATACAGAAATTGTTGCTTCTCAAAGGATCAATGGCATCAAATATGCCAAATTGAAACAGAATTTGTATTTCTAAGAATCTAAGTTATCTCTGGAATTGCATTCATCTGGCATTTTTCTTTTCAATTTAAATCCAAAAATCTTACATTTCATTTCCTTTCATTTCTATCGCTAAAAGCAGATTCAAATAGCTCATGAAGAAAGGCATTCTGTGAGTATAGTATTATGTGTTTAACCAAGTAAATATGAAAAAAAAGTTTTTCAAAATTCCTGCCAAATTCATGAATGTACTATCTTTCCAAAGAATTTCTTCAAAAAATAAGGAAACACAACAGAAGTGCTCATATGTTCAATTCATTTAGTCTATTGTCTACTTAAATATTTCTGTTGCAACTAAGGAAAAGAAATTAAGAGTGAGTGATGCGGTAGAAGCAGCAAGGTCCCTCAGCTCCCACACCACCACCCTAAACACCCATAAAATATGAGCCCAGACAAAGTCTAGCAAAGTCTAGGACTCTCAGACTCAGAAAAATACTGAAAACACATCTCTCACTGAAGGCAGCACAGCAGCAGGGGCTCATCATGGCGATGGCTGGGAGCGGAGGCCTGCACAGCCTGAAACCGAGACCGTGGCAAGACCTGGGGCTGTAGAAAGGAGCTGAGCTGAGCCAAGCCAAGCCGTGCTGCAGCCAGTCTTCAGAGGAGAGAATCTACAGCCTCCAGCACCTCTACATCTGCCAACGCGTGAGGAACGGGGGGATGGGAGAGGGGCAGCTGCCACCTGAGCAGAGACCGGCCTAGCCCAAAACAGCAGCTGTGGCCAGGCGGAGCTAAGCCTCCCAAGACACAGCTGGAGTCTACTTCAGAGAAGATCTAAAGCACCTGCCTGAGGGGATCTTAAAACCAGGGTCAGCGATGGGTTGGTAGAAGTGAAACTTTGAAAATTAATCTGGGGGAAGGAAAGCAGTTCTGCCAATCTGCCCCTGGGGCATGGAAGCAGTGGGGGAAGGGAACTACTGGAAGCAGTGGTGGCCCCCACAAGGCTGCTTCAGAGCCCCTGGCCTGCAGACTCAGCAGGGGGACAGAATTGATTGATCAGGGCCAAGTGCTCTTGCATTGAGCAGCCTGGATCTGGATCATGGTCTTGGGTGGTGGTCCTGGGGAGGGCTTTCAGCAAGCCAAAGCTGGGGGGACTTGCAACATCCCGTAATAGCTCCGGCAGTGGGAAAAACCACAGTGATTTGGAAAAGAGCTTTCTCCCCTGGAAGCAGAGTTTCACAGAGCTAAAAAAAAATCCAACCAATTAATTGACTGGCCAACATGAGGAAAAGGAAAATAAACAAGAACACCAATAAAACTCTAGAATCTTTTTTTGTGGACAAAAAGGACCAGAGAATGGAACGGGAGGAAGACAGCCCAGAACTCAGAACCCCCACACCAAATTCTTCCAAGACAATTGAAGAATGCCTAGAAGCTATACATCAACTGAAAAAGGACTTTGAAAGCCAAGTAAGAGAAGTGAAGGAAAAATTGGGAAGAGAAATGAGAATGATGCGAGAAAATCACGAAAAGAGAGTCAAAAACCTGACTAAAGAAAACAACACTTTAAAGAATGGATTAAATCAAATGGCAAAAGAGGCCCAGAAAGCCAATTAGGAGAAGAATGCCTTAAAAATTCAAATTTCCCAGATGGAAAAAGAATCTCAAAAACATTCTGAAGACAATAATTCCTTCAGAATTAGAGTGGAGCAAGTAGAAGCTAATGACTTTATGAGAAACCAAGATACTATTAAACAGTTACAAAGAAATGAAAAAATAGAAAGCAATGTGAAATATCTCCTTGAAAAGACCACTGACCTGGAAAACAGATCCAGGAGAGACAATTTGAAAATTATTGGTTTACC
>CM053595.1:37974072-38000533 GCA_028646575.1 Pseudocheirus occidentalis | reverse complement strand
ATATATATATATATATATATATATATATACACATATATATTTCCCTTCAACTCTTCTAACATTGAGAAAAATTTCATTAGGGACAATTATTGTTTTTCCATGTAGGAGTGTAAATATTTCAACTTTAATAAGTTCCTTATGATTTCTTTTTCCTGTTTACATTCTCATGCTTGTTTCTTTTATTTGAAAGTCAATTTTATATTCCAGCTCAGGTTTTTTCATCAAGAATGCTTGAAAGTCCTCTATTTCATTGAATGACCATATTTTTCCCTGTAGCATTATACTCAGTTTTGCTGGGTAGGCAATTCTTGGTTTTAATCCTAGTTCCTTTTACCTCTTGAATATCATATTCCAATCACTTCCATCCCTTTATGTGGAAGCTGCTAGGTCTTGTGTTATCCTGATTGTGTTTACACAATACTCCAATCCTTTCTTTCTGACTGATTGCAATACTTTCTCTTTGACCTGGGAAGTCTAGAATTTTGGCTATAATATTCCTAAGAGGTTTCTTTTTGGGATCTTTTTCAAGAGGCAATGGGTAAATTCTTTCAGTTTCTATCTTGCTTCTGATTCTAGAATATCAGGGCAATTTTGCTTCATGATTTCTTGAAAGATAGTGTCTAGACTCGTTTTTTATCATGACTTTCACTAGACCAATAATATTTTTTTCTTTAATATGTGCATTTTAATTTGAACTGGTCTTAAGTCAGGTAAAGCTCCTCCCCTCCCCCAAGTACTGGCACCAATCTCAAAACCTACAGGGAGATTATGAAAGTCCTCATTCACATCTATGTTGGGGGCAGGAAGGGAATTTAGGTGGGCATTCAATATGGATGACAATTTTAAAAAAAGGAACAAGTATTAAGGCAGAAGATACAAAAAGGTGTTTGTTTTAATAGGATTACATAAATTACATTTAAAGCAAACTAGTACCTTCCTGTGTCCTCCCTCCCCATCCGTATCTTTGTTACATATCTCCTTTGGTCTAGCGGAGGACAGCCTTCACAGAGGCTTGTAACTCTATAACAATGAATTATATGATATTTGGAATGACTATTAAAAACAACGTACAATCAAATTCCTGAAGACACAGTGTAGAACTTTGGTGATGGTTTGCCTCCAACATACTTAGACTGCTCGTCACTTCACCATTCCAGTTTTTAAATCCTGGGTCAAGTGCCAAATAAATAAATAAAGCCATGCCACTCTCATCTCTTTTTGGGAGAGCCATTATCATGTCATCTTGTCACACCTTTTGACAAAACATAAAATAAAATAAATACAGTCAATTTAGAAGCATTTGTGGTGGACAATGGAGGGCTCAGATTCATCATATTCCTGTTTGCTGATCCAAATTGCTGGATCAAACTGCTGGAAAATGGAAAGAGACTCCAGGATGGAGCCTCTGATCCAGACAGAGTATTCTCACTCAGGTGTGCCAATGATCTTGATTTTCATTGTGCTGGGAGCTAGGGCTGTAATCTCCTTCTGCATCCTGTCAGCAATACCAGGGTACATGGTGGTACCACCTGACAATATGGTGTTGGCATACAAATCCTTACGAATGTCAACATCACATTTAATGGTTGAGTTGAAGGCAGTTTCATGGATTACACAGGATTGCATACCTAAGAAAGATGGCTGGAAGAGAGCTTCAGGACATTGGAACCTCTTGTTGCCAATGATGATAACATGACCATCAGGGAGCTCATGCCTCTTTTCCAGAGAGAAGCTGGATGCAGCAGTGGCCATCTTCTGCTCAAAGTCTAGGGTGACATAGCACAGCTTCTCCTTGGTGTCACACACAATATCCCTCTCAGCTCTAGTGGTGAAACTGTACCCTCTCTTGGTCAGGATCTTCATGAGGTAGTCCATCAGGTCACAGCCAGCCAGATACAGATGGAGGAAAGTGTAGGGAAGGGCATAACCTTCATAGATGGGCACAGTATGGGTCCTACCATCACTGAAGTCCATCACAATACCAGTGGTATGAGGCATACAGGGATAGCACATCCTGGATGGAAAAGTACATAGCTGGGGTATTGAAGGTTTCACATATAATCCAAGCCATCTTTTCTCTGTTGGCTTTGGGGTTCAGAGGGGCTTCTGTGAGTGGCACAGGGTGCTCTTCAGGGGCCACACAGAGCTCATTGTAGAAAGTATGATGCCAGATCTTCTCCATGTTATCCCAATTGGTGACAGTACTATGTTCAATGGGGTACTTCAGGGTACCTCTCTTGCTCTAGGCCTCATTACCCACATAGCTGTCTTTCTGGCCTATAACCACCATTACACCCTTATGTCTGGGGCACCCAGCAATGGAAGAGAAGACATTCCAAGGGGCATCATTTCCTGTATAACTAGCTTTGCACAGTCCAAAGCCATTGTCAACAACGAGAGCAGCAATATCATCATCCATGGTGAACTTTGAAGTGGCAAGTTTAAACCCTTAAGAGAGATAGGAGGTGGTGCCACACCTGGAGGCAGGGGTGAGGCAAGTGCAGGTTGGGTAGAAAAGCTTACAGATCAAATATTTTTGACATATTTGGCTTTTCAAGGCATTCTTTTCCTCACTGGTTTCTTGGGCCTCTTTTGTCTTTTAAGTTAGTTTATTTTTTTGTCAAATATTTATTGTTTAAGTCAGGGGAGGGTTGGCAGGGTCCAGTATAGTCCTTCTTGGCAGGAGTCTTCCTCATGGCAGCTAGGACATTGCTGAGTTCCTCTCTCTTCCTCGTGGCTCGGATGTGAGTTCCCACCCTTTTTTTTTTTTTTGATGAATTTAAGGGCTCGCTTATCCTTGGAGACTTTCAGCAATTCCATGGCCCACCTCTCATAAGGGGCAAATCCACACACCTCCCGGATCATATCTCTCACAAATTTTGTGTGTTTAGTCAAACACCCATGGTGGGGGCAGTGTCGTGGCTTCGAAATGTTTTTGGTAATTTTGTGGCCCTTGTTGAGGCCCACAGCCATGTGGTACCAGATAACCATGGCTGTGGTATTTCTTTAGCCCCAAAGGCAACCACCTAGCCATTTTTTAAGGTGTTATTTTCTTCAGTTATTTGGAGGGTTTCCTTTAGCAGGCTGTTGACTCACTTTTCATGATTTTCTTGCACCATTCTCATTTCTATTCCCATTTTTTTTCTCTGATTCTCTTACTTGACTTTTGAAATCCTTCTTGAGCTCCTCTATGGCCTATAGTCAGTTCATATTTTTTCTTGGAAGGTTTTGATGCAGGAGTTTTGACTTTGTTGTCTTCTTCTGGTTCCATGTTTTTTATTCCTTTTTTTTGTTTTCAAAAAAGGATTCTATGGTCTGATTGTGCTTCCTCTGCTTGTTCATCTTGCAAGACAATTTCTTGATTTTCTTGACAACTCTGCTTCCAGAGTCGAGCGAGCTGTCTCCCAAATCACTGAGGTTTTTGCAAATATTGTTTTAAAATCCTTTTTTTAGCTCTTCCAAGATAGCTTTTTGGGTTTGAAGTCAAATCGTATTCCTCTCTGAATTTTAACATGTAAGCATTTTGACCTCTTTTGAGTTTGTGTTTTTATCTTCCCTGTCACCATAGTAGCTTTCTACATTCAGGACTTTTTTTTGCTCACTTTCCAGCCTATTTTGTCACTTTTTAAATTGAATTTTGTTGCTGGGATATAGGGGACACTGTCCCAAGCTTCTTTTGCTGGGGGCCAGAACCCCGGTCACTTCCTTTCTTCTGTCTTGGGATCTTTGGGGTAGGTGACTTATCAGCAATGGAGTTACCCAACCTAGTCATGCCTATTGAACTTAGGGGTTATGGTTCGCTTGCTTCAGTGGGCTGGAGGCCTCACAATGGTTCTGCTGTGCTGCTGGCCTGCTAAGCCAGTACCAAACCAGGTGCTTTGGTTGTTCCTCTGTGTTGTGGATGAGAGGCTCCTGCTGGCTTATCCAGACATTGCCTGCACTGGGCTACACTCCTCTTTTACTCAAGTGAGACAGATTTCTTCTGCAATCTGTATAAGTTATCTTGGACTATAAAATTATCTTGTCCTTTTTTTGTTGGTTCTGTCACTCCAGAATTTGTTTATAAGGTTGATTTAAAGTTTTGATGGAAACTCTTGAGAGTTCAGTCAACTTTCTGGGTTTTATCTGTTACCTTGGTTCTGTGTTTAACCAGTTTTTTTTCTTTTAACAGTTTATATAATACTGGAATTAAATGTTATTTAAATTTTTTGTAGAATCCACATATAAATCTATCTGGTCCTTTTTATTTCTTTCTCTTTCAAAGAGTACCTCATGTAAGGCTTGTTCAGTTTTGTTTTACAGGTTAATGCTATTTAAATTTTTAAATAAAATTAGCCTTTTAAATCTATTTTATTGTTATTGTTTTCATTTAAAAAACTGCTAGTGGTTCTATTAGTTTTTGGTGTTTTTTACTTTTAATTTTACAAATTTCTTCTTTAATTTTTGGTACTTCTAATTCATTTTTGCTTTCTTTGGGTAATGGGCAAAAGAAATGCTAAATGGCATTTGGTCTATACTCAGTGCTAATACAGAGATCCCCTGCAATTTCTTTTTGAACAGATGATTAGCCCCATTATTTTCCCTGTGAACTGGGCATTCCCAGGTGCTGCCACCATTGCTCCTCCTAACAGTGCTGCTGTATCATTGCCACTGCTCTAGTAGCCACTTTTGCCTCCAAGGCACTCCTGGCCAGCCTCAAGCCCAGGATGTGGAGACTTCTCTTTCCTTATAAGCTTCTCTGGGCTGTAAAATTACTTATTTTTATTTTTTGTTTGTTATTCCATTAAGATTTCAATTTGAAATCCTTTTAAAATTCTTTAGAGGACTGTTTTGGAAGAGTTGGGTAAAAATGCTCACTTTACACTCTTGAATCTGTCCACCTTCAACTGGTAATGTTAATGAAAATCCTATCTGCATGCTTTAGGTCATCATATCAGAATTCTCTACCTTCTACTAACAGGGGTAATGAAAACACTATCTCAGGCCACCAATTTTACTTTATCTACATACCCATCTATTTTGCCCATGACTGCAGCATTGTTAGTTTTGCTTTCTTGATTCTGTCTGATGGTATCATCTGTTGCTAAGCAAATTTCCAGAATTGGTTTTCATGTGATTTTTTGTGGTAAATTGTAGGCACCATAGTTTAAGGACATTGGTAAGCTAGAAACTATCATGAAGAGGGTGCTCAGATTGTGAAGGGCTTTGAATCCATGATATATGAAGACTAGTTGAAGTAACAAGAACAATTAAACTGAGGAAAAAAGACTCAGGGTGAACAGTATAGCTATACTCATGATTTTGAAGAGATATCATAAGGAGAAGGTTTTAAATTTGATCGATTTGGCTGCAGAGAATGGAGACAGGATTTAATGGGTGAAAGTTGAAAGGATGCAAATTTAGGTTTGATATGAAACACTTCATAAAAAATAGAGCTATCCACCTATTCAGGGTGGATAAGGATGTATTTAGTTCCCTCTCCTTTGAGGTGTCCAAATCCTCCAAATCTATTGAATGATCTTTGGGGGTATGTTATGTTGAGGATTCTTTTGGTGTGTAGGTTGGATTCACTGGCTGCTGATATACCTTCCATGTGTTAGAGCCTAAGTGTAATTCTTTGAAAATGTGTGGGATGTTCTCCACAATATTCAAGATGTATACTCAGGTCAGATTACAAACATGTTTTCTCAATTTTATCAAATTAACTAATAGCTGTCTCAGTTCCCCTTCCCAAAGAGTCATCATTCACCATCAGTTTTCTTTTCTAAATATTATTGTATGATTTCTGAGAGTAACTGTGTATTCATATCATCATTCCTCACTGCACAAGAAGTTGCTCCTTAAAAGATGTCCTATTCCCAATTCTAAAAAAAGACACTTATACATATGTGTAACTTAATTTTCTGTTGTCTTTCATGCCTTGCTTTTCTATATCACATTTTTTTTCCTGCTCTTCAACTGCCTAGCATGGGAGTGTGGGAGGATTATTTAATTATTTCTTTTTATTTTCTTCTTTGAGAGTATTTCATCTACTCTTTTAAGTAATACTTTCTCCTCCTTTTATAACATAGAAATGTAATTCTTATGTTTGAACTTGTGAACATGAAAATATTTCCACGTGAAAATTTCAATATGATTGATTTCTTTTGCAATCCTATGCACATCATTCAATCCATTCTAAATACAATTCTGAGAAGAAATTCGTGAAACAAAATGTTAAGAATCCTTTTCATAGAGAATAACAATTCCTTCATCCAATCACTTTCTCATCAAAGACATAAACCAATTTTTAATTTTTAAATTAATTGATTTTGCCTTATCCTGGTAGAAATAGAAACAAAACTGAGTCTATAAAATTTTGCCAAATTTTCCTTGATTTCTCAACCTTGCTTGAAACAATAACCTGCTTTTTATAGAGCATCACAGATGATGGGTAAAGAGGGGATGATTTGAAATTCTTACCAGCATAAGCTATATGTAAATTAATGAAAGCATATATCCGTCAGAGTGCTTAAATATGTTTTAAGGAAAATATTTTCTTTATAAGATAACCCTTAATTTTACCTGGATAGATTTTATAGGCAATAATATTAATAATAATAATAGCTTGAATTTATACAATGATTTAACATTTGAAATGGATTTTTAAAATATCTCATTTGACACAAATGACCACATGTTTATATTCATATCTATATAAGAGATTTGAATATTATTATAGGAGCTGCATCCTTATAAGATACAGCAATGACCTTGATATCATCAGCTATCATCTGCTATAGTAACATTTCATAATGTTTAAGGATAATGAACAATCTCGATTTGGGTACCTACTCTTTAACATGTGTGGGGAATGTATAGACAATTAAGAAAAATAAACATTCTTATGACTGCTTAACCATAAGTCAATAAGAAATAATAATCATGTTTTAAGAAATATAAATATTCTTACACTCAATAAACTCACAAACTAGGTAATACTAAATTTTTAAGACAAATGTCTTGTAAAAACTCTAAGTACTATTGAGTTCAAACTATTGTTAACTAAGGTTGTAAGTTTCCGTGAGATTTGAATTATATCTTTAAGGAAAAATGGTATTTCTTAAAGTGGAAAGGAGAGAAGAGGAGATTCTGAGTGCTCCCTAATAGAATGTGTTTATCAATGCTCTTATTGATATGCCATTTTTTTGCCATGTCTCCAATAAATCTTAAAATATATGAGACTAGCATTTTAAGAAAATTCTTTAGCTCAATAATGGAGACTAAAGTGCAGTTCTTTATATCTGCCAAGCAGGGAACATTTCATAACCCTGAGGATACAATTTTGACCAGAGGTCAAAAATGCTAATGGACTCTCGTTCTCAAAGAAATCTTGTGACTTAGCATAGATACAAAAGCCTGGAAAGTTTCCCAGAAGGGTCTCTGAGGGATCACACAAAATTATCTGTTGCAGTTAAGGGAGGGGGGGCAGAGATCTATATTTTAAATTCAGCTAAATTTAGAATTAATGGAATGGAGCAGGGAATTAGCTCATGGCAATAGGTAGTATTCATGCTAAGATGCTAACTGAAGAAGAAAACTAGTTCAAGGCCAAGATAAAGGATTTAATGATGCTAAACTCTGAGTACCACGAATATCTAATAGTGGTTTAGAAACAAATTAACCTTAAGATCTCTGACGATCTTCTAGATTTGAAGTCATTGTAGAATACACACGAAAACTATGGGTATGAAAACTATGATAAGCTCTTGCAAACATTCTAGTAAAAATGTGAACATTAGTTATCAGTGAGCCATAATTTAAATAGACAAAACAGTGCCCATTTTGTACCTTTGTTAATATGAAGACAGCTCAATTGTAATGTGAAAATGACAACTTCCAAAATAAAAATGAAATAATATAATGTCCTACCCAAATTAGGGTTAAAGAGTTTGGGTATGTCTGGGTGAAAAAAAAGAAGGAATGTGGAAATATTATCCCCTGAGATTTATATATATATATATATATATATGTGTGTGTGTGTGTGTGTGTGTGTGTGTGTGTGCATATACATGTTTATGCATATCATCCATATTATAAATATTACTTACATAGAAATTTATATACACATACACATTATGTACATATGTATTATAGTGTATGTATATATTTGTGTGTATGTGTTTATACATACATACGCATGCACAGACATCTCTATTACACATCTTTAAATTATTCTTATGCTCACCATCCCCCACACATATATAAATAATCTTAAAGAACTTCAAGACTGTTTTGCTTTTTCTTGCTTTTTTTCTGTTTTGAATAGGAATACATATTTTCTCTCTGCACAGATTAAAAATATAGGAAATACCTTTCTAAATGTGTACACATCTTCAATCTTGGAAAACATATTTTTATGGTGACATGAGAATGAATGTAGCTGAAGTGTGAAATTTTCACACTAAAGAAAAATAATAACCATTGATTTATCTTTCATCTGGTTCAACATGATGACTATTGTTTTAAAAAGTCAGCAATTATTTTTGTTTTGATATACTATTTTATTATTATATATACATACATATACACATACCTGTACATACACAGATACATTATATATATGTGTGTGTGTGTGTGTATACACATATACATATACGTATACATATACACATACATATACAGAGAGAGACAGAGAAGAAAGAGAACACAAATGAGGTGACAGTTAAGCAACCTATCTGGAGAATTTTTTTTATTTCTCTGTAATGAAGTTATTTCTATGGTCATCTTTCAAATGAGCTTGAGAGTACATTCAAAATACATATGTTGGTATAAAGATAGAGTGTGCTTAGTGGTTAGGAATAGTAAGGAGCCTGAATATTATGCTGCTTCCATTGTTATTTCTACCTGTCTGGGAAACTATTATTTTCTGTCAAAATGGCTCAACCAACCTACAGAATAGTCCTTACTTTACTTTTAGACCTTTGAAATAACAAGTTAAAACTGTCTTTTCAGGAAAGCTTAGATTCAATAATATTCTTGGAAATACTAATAGAATGCAATTTGGTTTTGCTTGAACCTGCTGCTGTACATTGCTGCCTTCATTTAAACCTTTTCCCATGCTGAGCTTTGCTATTCTACATTCTTATTCTCTTCAGACTACTCTTGTCTAAAAGATAGAGGCTCTCTCTTCTTTCTCCTTTGATTTCATTTCCATTGTATGTCAACACAAACAATGATCTGACAGTGCATTGCTACCTGTTACGCTGGTTCAAGAACTTGTCTTCTCTGAGTTAGTATTGATTTTACAATGGAACGCATTGTTAGCTGATGAAACCCTTTAGTTTAACATATAGCTGGCTGTGTTCAGCAGGAGAAACGTCTACTAAAATGTTGCTATACAAATTTAAGAAACTGAAATAATTGCTGTAGGTGACTTGAGACTTTAAAGATCTAATGTGTTGCCTTTTTTGCCGTCCTATATTTTGCTGTATTATTTTCTGGATAATGAATGTGTGCCTAGGAACACTTTTACATGCTTTATATGGTTTAATACAGTTGTTATCCATGACACTATTTTTGCTTCAATTTCTAATAGACTGTAAGTAACCAAAGGGAAACTGGGGTGGTTTCATGTATAAATTCTCAGGGCTAACATGTCACTCATGGAATAATAATCTGGAGTGGATGACAGTTCTCACACCAGCTGCTTGACATCTGAACATGTGCCAGTGCCCTAGGAAATGTCACACCATCAGATACAGGCTCTGAGTGTGTCGCTAGCAAAAATGTAACTCGTAGAGGCTAACACCCTAGGCCATGGCTAACACCCCAGGCCACATCATCCCACAAGCTTGAAGCCAGGGTTGAGCTGTCAGTTTAATAAAGAATAGCCACTTTGTTTTGATCAGCATTGTCAGGGCTTATTTCAAAAAGGAATTCTGATGCCTTCTCACAGTCCAGCCCAGCCAAAGTCAATTGGTACAAATTCAAGGTGAATTTATTCATTCTTTTTAAAGTTCTGTGTGCGAATATATCAAGACAGTTGAATAAATTGAAATAAATAGACTTGGAGTTACATATTCTCCCAGTAATTGAAATAGTTTCCCCCCAATATATTTATACTAATAATGCTATCTTTATGAAGCCTAGTCTAGCTACAGAAAGGAAAGCATAGAATTACCATTTTGATAACATATTTGGAAAATGCAATTGGGACTAATATGTTGATAAGGGCACTGAAAGTTGTTCATGCTTTTAACTATTCAGAGGTAAAGTAAAGCAGACTTTTGCCACTAGATAATGATGCATGATTAGGTTACAATTGATATGCAAATTTTGTCCCAGATTTGGTATTTTCTAAATAGTAGTGTTAAAACATTTTCTTTATTTCATCATCAGCGAATCTGTGTAGATTTAGATAGATTTTAAAATAAAGTATCTTTGTAACTGACTCCATTCGTAAAATGAGAAAATGTTAGCTCATTCTGATTATTATTTTTTACAGAGAAATTCAGTTCCCTTCAAAATGTATACTTTGGAATTTCTTTTACTTTGAATAGGTTATATAGTTATTCAAAGCTATAGCTTCAGGTGTCAGTATTTATTTATGAATGAGTCACACAAGATAAAACCATAATCCAAAGTCAAAAAGGGTTACTGTAAGGAAAACCTCCTTGCCTTACCAGAAAAGGAGCAATATTTTCATATTCTCTCTCTCCCTCTCTCTCTGTCTCTCTCTGTCTCTGTCTCTCTCTCTCTCTCTCTCTCTCTCTCTCTCTCTCTCTCTCTCTGTATATAGATAGATAGATATGTATGTATGTATACACACATACATACACATATATAATATATATCTATAAATAGCTACATCCATCTATAAATCTATACAATTACATTTATCTATCTGTCTGTCTGTCTATCTATCTATCCATCTATCTATCTATGTAGCAAATGTATAGCATGCTTGTTTGTAAAGCATTTTGAAAAAAAAACATAAAATACCTTATCTAGAAAGGCTGGTGCTCTTAAAAAATGCAAGTAAGCTTTGGGAAATGGAGAAAAATAAGATTTGAAAGAGGGGTAGGGAGAGGGAGATATTTTGATTTGAAAATGAAGAGCACCTGGGACTGATTGGTGTTTGCTAACAGAAAAGTCAGGTAATTGAGCTATAATGTTAGAAGGGGCTTAGGGAACAACTTAGTCCAATGCTAGCCCTTTAAAAACTGAAAGCAATATCTATTTCTTTTTCTCATTGATAGTTGATCTATAGAAGTGATCAAAATGAGCAGCTAAAAATATCCCTTCTTTTCCTTTATTTTGCTCTTGAACAAATACTTTACTGTTAAAGAAAACTGAAGTTTTCTCTCCTCTCCATTAGTATACAGCTTGCCTCTGATATGTGTATGACCCAGGGGCAAATAAATATTCCTTAGTAACTGTATGTAACATTGTTATTGTACAAAATTCAAGCAATAATTATCTAAAGAACAGCCAGGTGAAAAGATTGTATGACTTGGTGACTTTCAATATCAAAAGGATCCTTTCCCCTATGGTTGATTTTTTTTTAATATACAGCCCAATTATTATTGACTAAAAAAATGCCTCTTCATACCAATTACATTATACTTTACAAGTAACTTCCATTTTAAAATTCCAAGATAACCTTTGTTAGTAACTTGGAGATTTTAGATTTCATCCTTCCAAAATGTACTATCGATATCAGCACCTTTTTTTGGGAAAAGAATGAAGGTTGCATCAACTACGACTTGGAGGTCAACTTAAAAGTCAGGCCTTAGAACTTCTAGAACCATGTTCTTAGCATGGAGTCTTTCCTAGAACTTTAGTAGAGTTTCTCAATATTAATGTTCCTATTGTTACATTTAGTTACTAAATTAACATAAATTATTATTTAATAGTATATTACTAAATTTTTAACCACTTATGAAGCTTTTTAAAAAAAACTTTATTGTTTTCTTCATGTGAATTTGTAATGGCGTGATAGAACTCAGAACTGGAAATATGGTTGTGATGGTTATATGTCTAGCTTTCTTACCAAATTGCTGAAAAAGCTGAGTAAATGAAGGGATTAGATGAGATCAGTAGTAAAAAAAAAGTGAATCTCTTGGTCAAAATAAAAAAAAAGAATCCAGACCTATGTCATAGTTAGACAAACATGTTACATGCTATTAATTCTGGATAATATAGTAATATGAGTTATGGACACGAAATCAGGAAGGCTTGAGTCAGAAGAGGTCCAGGACCACAAATAAAGGCACAGCAGCTATCATGTAGAAGTGGACTATAATGGGAACTTGGATATAGGAAGTACTAGGGATTATTATGTTGTGATTTTTTTCCACTTACAATGTTAATATTGATTTGATAATTGCTGCTTGAATAAAAAGTAAAGCGTAGGCAGAGGCAGTGTTGATGGCAATATGAAGGTTTGCAGGGTCTGGGGCAATTCGCAAAGTGAGTGCATTTACTTTGTATGTAGTATTTTTTTTTGGTTGGTTTTTTTTTTTTTTGCTTTTTGGAGGTCAGTTGGGGTTAAGTGACTTGCCCAAGGTCACACGGCTAGTTTTTGTGTTAAGTGTCTGAGGCCGGATTTAAACTCAGGTACTCCTGACTACAGGGCCGGTGCTCTATTCACTGCGCCACCTGGCTGCCCCTTGTATGTAGTATTTATGTATGTTTGTTTATTGTGTGTTTTCTATATTCATATGTATGTTGCATATGTACATAAATGTATGCTGTATTGGGACTTGGGGAGAGAGATTATGGAATTTCAAACACAGGGACTATAAGCCTTCATTTACCATTCTGCCATACTCCTCTAAACTATATATTTTTTCTCTTTTTGGAACCTCATTATGTAGCAATATAAACTCTGAAATTCACACTTCATCAGTACCTTGTACCCCAGGGCATCTCCTTTCCCATGACTACAGATGCCATGTGCCCCAGTTCCTAGCTTAGCACTTCTTTTTGTGTGTTTTCCCCAATTAGATTCTGAGCTCCTGGAGAGCAAAGACTGCTTTTTGTCATTGTGTGTATCCCCAGTGCTTAACACTAGGTCTGACACAGAGTATGTACTTTCTAAATCTTTGGGGACTGACTGAAATAAAACCCAATATGCATTATTCAAAACCTATGTAATCTTGAGACACTCAAAAGTTTCTCATGTGGATGATTGATGAGGCTATTCTGTGTGGTGTGGAGGGCAGAATTTGGGTCAATGGTTAGGGTAAAATACATTTTATCTTGATCTAAAAAACATACTTCCTTATAGTCATAACTGTTTAAATGTAGACTAGCACATCTCTGAAGTAGTTAGTGAGTTCCTCCTCACTGTAGATTGTCAAACTGTGCAAAGATTTTCATTGGTTTGCAATATTGTAGATGGGTAGAAAATGGACTATATGATAATTGAGATCACTTCCAAAAGTGTATATTTCTATGATGTTTTATTAAATTCATTTTTTACAATTGGTACTTGCTTATCTTTTTTTTCTTCTTATCTATTTAAAATATTGTAAAGCCAAGCACAAGCAGCTTTCCAGAGGTCTGCTGCTGTGAACAGTTTTCAAGGTTCTGATTACATAATATAGTGAACACTATTAATTCAATAACAAATCAGAGGAAAACATTCACAGTTAATCAAAGAATAGCATTCACAATGTTACAACTTATCACAGAAAATGAAAATAGAACATTCATAATGTTACAACTTATCACTAAAATGGACACATAGTTTTCAATGCAGTGGTCACATAGTTTTGAATGAAGTGCATTCATTTGGTCACTCAATCATCATGTAACTCAATCATTCAATCATCTGTAAGGAGGCTTGCCTCCTTAAAGGACACAAAGTAAAATACTCAAAATTCTCCACTCATGGGGCACAGTAAGTTATAGATCAGTCATTATTCAGTCATCATTCACTATTCAATCATCAGGAAATATACAGGCCATCCACCCCTCCATCACAAGTAAATCAAAATCGCTTCTTCTTCCCTTGAGCCATCCTAGGTAATCATTTAAAATGGGGAGGTACTCTCTTGATCCAGAGAACCCCACAAAATCACATAAGCCAAGGTGTCCACATCTCCAGGTCCACTTCAAGAACACCCATGAAACAACCCAGGCTATCAAGGGCATGCATATCCAAAAAGCTACCAAGTATTTGAAAGATGTCACATTGAAGAAACAATGTGTTCCCTTCCATCAATATACTGGTGGCGTTGGCAGGTGTGCCCAGGCTAAGCAATGGGATTGGACACAGGGTTGGTGGCCCAAAAAGAGTGCTGAATTCTTATTGCATAAGCTTAAATCCAGAGAGTAATGCAGAACTAAAGGGTTTGCATGTGGATTCTCTTGTAATTGAGCATATCCAGGCTACCAAAGCTCCCAAAACGTGATGGCGTACTTCCAGGGCTCATGGTTGAATCAACCTATACATGAGTTCTCCTTGCTATATTGAGATGATTCTTACTGAAAAAACAAATCGTTCCTAAACCAGAAGAGGAGGTTGCTCAAAAGAAAAAGATATCCGAGAAGAAACTGAAGAAACAACAGCTTATGGCACAAGAGTAAATATGACATTAGAGTGCAAATAAAAGTGAAATGAAAACAAAAGAAACAAAAAAACCCAAGTAAATCAAAATCTTCCAAGTCAGTACATAGTATCCAAGTAAAGTTTTCTTTCAGCTTAACTCAGAGTAGGCTCTCAGATTCTCTGGTTCGCCTTCCATGGCCCCAGTTCCTACCTGGATTCACCAAATTGTCACCTGGATTCAAAGGTAGACAGCTCCTTGCTCCTTGTCCAGCTTTCCATGCAGTTCCTGTTCCACACTTAAGCTTACAGTGTCCATTCCATCTTAAATGCTTCACAGTCTCTGTTCTTAGAAAGTCAAGGCTTAACAAAGCCACAAACAGACAAAGTGTTGACACGACAATCATGCTTCCTCTGACAGCTATGGCTGGCCCTTAGAAATCCTTAGCAACTCCTCACAAGCTCCTGCTGGCCACCAAAAGCTCCATTTAAAATCACTTTATCCTGGGAGGCTAGGTTGTGCAGTGAATAGAACACCAGCCCTGGAGTCAGGAGGACCTGAGTTCAAATATGGTCTCAGATATTTAACATTTTCCAGCTGTGTGACCTTGGGCAACTCACTTAACCCCAATTGCACTGCCTCCCCCCTCCAAAAAGAAGCACTTTATCCAGCCTCCACATGACTTGTTCAAAGAAATTCTGACCTTCCCAAATAGGGTTTTTCCTTATAAGTAGTATTGCTCTGCCTTGTTCAGCCCTTTCCTATCACATCACCAATAGGGGTTCCCTGTTCAGCTCCTTCCTGTTATGTCAGCAACAGGAGTTCATACCTTCTGTTTCTTTAACAGAGACTTAATTTGAAACTAGGTGCTAAGTACCTCCTTTCTTAGCAATACAAAAGGAATTTCAAATTTCATTACTATTGCAAATATGGGTGCGCAAGATCTAACCTGACCATACCTACCAGATCTTCCTTGGCTTTTTACAGGTTAGGATAGCAGAGATACTGTCATTTCTGCTTCACCAATTTCTTCTTCCTTTCTGGCCAGAGTTATGTTTAGAATTATGGTTTCCCTAGTTGCTTCTTCAACATTCTAAGTTAGAAATGATAAATTCAGGGTCTCTAAGGTATATGTGGAATTCTTCATGCTATCCTTGATAAGCCACAAGTGTTCTGAGTAAGATTTTAAATTTATTCAATATATTTAGGCAATTATAAAAGCATGCATTATCAAACAGACAAGCTGAAAAGATGTATTAGACTCCAGTCCATATAGTATTTCATCATTTTTTGTTGCATTTTTTATTTATTTAGGATGTGTACTCCCACTTATTTTCCAAAATATTTCAGGCAGAGTATATATTAAAAACAGTATAATATGAAATATTTAGAGATGAATGTGAACAGAGTATGTTTAAAGGAAGCAAAAGGAACAGATGCTTTCAAGAACTAGAACTCTCTATGTTCTGACCCTTAGGCAATAACTTTGATTCTGCGTTTTCTGGCAATTATATATATATATATATATATATATATATATATATATATATATATATATATATATATATATAATTCACATCCATGGTAAGGCCATGCTCTTTTAGCAAGTCTTTCCTAAGTCATTTAAACAATAAACACTTAATGGTTCCCTTACAGTTCCTGTAAAAAAAGGTCTCCAGGACAGTGAGAATATTTGAGATTATGACCAGGAAGAACATTTTGAGGAAAGCAGAGATTTTTCTTTAAGATCTAGGAGAGAAGGAGAGACCCAAATTTGCTATCTTTACCTCCTAGAAAGATTGTCATGGGAAGAGGGATGTTCATTTGACTTGGTATCAGAAGGCAAAACTAGGAGCAATCTGAAATACATTCTTGGAAAATGTATTGGAATTAGAGCTTTCAAAAATGTAATGGATTGCCTCATAAGGTAAGGGGCATCCCTGACACTGAGAGTTATCATATGGAAACATGGATGATCAATTGCCAAAACTATTGCACAGGACATTTATATTTCAGTTATGGGTTGCATTAAGCAACATCTCAAGTATCATGTAAATCTTAGATTCACTGGAATATGATAGAGTAATGAAAGTCAGCAATATGTTCTTGTCCATTAGGGTACTGTGAAAAATTCAGAGTTTTATAAAGATTATCCTAGCTTTGCCTTTATAGGATGATTTAGAAGGAAGAATAGTAGATCAAAGGAACTTCAGTCAGCAAACATTAAGCAACTCAGTTTTAGACAAAGGAATTCTGACTCTTCTAGGGCCCTTTGATTGCCCTCTTCTCTAGAGTTCTAACCTACTTAGAATGGATGATCTTAAATTTAACACAATCATACTTTCTCATCTTTTATTTCCCTCTTCAAATTAGAATATAAATTCTTTGAAAAGAGAGAATATCTTACTTCATTGGATGACGGCTAGCGCATAGCAGGATTGTTGAATCCTAGGTTTTGTAGTTAGAAAATAGTTTTGAAATATTTTGGCTGTCTTCCTCATTTTAGGGGTAAGGAAATTGAAGCCAAGAAAAATTAAATAACTTGTCCAAGAACAGATAGGTAATAAGTTGTGGAGTTGGTATTTGAAACTGAATCTTCTCATTCCAAATACAGTGGTCTTTCTGTTATTTAATGCTATCTCTCTCACACTTGATTGATTGCATTATAAATTAATGTTACTTATTATATAAGTGGGGAACTGGTAGGACAGGTCATAGTATAATTCATAAGTTAAAGATGAGAAAAATGAACCGGCCTTTTGTAACAAAATGTGTAAGCTGGAAAACACAGATTAAAAGTTCCTAGAATAATGATATATTTTAAAGTACTTCTAAACATTCTGTGTATGACAAATTTCACCCCAAAGCAAACTTTTGTGACAACTTATATAACCCTTGAAATCAGGAGTTTAAAATGGAAATATTGATGCAACCTTAAATACACTAGAGTGAACTGTGCTGCTCCGATAAGAGGAAAATGTATGTTTGACTTTGGAAGATTCATCATCTTTCCAAATCATGATTAGTTGGTGGCAGGACAATATAACATTGAATTGTATGCAAAGATAACCAAGATTTGAAATATGAATCTTTTTCCACTGCAAGAGATGGAGATGACAGTTGTAATCTCTTCAAATTCATAATTTACTGAGTTTGAGGCAGGTTGGGAGTGATTGATAGTCTCTAGGTAGAGTTTTAGTGATTTGAAAATCATTTTATTATATTACGCAAATGGGAACCCTAAAAGTTTTAGTCAGGCCTTATCTATAACTTATATAGCTTTTGGAAACAGGGCCTACCTCTGGAAACTAAGATGTGTATGTTTTTTCCAAATCATTTTCGACTACTCTACAATGAGAGCTATACACTAAAAACAAAACAAAACCCACAACTATGGCACACCTAGAGATCAGATCTCTAATAATGAGATGGAGATGGGACCCTAGTCTTGTTTTAAGAAAAGCCACTATCTCCATTGTTGTTTCTAGTGCTATCCACTGTACATTCATTCCTTGAACAAAGGAAAACAAGGAGCAACAGGTGCATAAGTACAGAAGTTTATGTTTATAGTTATGCGAAACATAACTTATAAAAGAATATTATTAGAAATGAGTATCAGCTGCATCCATTTAAAATGATGAAGAATAGGAATAGTTTGATTTTTAATTTCTGCCATTGATCAGAACACTCAGTAATGCCTTGGCCATACCCCTTATCTTGCCATTCTTTTCCTATGACCTAGAAAGTGAAAACTTCATCTATGATTACTCTTCAGACAGTTACATCTGGTCCTATTTTAAGTAGTGCTGCCATCTGCATCTTCCCAGGCCTACTACTTGAGGCCATCTCTATTTCTACTTCTTGACTAGCAAAATGAGATAACATATCAGTCTCATGTTTAGTAAGGTTCTAAATTACTTTACCCTTTTAAGCCTACAGTTTGCCTTCCGCACTCCAGTCATAGGCTTGCTTAGGAGGCCGTGCCATCACCAGTCCTCCAGAGTTTACAAAAGCAGCTCTCTCTCTCTCTCTCTCTCTCTCTCTCTCTCTCTCTCTCTCTCTCTCTCTCTCTCTCTCTCTCTCTCGCTCTCTCTCTCTCTCTCTGTCTCTCTATCTCTCTCCTTATATACATACGTGTATATATGTATGTGCACATATATGTCACAGCAGGAAGAAAAGAGATGGAATATCTTATTTGGGGCCTTTTATTCTGACTCAGTAGGCAACTGAAAGTCATTTTCTTCAACAAAGAGTAGATGCATGGTAAATTATTAATACTTTATGCTCTGAAATAGAGAACACCCTCCCTCATTTACCTCATCATAAATTTCCCAAAACAAGATCATCAAATACACAAATGGACATGCTCCAAGAAATATGTCCTCATTGGCCAATGTTGCTGTTTTACTTACACCTTCCTAACTATCCGCATTTAAAGTTATTGTAGTCCCCAACAAATTATTTGAGGTTTTAAAGACATTGCCTATATCCCAATCTGCTAAAGACCTCTGGGGTTCCAAGGAGACATAACCACAATACTTTCACTTACTCTTCCTGTGATATGCAAGTAAGATTCTTAAACTACTTTATGAAGCACAGAAATAATGTTATCATTCCCATGGGCACAGTTGAAAATCTCTATTGGCCCCAAATGCAGTTATGCAGATTCAATAAACAGCAGCTTACAGAGTTTGGTAGAGATCACAACTTATTACTTAAACACTGTGTTGGTGCCTGAAATGACCTTCTGCAATCCAAAAGCAATAAAGAAAGCAAAAAAAAGAAGAAAAAAAGAAAAAATATTACTTCCTATCTCAGAAGGAAACCTTTTTTTTCCCAGAGTTTCCTGAAATTAGTGGATCTCTCTCCAAAAGATTTAGGATCTGATATCAATTAAAAATCACTCCCTTTACCCTCAGATTAGAAACCAAACAGTTTTCCTTTGATGCTTGCAAACCAGTTAGTGAACTTTGAAAACAGGGCACTCACTGGCCAGACCCTCCTTCCAATCCTTACCCACCTCAAACCAATCCAACACTTGAAACAATTATTATCAGTTGGGGTAAGTGACATTTAAGTGCTTGTTTACTCTTTCTTTTTCTACTTTACTTCCATCCATATATTTAATTGAGTCATATTAGGCTTCTTGCTAAAATTCCATATCCTATCACCAAGCCTTTCTATTAACAGCCACCTATGTCAGCAATGTTCTTCTTCATCTCTGAATCTTTGTTTCCCTGTACTCCTTGGAAATTCAGCTCAAATCCCAACTTGTATGGGAAAGTCTCTCTTGGTTCCCTTTAATTAGTGTCTTTAGTGGTTTTCCTTCTGAGGTTGGCTTCCATTTATTTTGTGTATAGGTTTCATCAACCTAATCATTTTATTTTAAAATTTTATTTATTTATTTTCTTGTTTACATCACTCATTTCCACAAGATTTTGAGTTACAAATTTTCTCCACATATTTCCCCTACCCACCACCTCAAAACAGCCATCCCACTGTATAGCCCTTCCCCCAATCAGCTCTCTCCTATGTCCTCCCCATCACCCCTCTGACTTACCAGAAGGGCAGTATGGGTCTCCCTGCCCCAGTGCCTATAAATCTTAATTCCCAGTTGCATGTAGTTAATAATTATTATTATATACATACATGCATATATATATATATGTATATATATATTTAACATTTGATTATAGAACTTTAAATTCTAGAATCTTTCCCTTCCTCCCTCTTCACAAACCCTCACTGGAAAGACAAGCAATTCAATACAGGCCTGTACGTGTGTACAGAATATCTCCAAAATGGACATATTGTGAGGGACTGATTATATGCCCCTCCTTCCTATCCCCCCCATTGTATTCTCTACCCTATCCCTGGCCCTTTACAGAAGTGTCTACTAACAGTAAACCTCCTTCCCACCCTGCCCTCCACTCCGTCATCCTACCTCTCATCCCCATTCTCCCTACTCTCCTGTATGGCAAGATAACCAGTCTATACTATATGTCATTCCTTCCCTAAGCCAGATTCAATGAGAGCAAGGTTGACCCATTACTTTTTGCCTTCCCGTTCTTCCCCTCCATTGTAAAAATTATCACTAGCCTCTTCTATAAGAGATGATTACCCCATTCTGTCTCTCCCTATCTCCTCTCATTCTAATCCTTGCCCACCTCAGAATTTCACCTTTTAGAGTATCGTCCCTTCCTATTTAATTGATCCTGTGCCTTCTATGCACACATATATACACATACTCAGATCTGCTTTCATGAGCATATAGAAACCCTCCTATATAGACATATGTGTATGTATATGTATATATAGATTTGTATTCCCTTTACATATCCTCATACTCAGAAAAGTTTTATAAATAACAATTTTTGTTTTTCCATGTTGGCATGTAAATAATTCAATGTTGAGAAGCTTCTTATGATTTCTTTTCCATGTTTTTCTTCTCATGCTTCTTATATTTGAGTGTCAAATTTTCTTTTCAGTTCTGGTTTTTTCAGCAAGAATATTTGAAAGTCCTCCACCTCACTGAATGACTGTATTTTTCCCTGGAACATTTTATTTAGTTTTGCTGGGGAGGTGATTTTTGTTTTTAACCCTAACTTCCTTGATCTTCTGAATATCATATTCCGGGACCTTTGATCCCTCAATGTAGAACCTACAAGATCCCAGGTTATCCTAATTGTGTTTCCACAATATTCAAATTGCTTCCTCTTGGCAGCCTGTAATATTTTCTTCTTGACCTGGGGACTCTGTAAGCTGGTTATAACATTCCTAAGAGTTTTCTTTTGGGCATCTTTTTCAAGATGTGACTGGTGAATTCTTTCAAGCTCTATTTTGCCCTCTGTTTCTAAAATATCATGGCAATTTTCCTTGAGAATTTTTCAAAGGATGCTTTCTGAGTTCTTTTTTTGATCATGGCTTTCAGGTAGTCCAATAACTTTTAAATTGTCTCTCCTGGATCTTTTTTTCCAGTTAAGTGGTTTTTTCAAGGAGATATTTCACATTGCCTTCGATTTTTTCATTTGTTTGGATCTGTTTAATAGTATCTTGATTTGTCATAAAATAATTTGCTTCCATTCGCTCCACTCTAATTCTGAAGGAATTATTCTCTTCAGAAAGCTTTTGAGATTCTTTTTCCATCTGGCAAATTTGACTTTTTAAGACATTCTTCTCCTCATTGGCTTTTTGGTCCACTTCTGCCATTTCAGTCAACCTATTTTTTAAGCTGGTCTTTTCTTCAGTCTGTTTGTGATTCTCTTTTCATGATTTTTTGGCATCATCCAGGTCCTCCATACCAGTAATATCATCCCCAAGAAAGGGCTGGGTCCATGATCAAGAAGTAGGTAGTGAGCAACAAAATTTCCAGTTCATGCCTGTCCCAATTTTAGTACTTTGATATGAGGCTGGTGGAGTCTCAGATGGATTGGGGGGTTTGATCTTTCCATGGTACATAGCTTTTCCTAGGGCTTTGGTGTATTCATCAAGTATCTTTCTTGGAAGTGGCATACTCTTGGCCTCTATTCCAAATCAGACTAGATAAATTATTCATAATGTTTCATTTGTTTGTTTGTTTGTTTTATTCTCATGATTACCCTGTCTAGATTCAATGTGTAACTTTAGAGGTCATTTTTAATTATAAAATATTGGTGGAAGAAATCATGACTTCATTGGTTCCTACCCTTCCACTATCTTGGTGCTTCCCACATGTCCTATGATTTTTATATTCTTTCTTTGTAGTATATATTTTTTAATAATTAAAATTTTGTTAACATCTGATTTCCACATGGAACTGCTTTACTATCAGCTGAAAACTGCAATAGGAATAAAATTAATCTGAACAAGGGAAAAATTTTAGTAGAAATGAGACATGAGGAAGAAATTTAAAAAAATAGGAGTTTATGATGTGAGAAAAAAATTTAAATTCCTAAATTATGAAGGTAGAAAATATACATATTGGGCAGAGTCAAGATGACCAAGTAAAGGCAGGTAATCATCTAAGTTGTTCTAAATTTCCCTCCAAACAACATTAAAATGGCACCTCAAAGTGAATTCTAAGGTGGTAGAACCAACAATAGTTTGGTATGAAATAATTTTCCTTCCCAAGACAACTTAAAAGATTAGCAGGAAAGCTCTGTCTCACTGGTGTTAAAGTGAAGCTGAGTCCAACATAGGCCACCCCTGACAATTCAGAAGGGAGTCTCTGGTATCTGCATCAAGTAGCCAGTAATGGGCCATGCCTAGTGCAAGCTAAGAGAAGGCATTGGGGATGACTGAATGGGCACTCAAAGATGGTAAGCTGGTCAGACAATTGGTCATAAGGAAATTACAGGAAAACAAGTATATAATTATACAATCCAGCATTTGATTACTCTTTTACATAACTGAGGTAGAGTGTTCCTGGGTAGTGTGTCCTAATTCCTGGTAAAATCAGAATTCTTAGAAATTATATGGAATCCGGTAAAACTTATTGTGTATATCTCATCATATTTACTCACATGTTATTGTTACTGTTTTTTTCTTTCCAGTATCTTTTTTTAAAATAAATTTGTTTATTTACATTTAGTTTACAAGATTCAGTTCCAAATCCTTTGAATTTCAAATTTTCTCCCCTCCCTCTAACACCACCCTCACATCATGGAGACATGCAATGAATTATAGGATCTGCAAATATTTTTGCATTGGACATTAGTGTGGTTGTATAGAAGAGTTGTAAGCAATGGAGTGAACAATAGGAAAAAAAGAAAGAGAACCAAACGTGAAATAGAATGATAGCATGTAGATTGCTTCAGTCTCCATTCCAAATCTGTTCTTTCTAGACCTTTCTCTGAATGTAGATATCTCTTTCCATCCTGCGACTTGTAGAGTTGTCTTAAAACTGTGAGTTGCTGAGAAGAGCCCAGTTTATCAAAGTTGGTCATCACACATACCATATGTCTGTGACTGTGTACAATTTTTTCCTAGTTCTGCTCTTCTCACTTAGCATCAATTTGTATAAGCGTTTCCATGTAAATATGAAGACCATCTTCTCCCCATTTCCTATAGCACAATAGTATTCCATTACATTCATATACCACAACTTGTTTAGCCATTCCCCAATTGATGGGCATCCCATTAATTTCCATTTTTTTGCCACCACAAAGAGAGCTGCAATATTTTTGTGCATATGTTTCTTCCTCCCACTTCTATAATCTCTTTGAGATACCACCCCAGAAGTGGTATTACTGAGTCAAAGGATATGCAATTATTTATACCCCTTTGGACATGGTTCCAGATAGTTCTCCAGAATGGTTATATGAGTTCACAGATCCACCAACACTGTATTAGTGGGTCTTTGATAAGCACAAAGACCCAGGTTTTTGGCATAAGAACTCACTATTTGACAAAAACTGTTGTTGTTGATGTGTGACAATAATAATAATAAACAGTGAACCATTTTCATGTGATACACTTATTTTAAAAGTTTCAAGTTTTCTGTATATAAGTATAACAATGAATGGATTGGTTATTATTTTGATATACCAACATATTTTGACAGCCGTTGAGGATGCCAAAAAAAAACCCTTAATTCCTCATGTATGAGAAAAGTGTTTATAGAAGAAAGAAATACTATAGTTCAAGTACTGAACTCCTCAGGGAAAGTCTGGGAGATTATTGTAATCAGGATCTGCAGAGGGTGATTTTAGAGGGTTATAGTGAGGGCTTAAAACAGTAGAAAATGATGAATAATATAAGCAGAAGGAATTTGTTGTGAGGAGCAAAGAATGTGTTTCCTGGCCCTGGATGATTGCAGTAGCCAAGAGAAGATGGTGAGCAATGCTATTATAGTGGGGTAGTAGGAAGAGGTTTATATGAATGCAAGATGAAGTGTGTATAAAATGAAGAGATCTCAAATTAAGGAACAACTTGTTCTAATAAAAATATTCCAGCAAGCACAATTAAAAGAGAAAGTTACAGAGAAAGAAAGATACATGGGCTGCCTGTGGCTGAAGTAGTCCATATGAGAGAAAGTATAGTGATAGGAGGTAACCAGTGTTTTCTGAGTATGTAGACTAGTATTTCAAATCACAAGGATTAGTAGATGACATGTATTCTGGACCAGGCCTGACTAAAGTTGTTCAATATCAAGAATGGAATGAAGTGAGGCACAAGTAGACTGTGTTGTATTCAACAAATAAACAAACAAGAAAAACATCTTTACTTAACAATAGCATAAAATGGATATTCAGAGAGGATACAACATTGAATCAGTTTTGTACAACATTTTCTGTTTTTTCATTTGCCCATGTGATGTACCTTGTCAGTGGTGTATATCAAACCTGAGGAGCTCCTATTGCTTCATTCCCTTAAGTGATCAGAAAGTTATAGTTTGAACTTTATACTTTAAAACAAATAAGCCCTATAAATAAGTGGAATTTAGAGAAAACATACACATACACACACAAACACACATCCAACCTGCATGGAATATCTATTGCTACAACTATATTCCTCTCAAAGGTAATACGTTCTAAATATTTACCAAAGGATTTTCTATCACTTAAATGGACTTACATCACTAGACAATCTTCGTCTTGAAGACTCAAAAAATAAATGCAACATTTGGTAAGAAAAGTCACAAAGGCACCAAGAAAAAGGAGAAAAAATGAATAATGAGTTCTAAAGGAGTATACTCCATGTAGTGTCTGTGATGGTGAGAGTGATACTGCACATAATTCATAGTAGTTCTCTTATTTTAAGGTATTGACAACAAACAGGGACACGTTCTAGGAATATCAGGGTCACAAAGTAGATGATGACATTTCCACCATAGTAACCAATTCTTATCATGTGTCAGGGTGACATAATAAGATAGCTTATCCATCTGGCCCCCACACACAATAATGAAGTCATTATTCTCTTGTATATGGCATTTTCTAGAGTATAAGTTAATAGTGTAATTCTTCCCCTACTACTACCCCCTCAGTGTTGACTTACCCACTAGCCAGGACTATCTCCATTTCCTAGAAGACCTGCTAGGGAAGAATGTTATATATTTTCCCCTTAATCAGCCATTTTTAAAAGAAATGCTGATTTCTTCAAAGAGGGATGAGTAATTATGTCAAAACAGTTTAATCATTTTACTAGCATTAGAAAGGAAGGCACCTTCAAAAAAGTCCCCTCCTTAGTCCTGTGATAGAGGACAATTGTGGTGTTGACCAATAGATATTTCCATGGCAGCAATTTGTAATAGATTTTTAAATAAATAAATATTCACATGCATATGTGTGTATGTGTATACATATATATATATATATAAACACCCATATATACATATACACATATACATATGCATGCATACACGCATACAAACATATATGTGTATATGTGTGTGTGTGTGTGTAGTTTGTAGATGTCTCATTTATTCCAAACCCAAGGCTGAACTAGCAACTGATCTGAATAGTTTCTGATGCACAACAATGAGCACAGCTGATAGTGTAAATCAAGCTTGAGGAGTATAATGGGAAGCAATGGCTAGGTGACTAGAAAGCTATGTCAAGAATTCTAACCTTAGTCATATTAAGTCCTATTATGTTTTTAAGAAAGTTCCATTGCTACTGCTTCCTTCCTTCCTTCCTTCCTTCCTTCCTTCCTTCCTTCCTTCCTTCCTTCCTTCCTTCCCTACCTCCCTCCCTCCCTTCCTCCCTTCCTTTCTTTCTTTTTCTTTCATTCTTTCTTTCTTTCTTTCTTTCTTTCTTTCTTTCTTTCTTTCTTTCTTTCTTTCTTTCTTTCTTTCTTTCTTTCATCTTTCATCTTTCTGTCTGTCTTTCTTTCTTTCTTTCTTTCTTCCTTCCTTCCTTTCTTTCTTTCTTTCTTTCTTTCTTTCTTTCTTTCTTTCTTTCTTTCTTTCTTTCTTTCTTTCTTTCTTTGAAACAGCCTTC
>CM053595.1:37956014-37973572 GCA_028646575.1 Pseudocheirus occidentalis | reverse complement strand
TCCTGGATCTATTTTCCAGGTCAATGGTTTTCTCTAGGAGATATTTCACATTGCTTTCTATTTTTTCATTTTTTTGTAACAATTTAATAGTATCTTGGTTTCTCATAAAGTCATTAGCTTCCACTTGCTCCACTCTAATTCTGAAGGAATTATTCTCTTCAGAATGCTTTTGAGACTCTTTCTCCATCTGGCAAATTCAACTTTTTAAGGCATTCTTCTCTTCATTGGCTTTCTTGGCCTACTTTGCCATGTGAGTTAATTTGCTCTTTAAGGTATTGTTTTCTTCAGTCAGGTTGTTGACTCTCTTATCATGACTTTCTCACATCATTCTAATTTCTCTTTCCAACTTTTCCTCCACTTCTCTTATTTGGTTTTCAATGTCCTTTTTCAGTTGATGTATAGCTAGTAGGCATTCTTCGTGTGTCTTGGAAACATTTGTTGAGGGAGTTCTGACTGAGTTGTCTTCCTCCCACTCCAAGCTTTGATCTTTTTTGTCCATAAAACAGGGTTCTAGAGTTTTACTGCTGTTCCTATCTTGCTTCCTTTTTCTCATTTTGGCCAGTCTATTAATTGCTTGGTTTTTTAGTTCTGTGGAACTCTGATTCCTGGAGGGGGAAAGCTCTGTCCCAAATCACTGGGGCCCTCACAGCTGCCGGAGCTATTAGTGGGATGCTGCAGCACCACCCCACCAGCTTTGGCTTACTGAAAGCACACCCCAGGACCACCACTCAAGACCACAATCCAGATGCAGGCCGCTCAACACAAGAGCCCTTGGCTCTGATGGATCACCTCAGCTCCCCTGCTATCTGCAGGCCAAGGTCTCTGAAGCATCCCAGAGGAGGCCGCTGCTGCTTCGTTCCTGCTGCTACAGCCGCCTCCCACTGCTTCCTTGCCCTGGAAGCAGTTTGGCCAGACCTGCTCTTCTCCTCCCGAGTTAGCAAAATCCACTGACCTTTCTCTTAGCCTTTTTGTCTTCTGGCCTGATAAATGTGGTAACTCTGCCTCCAGTGCAGCTGATCTGCTCTCCTATAGATGTGGCTCCCCACCCGATGCCCCAAGACCTGATCTGGCTGGGGTTTCGGCCGTGGCTCCCAGACTGCTGTGAAGAGCCCCACCTGCTGAGCCGCCTGTAGCAACATATGTGCTTTCTGTCTTTTGGAGAGTTTTTGGAGCTTGAAAATCTTTTTAGAGTCCCATTTTATGAGTTTTTTAGCGTGCTTTGTGGGAGCTGCGGTGCTTTGCTGCTTCTACGCTACCATCTTGGCTCTGCCCCACCTCATGCTTCTTTTGATTTTTGTATTTGAAAGTCAAATTTTATATTCATCTCTGGTCTTTTCAGAAAAGTGCTTGAAAGTTCTCTATTTCATAGAATGGCCATTTTCTCCCTTGAAGTATTATATTCATTTTTGTTGGGTAGGCGATTCTTGGTTTTAATCCTAGGTACTCTGAATCCAGAATATCATATTCCAAGGTCTTTGATCCTCAGTGTAGAAGCAGGCAGATCTTGTGCTATCCTGATTGTGTCTCCACAATGATTTGATTGTTTCTTTCTGGATGCCTAAAATGTTTTCTCCTTGACCTGGGAACTCTGGGATTTGGCTACAATATTCCTAGGAGTTTTCCTTTGGGGATCACTTTCAAGAGTTGTTCTGTGGATTCTTTGAATTTCTATTCTACCCTCTCACTCTGGAATATCCGGGAGCTTTCTTTGATAATTTCTTGAAAGATGATAGCTAAGCTCTTTTTTTATCAAGGCTTTCAGATAGTCCAATAATTTTAAAATTATCTCTCCTGGATCTGTTTTTCAGGTCAATGGTTTTCCCAATGAGTTATTTCACAGTGTCTGCTATTTTTAATTCTCTTAGTTCTGTTTTATAATTTCTTGATTTCTCATAAAGTCATTAGTTTCCATTTATTCCAATTTAATTATGAAGGAGTCATTCTCTTCAGTGAGTTTTTGAAATTCCTTTTCCATCTGGCATATTTGGAATTTTTAGGCATTCTTCTCATTTTTTTTACCTCTTTAGCCATTTGGATTAGTCTTTTTTTAAGGTTTTATTTTCTTTAGTATTTTTGGGGGGATGGAGGGGGTCCCCTTTAGTCAACTGTCAACTCATTTTTCATGATTTCCTTGCATCACTCTCATTTTTTCCCCTGATTTTTCCTCTTCTTGTCTTACTTGATTTTGTTTTTTAAAATAAACTTTTGTTTATTTTTAGTTTACATCATTCATTTCCACGAGATTTTGACTTACAAATTTTCTCCCTGTCTTCCCCCTACCCATCACCCCAAAACAAAGTCCATCTATCTATATACACCCACCCCCAGTCTGTTCTCTCCTATATCCTCCCCCATCACCCCTCTAACTTTCTGTTTGGACAAGATGGATCTTCTTTCCCAAGTGCCTTTATATGTTATTTCCCAGTTGCATGTGAATAATAATAATAATAATAATAATAATACATAGATATCGATTTCTTTAAGTATCATGAACATTTACATTTGCTTGACCAATATGAAACATCCTACTACTCTTTTCCACCCCCACCTTAATATTCATAAAGAAAATCAGTTATAGGTAAAACACACAGCCCACCCAGGAAACTTTCATTTGGTAGAGGTGGTCTTCTAAGCTATAGACCCCTTATGTTGGATTTCTCCCTAGAGGTACATTACATATCTTTTAGAAATTTAATACTTCTCTGATATAACATTGATTTTGAGCCCCTTGCCCCACAAAACTCCTGATCAAGTGTAATATTTCATTGGTATAATTTATCATTATATTTTGTTAGCTTTAAATAGTTCTTGAATATGCCCCGAATTAATTGCCCTTTTAAAGGAATCAGCGACCAAATGACAATGGTGTTGAAAAACCTTTCTATTTGATCACTGAGTTTACATTCTTTTTTCACTATATGTCATGTACACATGATAATAATAGCCTGACAATTAAACAGAGATCATTTGTAAGTTGATATATAAACTGCAAGACATATTGGTATTACCAAATTACTTGATGACAAGTCTTTTACAAATGTATTTCATTCAATGACTTTACTAAGACTAAAAAGGATCTCAAAGAAAAATTTTCCATATTGGTTCTTCCCATTACCACTCACTGAGTAAAGCAAGAGACTGTCAATTCAAGGAATTGTGTTTTGTTTTCCATGTAGATTATTTGCCTGAAACATGTAGTTATTTATTAATCACACATTTTCCTACACCTCTAGAGATCATAACCATCTCATTTCATATTATCAAATGTACATGTTTTCTTATAACTATTTAAATGCCATCTTAGTATGAACAAAAGAAGTATAGATCACTGTTTTTTACAGGTGACATTTTTCCCCGCACTGATTCATTTATTCTCAGAAGTCAAAGAAACTATATGTGTGTATGTATGCATGTGTATGTATATATATATGTGTGTGTGTGTATGTATACATACCTATGTGGTATATATACACACATTCATGCACATATACACATGTGCATGCACATGTATGTATGTATATGTGTGTATGTGTATATATATGTGTGTATATGTATAGTTGTGTGTGTATATTTGTGTGTCCATGTATATGTATTGCATATATCTGTACATTTGTGTATACACACATATATGAACATACATATATACACAGATATAGATATATACATTTAGATAGGCATTGATATAAACACACTTATATACATACATATATCTACATCTATAAACACATATACATATATATGCATGCATACTTCTTTGTGTGTACTTTGCCAGAGGTAAATTTGTCATAGTCTAGAAAAAGGCAGCTCAGTGGTGCAGTGAATAGAGTTGTAAGTGTGGAGTCAGGAAGATTCATATGCCTGAGTTCATACCTGGACCTTTATGACCTTAGGCAAGTCAATTAATCCTGTTTGCCTCAGTTGTCTCAGTTATAGAGGTTGGAAAAAGAAATGGCAAATTTATCAGACTTCTTGCAGCCAAGGTGGTGGAATAAGAAGTAAGCCATTCTCAGTCTCCCTTATTGCCCTCTAAAAATACAGAAAATAACACCCCAGGAAAAACTGTGGTATAGCCAAATAGGCAAAAAGACAGTGTGCAGTAGTCTTTTCATCTAGGAAGCCTGGGGGGTTAATAGGAAAGGTCCTTCTTGTTCTGATGGAAGAGGATGGAATACAGGACTAGAGGTGTCCTACCAACCCAGTAACAAACCCTGCCTTGGCAAGACAACAGGAAATTCTGAGCCCCAGGGGGGTGGAGCAGGCAAGTGCCAATATCAGGACCGCTAAGTGCCTCAGCACAGTCTGAGGAATGAGTAGACTACAGAAGTTAAACCTCACAGTTCTTTAGCACAACTCTAGGAAGGAAGTCATCCTCCTGGGGCTTCAGCACAACTCTAGGAAGCCCAAATCTAGGCAGGCAGGTGACCTCCAGTAGCCAAGTCTGGTTCAGAGTAGCTGTCCTCCAGGGGCCAGACTCTGCTTCAGTGTTACTGACCTCTGCTCAGCACCAGGTAATTTCCTAGACCCCAGATCCTCCAGCTGCCATAGATCTGAAGACCCAGCACACAAATCCAGAGACCAGGTCCCTGGCTCATTGGACAAGAAGCTTGGGTCAGTGTCCCCTGTGCTTGAGCATAACTGAAAAGATTTTGCTACAAATAAACCCAATAAAACCAAGATTAGGATGGAAGTGGAAAACTGGGAAAGAATTTTTACAAACAGTGTCTCTAAAAGAGGACTCATTCTAAAATATACAGAGAACTGAGTCAAATTTATAAGGATAAAAGTCATTCCCCAATAAATGGCCAAAGAATATGAATAGACATATATATGTCTATCTATGTATATTATATATATATGTCTATCTATGTGTATATATATGTATATCTATATCTATCTATCTATATGTCTATCTATGTATATATTATATATGTCTATCTATGTGTATATATATGTGTGTGTATATCTATATCTATGTAAGCATATGAAAATATGCTCTAAATAACTATTTATTAGAGGAATGCAAATCAAAACAACTCTGAGGTACCACAGCTTACAGGTCATCCTGGCTAAGATGACAAAACAGAAAATGAAAAATGCTGGAGAGGATGTGGAAAAATAAGAACACTAATGTACTGTTGGTGGAGTTGTGAACTAATCCAAACATTGTGGAGAGCAATTTGAAAGGGCTATAAAAATGTGTACACTCTTTGATCCAGCAATACTACTTCTAGATCTGTATTCCAAAGAGATCATACAAGTGGGAGTAAGACCTGTTAGCACACAAATATTTATAACAGCTCTTTTTGTGGTGGCAAAGAATTGGAAATTAAGGAGATGCCCATCAATTGGGGAATAGCCAAACAAGTTGAGGTATAAGGATATAATTGAATGCTACTGTGATATAAGAAATGAGGAGCAGACTGACTTCATAATAACCTGGACAGACTGAAGAGAGCAGTGAAGAGAGCAGAACCAGGAGAACTTTGTACACAATTACAGATACATTTTATCTATGACGACTAACTTTGGGAGATTAGGCTCCTCTCAGCAAGGTAAGGTGTAAGTCAACTCCAAAAGACTCATGATGGAAAAGGATATCCACATCCAGAGGAAAGCACTACAGAGTCTGAATGCAGATTGAAGCAAACTACTTGCTCTTTCTCTTTTGTGTTTTGTTTTGTTCCTTCTTTCTCATTGTCCACTCTACTGGTTCCATCTCTTCTTTGCAACTTTAGTAATGTTTAATGTTAAGGTATTTGTAGAACCTGTATTGTATTGTATTGCATGCTGCCATAGGGGCTGGGGGTTGGGTGCAGAAGGGGAGAAAATTTGGATCTCAAGGGATTGTGGATTTGAATGATATAAACAAAAAGTAAATAAATACATTATTTAAAAAAAAAGAAATTGAACAAGCCACCAATGAACTCTCTCAGAAAAACATTCCCAGGGTCAGATGGTTATACAATTGAAAATGGCTAAATATGTAAGGAAAAATTAATTCCAATACTACAAGAACTATATGGGGCAATAGATTAAGAAGGAATCCTACCAAATTATTTTTGTGATACAACTACGATACTGATTCCTAAACCAGAAAGTGCCGAGAGAAAGAAAAGTATAGACCAATTTCCCTAATGAATAAGATGCAAAAAAATTAAATAAGACATTAGCAAAGAGATTACAGCAACTTATCTTGAGCATAATACATTATCACTCAGTTGGATTTATACCAGGAATGCAGAATTAGTTCAATATTAGGAAAAATATCAGCATAACTGACAATATCAAAAAAGAAAACTAGTGGAAATCATATAATTATATCAATGAATAAAGAAAAAAAAGCTTTTGACAAAATATAACATGCATTCCTACTAAAAATACCAGAGATCAGAGGAATAAATGGAGTCTTCAAAAATGATAAGTAGCATCTATCAGAAACAATCAGCAAGAATTATATATATTCTGGATAAGTTACAAACATTTCAAATAAGATTAGTGGTGAAACAAAGATGGCCATTATCATGACTGTTATTCAATACTGTACTAGAAATGTTAGCTTTAGCAATAAGAGAAGAAAAATAATATAGAAAAGAGAATATTATGAAATGCACAATGAATTATTTTTTATATTAAATTGAAAAGTTTTCACACACAAAAAGCTAACACAACCCAGATTAAAAGGGAAGCAGAAAGTTGGGAAATGCAAATAACAAAAACTCTGATTTATCACATCACTCGTATCAGATTGGCTCACATTACAAATGAAAATCATAAATGGAACTCTAATACATTGTTGGTGGAATTGTGAACTGATCCAGGCGTGCTGAAGAGCCATTTAGAACTATGCCAAAAGGGCTATAAATCTGTGCATACCCTTTGACCCAGCAATATCATTTCTGGGGACATATCACAAAGAAATCATAACAATGGGAAAGGGAACTACATATACAAAAAATATTAATTACAGCTCTTATTGGGATGTCAAAGAAATGAAAAATGTGGGGATGCTCATCAATTGGTGAATGGCTGAATAAGTTGTGGTATATCAATGTAATGGAAGACGACTGTGTTGTAGGAAATGATGAGCAGGTGGGTTTCAGAAAGACCTTGAAAGGCTTACATGAACAGGTTTTGAGTGTGTGATGGTAACGGGATTTTAAGATCTTCCATGCCCCTTGTTTTGGCAAACAAACAGGTACTTAGCACCTTGTTTCAAGTTCATGATGGTATCAAGTATTAAGATCCAGAAGTTGTGGATCCAAAAGTGGGATGAACTTGCTGATATAAAAGAAAGGGGTAGAACAGGGAAGAGCTAATACCATATATAAGGAAAAGCCCAAGCTAGAGAGCCAGAACTTCTTCTGAGACCTGCTGAAAATTTCTTCTGAAAATCAAATTGACAACTTCTGAGAACCAGCCAGAACTGCCACAAATAAGAACTTCTAAGAGCCTGAACTACTGGGGAAAAGCAATGTGGAGGCTGAGGAGCTACAGTGAGCAAGAAGAGGAGGATTCTTGCTTAAGGGAGTGAGGAGAGGTGGAGGGAGCCTGGTTTGTTTTGAAGTCTTGGGAATGTGGGTGTTTGATGCATTGACTATGTATACCAACTTTGTAGTTACTGTAATGAGTTTGACTTTCTGGTTTTGGGACTTGGTTTTCTGGTATTTGAATAAATGCTTTGGTTCTGTCCTCCATGTGGGGAACCTGTTACATTTTGTGATTCAACATTGCACCAGCATATATATTCACAGACACCATGGGCTTGGTGAATATTGCATTGCTGGTATGTGATTGAAGTGAACAGAACTAGAAAAAACATTGTATGTAACAAAAACAATATTGAATGAAGATTAGACTAATGTGAAAATATGGTTAATATGAATGCATATATAGAGTCTATATCAGATTGCATACTTTCTTGGGGAGGGGAAGAAAATTTAAAACTCAAAATCTTATAAAACAGTATTTTGTTTACTTTTTTTCTGAAACTGCATGTCATTATTTTTCTTAAAATAAATTTATTTATTTATTATCTTTTTTGTGTCATTAATTTCCATGAGATTTTGAGCTACAAATTTTCTCCCCATCTTTCCTCAACACAACACCTCAAAACACTTATCTTACTGTATAATCTCTCCCCCAATCTGCTCTCTCTTATGTTCTCCCCCTTGCCCTTCTGGCTTTCCGGTAGGGCAGGATGGATATCCCTACCACAGTGCCTATATATATTAATTCACAGTTGGATGTATTAATAATAATAATGATGACAATAATAATAATGATAATAACAATAACAATTATTACTATATATATATGTGTGTGTATATATATATGTGTATATACACACATATATATTTTTAAAATTTGGTTATAGAACTTTAAATTCTAGATTCTTTCCCATCCTTCCTCATCACCCACCCCCACTGGAAATAAAAGCAATTCAATACAGGCTGTACATGTGTAATTATGCAGAACATCTCCACAGTGTGCATTTTGTGAGAGACTGATTATATGACCCTCCTTCCTATCCTGCCCCACCCCTTCTTCCATTCTCTACCTTGTCCCTGTCCCTTTACAGAAGTGTGTACTACCAGCAAACCCCTCCCCCCACACACACACCCTGCCCTCCCCTTGGTCATCCCACTTATCATCCCCATTCCCCATACTGTCCTGTTCAGCATGATACCTAGTTTAGAGTTTATGTCATTCCTTCCCTAATCCGAAATTGATAAGAGTAAGGTTGACTCTTTCCCCTTTGCCTCCCTGTTCTTACCCTCCATTGTAACAATTATCCCTTACCTCTTCTACATGAGATGATTAACCCCATTCAGTCTCTCACTGTCTCCTTTCATTCTAATCCTCTCCCACCACAGAATTTCAGAAAGTTTTTTCAGACACTTTTAGAGTATCACCTCTTCCTATTTGACTGATCCTGTGCCCTCTATGTACTCATATATGCACATACTAAAATGTGTATTCATATGCATATATACCCTCATATATATACACATACATACATACACACACATTTGTATTCCCTTCACCTATCCGCATGCTGAGAAAAGTTTCATAAGTTACAATTATTGTTTTACATGTCAGCATGTAAATAGCTCAACTTTGATAAGTTCCTTATGATTTCTTTTCCATGTTTACTTTCTCATGTTGCTTGTATTTGAGTGTGAAATTTTCTTTTCAGTTCTGTTTTTTTCAGCAAGAATGCTTGAAAGTCCTTCACTTCATTGAATAAACATATTTTCCTCATTAGCTTTTTGGGCCTGTTTTGCCACTTGAGTTAATCTATTTTTTAAGGTGTCATTTTCTTCAGTCAGATTGTTGACTCTCTTCTCATGATTTTATTGCATCATCCTCATTTCTCTTCCCAATTTTTCTTCCACTTCTCTTATTTGGTTTTAAAAATCCTTCTTAAGTTAATCTATGGCTTATAGTCAGTCTTCATGTTTCTTGGAAGCTTTTGGTGTGGGAATTCTGACTGTGTTGTCTTCCTCCCATTACCCGCTCTGATCCTTTTTGTTCACAAAGAAGGAATATAAATTTCAGTTGCTGTTCTTACTTTGTTTCCTTTGCCTGGTCTTGTTGCCAGTGAATTATGAGTCTTTTTAGCTCTGTGGAACTGTGCTTCCAGAGGGGAAAGCTCTGTCCCAAAACAGTGGGGTTTTCACTGGAGCTATTAGAGGGCTATTAAAGTCCCCACCAGCTTTGGCTCATTGAAAATGCACCCCAGTACTACCACTGAAGACCTTGACCCAGATCCAGGCCACTCAACTTAAGGGCCCTTAGCCTCTGAACAATCACTTGGCCCCTCTGCAGTCTGCAGGTCAGGAGCTCTGAAGCAGCCATGTGGAGGTGGCTTCAGGACCACTGCTTCTACTACTTCCTTGACCTGGAAGCAGTTGGGCTGGACTGCTTTTCTCCCCCAAATTTAGCTGAGTTCCACTGACCTTTCACTTAGTCTTTGTTTCTTATGGCTTGATAATTCTGAAAACTGCCACAGCTGCCTCTGATCCACTCTCCTGAAGGCTCCAGCTGCATATCGTCCTCCCTCCCCCCTACACCTCACCCTGGGAGGGGGGTAGGGGGGAACCAAGCTAAGGTTTCAGGCTGGACTGGTTTTGTCTCCCAGCTTGCTGAGATGAGCCCTTCTTTCCAAGCTGCCTTCAGCAGGAGATGTGTTTTTCTCTATTTTTTGTTAGGTTTAGAGTCATTTATATAGAGTCATATTTTATGGGTATTTGAGGTGGCTATGTAGGAGCTGTGGAACCTTATTGCTTCTACCCCATCTTGGCCCCACCCCCCCAGAACTGAATTTTGCAAAGTAAAAGTAAATTTAATAATTGATTTAAAAAATTGCCATACCACTCTGAGAACTTTGCCAAGAAAATCTCAACTAGAGTCACAATGTGTCAGACATAAGTGAAAAACAACTGAACACATAGAAATTCCAAGGAAGTAATTCTTTAGATAAATTTCATCACCAAAAATCAGGTTAAAAAAAGAGATAAACCCATCTATGTACTATAAATTAGGTTGTGTGGCAGTGTGAGGAGGGTATTCAATGATGTTCAGTAATTTTCTTATATTAATCAGCTTTTTCCAGATTTTATTTTAGCAACACTGTTTATTAGAAGTATAATTTTCTATGAATTAATTATCTTGATTAAAAAATAATTGTCAATTCAGTTTTAGTTTTAAAATAGTATGTGATATTTTAAATTGTGCATTGTTCACCTTTATTGTATTTTTACCTTAGTGTTACTGCTTGACAAGAAATAGTTGGGTCTTATTTCATCCTAATCTTTCCAGTTGGTTAGGTTTCTCTTTATGGCTTTAATACAGAAAACGAATAATTAGGAGATGCCACTATTATAAATAACATTGATTTTTTTGCTTGATGTAAATTTCAAGAGTTATATGAAATGGTAAATGTAAAGTCTCAGAGTGAGGATCTCTAGAGACAAAAAAAACATTAAAGTATCAACAGAGAGGAAGAATTTTAAACCATGGCACAAATAAGACACATAATAAGGAAAACTGACTAATTGATTTTTAAGAATAAAAAAAGAATTAGGGAATCTTAGTACTAGAAGAATCCTTAAAATATGTATAGTTCAATATTGCTTCTTGAAAAAAATAGAGTAGACTTAAAGTGGCAAAGTGAGAAGTGATATTTTTGCCTTCAATAATCTACAACCACTTTTATAACAACCTAGAATCACACCAAACTTACATCTGATTGGCAATGCCAAGAAAAAGTCAATCATTTTTCCAGTGAAGGACTACTTGATAAGAAGGGGATAGTCAGTAGCAAAATGTAGAGTAGGGTAGCAGTTGCCGTGGAGGTGAGGAGAGTTTTAGCACACAGGAATGGTAAGAGGACTGAACACCAAGGCATAAAGTGTCTGGGCTGACAGAGATCCCAGACAACTTTTATGCTAATACAAGGATCAGGAAATGGCAATATCCTGTAGCTCTACTTCTCAATACTAATACACTCTCCCATTTAACAGTTGCAGGGAAGAGATGAGTGGTCCTGGGAGTGCAAAGCCCCTTCCTGTTTGAGGATTAAGAAACAAGTTCCAGAAAGAGAACTGTGGGACTATGAACCCAGGAGAAGATTTTGGACACATTTTTAATCTTTAGCTTGGCACATAAGTCAGAAGAGGAATAAATTAAGACAGAAGATTAAAACCAAAGGAAAATCAGTAGTTCAGTCACTATGAATTTTTAACCTTTCAGTGGACTATCTGTAACTAATAGCAGCAGCATTCCATGGAGATTCAAATCAATAGCTATAAATTGGGTCAGGTATTCGCAGAAAAGGAGGATAATAAACAGACATTTTCCTGGATCATATCACTTTGGAAGCACTGAAAATGTATATGCCCCAATCTGAGCTGGGAAAGTAACAGAAAAACAAAAAATATGGAATCTCAGGCCAGGCTTCTTACTCAGAAATGAGCAAAGGTGAACACTAAGTCAAGAACAGGGCTAAAAAAAAGAACATAAAAAAATCAAGAAGAAGCAACCATAAAAATCTGCTATGATAGCTGAAGACACAAACACAAAGGAAGACAATGACAAAAAATAAAAATTAAAACCTAAGGATCAAAAAGAAAATAAAGATTTGAGATAGGTCTACCAAAATTTCCTAAATGAGCTGAAAAAAGAGATAAAGGAAAAATGATTTTAAAAACTTAAAAAAAAAGTACAGAGAAAGTAAGGGAAAGAAATGAGAGCTATGCAAGAAAATATAAAAAAGATAATTAACAGCTCAATAAAAGAGATAAAGACAATACTGAAGAAAACTCATTAAAATGAAAATTAAACAAATCGTAAAAGTTACAAAACTTCAATGATAAAATTAACCCCTTAAAAATTAGAATTTGTGAAGTGAAAGCTAATTGGTCGATGACACATCCAAAGTAAAAAAAAAGAAAAGCAAAAAGACAAGAAAAAATATTTTTAACATAAACCATTGAGGGCAGAGCCAAGATGACAGAGTAAAAGTAGGAACTTGATTGAGTTCATCCCCCAATAACCTCCAATAGTTGTAAAAATGACTCTAAACAAAGTTTAGAGCTGCAGAATCCACAAACTGACAGAGTGAAAGACATTGCCAGTAGAAGTGAGCTTAGCAAGTCCAAAGGAAGATTCTATTGCAGCAGGTGGGCCATGCCAACGCAGACCACCTTGGAAGACCAGCCTCACAGAACAGGTGGGAGAAGATCTCAGAGGAATGGATTAATGGCAGCTGTGGTGGTTTCCAGACTTAACACACAAATCCCAAAGAAAAAGTAAAAGGTTGGTGTGGAAACTGTGTTGGACCTGGGTGAGAGAAGAGTGTGATCTGTCTCCTGACCTGGAGATGCAGAGGTGGTGGCAGCAACAGCAACAGCAGCAGCAGCAGCTGCTTCCTGAACTTCAGGCCCACAGATCATAGGATGATCAAGCAGCTGATCAGAGGACAATTACAGGAATCTCTTGGCTGGTGTTGAGGCAAGATTCTCTTGATTTGCTGAGCTTGGATTTGAAACATAGTCTTGGGTGGCAGTCTCGGGGTGAGGAGGAGCACTGGAACGTCAGAGCTTTGGGGAGCTGTGGAAAGGGACTTCTCCTAAAAGTCCTTAGGCAGATACCTAGAAATAACTTTGAAAACAGCTGTGAAAAACCCCAGAATTTTGGGACACAGCACTCTCCACTCTGGAAGCAGAGTTCTACCATAACCAAGAGGTTATAAGTCAAGTAATTGGCTAAGAAAATGAGCAAGCTCAGGAAAAGAAATCAAACTATTGAATCATTTTTAGTGACAAAGGAGATAAAATCATAGAACCAGAAGAATTAGGCAAAGTGAAAATTCCTACATCAAAAGCCTTCAAGAAAAAAGATGAGATGGTCACAGACCATAAAGGAGCTCAACAAGGATTTTGAAAATCAAGTCAGAGATGTAGAGGAAAAATTAGGAAGAGAAATGGGAGTGATGCAAGAAAATAATAAAAAAAAGTCAACAACTTGCTAAAAGAGACTTGCCCCAAAATACTGAAGAAAATAATACCCTAAAAAAAGAAACTAATTGAAATGGCAAAGAGGTCAAAAAGCCAATGAGGAGAAGAATACCTTAAAAAGTCAAATTTGCCAGATGGAAAAAGAATCTCAAAAGTACACTGAAGAGAATATTTTCTTCAGAATTGGATTGGGACCAATGGAAGTGAATGACTTTATGACAAATCAAGATACTATTAAATGTATAATAACAAATGGAAAAATAGAAGGTAATGTGAAATATCTCATTGGAAAAAAAAAACATTGACCTGGAAAATAGATCCAGGAGAGACAATTTAAAAATTATTGGTCTTGGGGCGGCGAGGTGGTGCAGTGAGTAGAGCACTGGCCCTGGAGTCAGGAGTACCTGAGTTCAAATCCAGCCTCAGACACTTAACACTAAAAGCTAGCCATGTGACCTTGGGCAAGTCACTTAACCCCAACTGCCCTCCAAAAAGCAAAAAAATTATTCGTCTACTTGAAAGTTATAATAAAAAAAGAGACTAGTCAACATCATTGAAGAAATTATCAAGGAAAACTACCCTGATGTTTTAGAATGAGAAAGAAAAATGGAAATTGAAAGAATTCAGCAATCACCTCTTGAAAATGATACCAAAAAGAAAACTCCTAGGAATGTTATAGCCAGTTTTCAGAGTTCCGAGATCAAGGAGAAAATATTACAAGCTACCAAGAAGAAACAATGTGAATATTGTGGAAACACAATCAGGATAGCACAAGATCTAGCAGCTTCTACATTAAGGGATCCAAGGGCCTAGAATATGATATTCCAGAGATCAAAGGAGTAAGGATTAAAACCAAGAATCACCTATTTAGCAAAACTGAGTATAATATTTCAGGGAAAAATATGGTCATTCAATGAGGTAGAAGACTTTCAAGCTTTCTTGATGAAAAAAGCAGAGCTAAATAAAAAGTTTGACATTCAAATACAAGAAGCATGAGAAGGTAAACAGGGAAAAGAAATCATAAGGAACTTATCAAAGTTGAACTATTTACATGTCTACATGGAAAAATGATCATTTTAACTTATAAAACTTTTCTCAGTATGATGATAGTTGAAGGAAATATATAGTTGAAGATAATATAAAAGGGAAATAAAAGGGAACATAAATATAAAAGGGAATATTAATAGAAATATATATGTGAATACATATATAAACACACACATATATGTACATATGGAAGGGTTTATATGCATATGAATACATATGTGTGTATACATGTGTATATGGACAGAGGGCACAGGATCAATAAAACAGGAAGGGATGATATTTTAAAATGTGAAATTAAGAGGTGGGAGAGGAATATAATGAGAGGAGACATGGAGAAACAGTATGGGAAAAATTATCTCACATAGAAGATGCAAGGGATAATGTTACAATGGAGGGGAAGAACAGGAAGGCAAAAGGGAATGGGTCCACCTAACTCTCATTGAATTTGGTTTAGGGAGGGAATAGAATAAACTCTAAATTGGGTATCTTGCCCTACAGGACAGTAGGGGGGAAGAAGATGAGAGGGGCGATGATGGAGGCGAGGGCAGATTGGGGGGGGAGTGTTTTTAGAAGCACATACTTTTGTGAAGGGACAGGGACAAAGTAGAGAATAGAACAAGTGAGGGTGGGATAGGATGGAGAGAAATATAGTTAATCTTTCACAATATGTCCATTGTGGAGATATTTTGTGGAACTACATATATAAGGCCTCAATTGAATTGTTTCTTTTGCCGGTGGGTGTGGGTGAAGCGGGAGGAAGGGAAAGAATCTAGAATTTTTTTTTTGTTGTTTTTTGGAGGGCCGTTGGGGTTAAGTGACTTGCCCAAAGTCACATGGCTAGTTTTTGTGTTAAGTTTCTGAGGCTGGATTTGAACTCAGGTACTCCTGACTCCAGGGCCGATGCTCTATTCACTGCACTACCTAGCCGCCCCAAGAATCTAGAATTTAAAGCATTAAAATCAAATGTTTAAAAAATATGTATGTGTGTATGTGTGTGTATACATATATATACATACAATAATAATAATAATAATAATAATAATAATAATAATTATTATTATTATTATTATTATTATTATTTACATGCAACTGGGAATTAAGATATAAAGGCCCTGTTGTAAGGAGATTCATCTTGCCCTACCAGAAAGTCAGAAGGGTGATGGGGGAAGATATAGGAGAGAACAGACTGGACGAGGGAGTATACATTGGGATTGCTGTTCTGGGGTAGTGGGTAGGGGAAAGTTGGGGAGAAAATTTGTAACTCAAAATCTTGTGGAAATGAATGATGTAAACTTAAAATAAACAAAAGTTAATTTAAAAAAACAAAGCTTCTGGGAATATTATCACCAAAATCCAGAGTTCTCAGGTCAAGGAGAAAATATTTCAATCAGCCAGGAAGAAAGAATTTGATAGTTTTGGAAATGCATTCAGGATAACAAAGATCTATCAGTTTCTATGTTCTGTGATAGAAGGGCTTAGAAACGATATTCTGGAAATCAAAGGAGCTAGGATTAAAACCAAGAATCATCTACCCTGCAAAACTGAGTATAATACTTCAGGGGAAAATATGGACATTCAATGAAATAGAGACTTTCAAGCTTTCTATTCGCTAAGCTGTCCATGTCCCTTTACAGAAGTGTGTATTTCCAGCAACCCTGCCTCCCTACCCTGCCCTCCCCTCCATCATCCCACCTCTCATCCCCATCCCACTACTCTCCCATGTGGCAACACACCCAGTTTAGAGTTGATGTCATTACTTCCCTAAGCCAAATTCAAAGAGAGTAAGGTTGACACATTCCCTTTTGCCTTCTTGTTCTTTGCTCCATTGTAACAGTTATCCTTTGCCTCCTCTATATGAGATAACGTACCCTATTCTGTCTCTCCTCATCTCCTCTCATTATATTCCTCTTTCACCTATCAATTTCACCTTTTAAATATCATCCCTTCCCATTCAATTGATCCCATGCCCTCTGTCTATGTATGCCTGTTCACATATATACACACACTCATATAAGTATTCATACTCAAATATACCCTCCTATTTAGACACACACACACACACACACACACACACACATATATATATATATATATATATACATATCTATCTATCCATCTTTCTATCTATCTATCTATCTATCTATCTATCCATCCATCCATCCATTTATATTCCCTTCACCTATCCTCATACTGAGAAAAGTTTCATAGAGTACAATTATCATTTTTCCATGTAGGCATGTAAATAGTTAAACTTTTATAAATTCCTTACTATTTCTTTTCCCTGCTTACATTCTCATGCTTCTCTTGCTTCTTGTATTTGAAGAATGCTTGAAATTCCTCCACCTCATTGAATGACCATATTTTTCCAGATAAATTATACTCAGTTTTGCTTGGTAGGTGATCTTTTGTTTTAATCCTAACTCTTGATCTTTGGAATATCATATTAGCTCCTAGATCTTGTGTTATCCTGATTGTGTTTCCACAGTATTCAAATTGTTTCTTCTTGGTAGCTTGTAATATTTTCTCCTTGATCTGGGAACTCTGGAACCTGGCTATAACATTCCTTGGAGTTTTCTTTTTGAGATCTTTTTCAAGAGGTGATTGCTGAATTCTTTCAATTTCTATTTTGCCGTCTGGTTCTAAAATATCAGGACAATTTTCCTTAAGAATTTCTTGAAGGATGATTTTTAGGTTCTTTTGTTGATCATGGCTTCCAGCTAGTCCAATAATTTTCAGGTTATCTCTCCTGGATCCATTTTCCAGGACAGTGGTTTTTCAATGAGATATTACACATTGCCTTCTATTTTTTAATTTGTTTGGATCTGTTTAATTGTATCTTGATTTCTCATAAAGTCATTAGCTTCTCTTTGCTCCAATATAATTCTGAAGAAATTATCCACTTCAGTGAGCTTTTGAAATTTTTTTTCCATCTGGCAAATTCAGCTTTTTAAGGCATTCTTCTCCTCATTGTCTTTTTGGGCCTCTTTTGCC
>CM053595.1:37912711-37955514 GCA_028646575.1 Pseudocheirus occidentalis | reverse complement strand
AGAGAGAGAGACAGAGAAAGACAGAGAGAGAGAGACAGAGACAGAGAGAGACAGAGCAAAGAGAGACAGAGAAAGACAGAGAGAGACAGAGACAGAGAGAGACAGAGAGAAGAGAAAGAGACAGAGAAAGACAGAGAGAAAGAGAGAGAGAGAGAGAGAGAGAGAGAGAGAGAGAGAGAGAGAGAGAGAGAGAGAGAGAGAGAGAGAAATTCTCTAAGCAGCATCTGGTAGCTCGGCCACTATAGTTGACTGAGAACTGAGTTGGAATTTTCTTGAGACCAGAATCTAAAGAAGGTTGAAGTTGATGCCAAGAAGGCTACCTGGGAGGCCAAAGTTGTTGCTAAGATTTCTTCTGGGTCCTAGGGCCAGCCAAAATTGCCACAGGACTGAGGAAGTGTGACCAGGATGTTAATACTTTGTGGCTTGGTTAATCCTTGAGTTCCCAGGAACAGAAGTTGTGAAGGTTTTGAGAGGTGCTGGACCCTGTTAACTTCAGTATGTAGCAGGAACTGCCCAGAGGACTGGACAGATACATGGAAACTGTCTGCCTCTGAATCCAGGTGATTGCATCTTGGATGCAGTTAGGACCTGGGATCATGGAAAGGGATGGAGGGAATCTGAGAGACCACCCTGAATCAAGATGAAGAAAAGGCCTCCCCTTGGATATAGAATGCCTGATGAAATTGAAGTTTACTAGAGACTGAAGGGTGGAGGGTTTATGTAATTTTCTAATGATTGTATTTAGTGATTAACACTACTTAGTGACTGATTGCTAGATAAATGTCTGATTAAGTTGACCTATAATTGCCCCATGAGTGGAAGACTGACTATTGTATTTTGAAGTGACTGACTGAATAAGTAAGGAGGCAAATCTCCTTAGGGATACTAGAGGATTTGTCTTTTGTTCTTTGTTCAAAATACTGTGACCATTTTGGTGAAAACTATGTGGCCATTTTAATGATAAGCTGTTGGGAACACTATAATGTGATTTCCTGCAATAAGATGTAATGTTGTGAATATTATACTCTGATGTGTTGAAAATGTTTGCCTTGATTTGTATGGAATAAATGGAGTGTTCACTATACTATGTAATTAAAACTTTAAAAGCTGTTTGCAGTACTATTATTTTGGGAAGCTGCTTGTGCATGGCATTACATTACAGCATAGTCTGTAGGATTACAATATTCAACAATGGATGATAGAAATTCAGATTAAAATTAATTGGAAACCAAATAATCTAATCCTAGGAAAATAAATGGATCAAAGAAAAAAATCATGAAACCATTAATAATTTTATTAAAGAACATAACACAATCCATTAGAATTTATGGGATGCAGTCAAAAAGGTGCTTAGGGAAAATTTTATTTCTCTAATTGTTTACATCAATACAATGGACAAAAATCAAATCAATGAATTGGGCACACAACTAAAAGAACAAGAAAAAAATGAAAATTCCCAACTAAACACCAAATTGGAAATCCCGAAAATCAAAGGAGAGATTCACAGAACTGAAAGTAAGACAACCATGGAATTAATAAAACTAGAAGATGGTTTTATTAAAAAAAACTATTGTTTAATTTGATTTAAAAAAGGAAAGTAGAAAATAAAATCAATAGTATAGAAAATTAAGTGAGTTAATTCACCACCAATGCATAGGAATTTAAAACATTTATTAGGAATTATTTTTCCCAAATATATGCCAATAAATTTAACAATCTAAATGAAATGGATGGATATCTACAAAAGTATGAATTATGCAGATTAACAGGAGTAATATAATACTTAAATAATTATAGCAAAGGTATTGAACAAGTCATCAATGACCTTCCTTAGAAAATATTCCCAGGATTAGATGGATTAACAAGTTAATTCTACCAAAAGTTTAAAGAATGACTTATCATACTTTTATATACAATATTTGGGAAAATATGATAGAATCCTACAAAATTCCTTTTGTGCTGATACCTAAACCAGGATGACAAAAAACAGACAGAATATTATGGACCGATTTTTCTAATGAATATCAATGCAAATATGTTAAATAAAAGACTAGCAAAAATATTTGCTATATAGCTAATATAGCAATATACAAAATAAAGCAACATATCAAAAGGGATTTATACCAGAATTTATACCAGAAATGCAGGATCAGGTTAATATTTGGAAAACTATGAGCATAAACCACCATATCAATTACAAAAGCAACAGAAAGTATATGATTATCTCAGTAGATGCAAAAAAAAGCCTTTGGCAAAATAGAGCAACCTTTTCATATTAAAAACACCAGAGACGATATGAATAAAGGAAACATTGCTTAAAATGATCAGCACTTGTTATCTAAAACCATAAGTAAGCATTGTATGCAATGAGGATAAGCTAGAAGCCTTCCTAATACAAACAGAAGTGATGCAGAAATGCCCATTATCTGTTCTATTCCTCAATATTGTACTAGAAATGTTAGCTAGAGCCATAAGAGAAGAAAATTAAATTGAAATATTTAAAATTGGCAATGAAAAAATAAAAGCATCACATTTTGCAGATGATATGATTTTATACTTAGAGAATACTATAGAATTAACTAAAAAAACCTGCTTGAAATAATTAACTTCAGCACAGTTGAAGGATTCAAAATATACTCACATAAATCATTACCATTTTTATATGTTAGCCACAGTCTAGCAGCAAAAAGATAAAGGAGAAATTCCATTTAAAATAACTGCAAATAATATAAAATACTTGGAAGTGTAACTTCCAAGACAAACCCAGGAACTATGCGAACACAAGTACAAAACACATTCCACATAAAGTCAGATCTAAACAATCAGAAAAATAGTAATTACTCATGAGTAGGATTAGTCAATTTAGTAAAAATTATAATTTCATCTAAAATAATCTATTGATTCAGTGCCATTCCAATAAAATTACTAAAAAAGATATTTTATAGAGTTAAAAAAAATAATAATATTTATCTAGAAGAACAAAAGGTCAAGGATATCAAATGATTGAATCAAAAAACATATGAAAGAAGGTAGTTTAACCAGACCAGATCTCAAAATGTATTATGTATCAGGAATTATCAAAACAATCTGCTACTCGTTAAGAAAGAGAGTAGTGGATCAGTTGGAATAGATTAGGTACACATTACATTATAGTCAATGACCAAAGTAATCTAGTTCTAGTATATGTTAAACTGAAAGATAAAAGCTTTTGAAAAAAAAGGTCCTTAACAAAAACTATTGAGCAAACTGGAAAAATAGCATGGCAGAAAATAGATATCAGCCAACATCTCATATCATATACCAACATAAAGTCAAAATTGGTACATGATTTACACATGAAAGACGATACCATAAACAAATTAGGAGAGTGTGGAATACTTTATCATATCTATAAAGGAAGAATTTAAGTTTAAAGAAATATTGATAACATTACAAAATGTAAAATATATGATATTGATTTTATAAAATTAAAAAGATTTTTATACAACAAAAATAGTGTAAACCAAGTCAAAGGGAAAGTAGAAAACTGAGAGAAATCTTGCAACAAATATCACTGATGGGAGCTTCATTTCTCAAAATATAGAGAACTGAATCAAATTTATAAAAATAGAAGTCATTCCCCATTTGATAAGTGATTAAATGATATGAATAGGCAGTTTTCAAAGGAATTAAAGCTATCTATAATCATATTAAAATACTCTGCATCATTACTTATTAGAGAAATGAAAATTAAAACAACTCTGAGGTACCATCTTATACCTAACAAATTGACTAGTATGACAAAAATGGTGGATATTGGAGGGCATGTGAGAAAACTGGGAAACTAATGAACTGTTAGTGGAAGTGTGAACTGATTCAGCCATTATGGAGAGCAAATTTTAAACCATTCCCAAAGAGCTATGGAATTGTGCATACCCTTTGATCAGGAATATTGCTGCTACTAGATCTATATATTAAAAATATAAAAAAAGAAAAAAATGATTATTGGTACAAACATATTTATAGCAGCTCTTTGTGTGGTGGCTAAGAACTGGAAATTGAAAGGATGCCCATTGCTTGGGAAATGGCTAAACAAGCTGTAGTATATGATTGTGATGAATTATGATTGTGCTACAGGAAATGACAGGCAGGAGGATTTGAGGGGGGGACTGGAAAAACTTAAATGAACTAATGCTGGCTGAAGTGAGAAGAATCAAGAGAACATCGTACACAGTAAAAGCATTATTGTCACATTATTGTCACAAAAGAATTGTGAATAATTTGGCTATTGTCAGTAATGTAATGATCTAAAACAATCCTTAAGGGTTAATGTTGAGGAATACTATCTGCCTCCAGAGAAAGAACTGGTATTATTTGAGTACAGACTGAAGCATGCTATTTTGACTTGCTTTTATTCTTTTTCTTTTATTTGACTCTTCTTGTACAAAAGACAAATATGCAGAAGTTTAACATGATTACACATGTACATGCTGTATCTTATTGTTTACTATCTCAGAGAAGCATTATGTAGGGGAGGGAGAGAGGGATAGAATTTGGAACTCAAAACTAAAAAAAATGTTAAAAATTGTTTTAACTTGTAATTGAGGAATATAAAACATTGAAGAAAAATATGTTACATATACAAGGTGCAAAGAAAAATATAAGTATATCATGGACTTGAATGATAGTTAGATATGGTAGTGATTCTGAATTTTAAATATTCATGTATTTATTTAAAATCTCTGGCAAAAGCAGAATTGATAAGAAATACTACATTTGCAAATATAAAATGGCTAAATCAGATGTTCTAAAGTACTATGTCCATACATCTCAATAAGAGCAGTCTATTAAATATTAAAATAGCTGCAACCCAACTTCCCAGGATTCAAAACCAAAGGTTTTGGGTTGAAATTTATACATACACACATGCACACATGCATGCATGCATGCATACACACATATATACATATATACATGTATGTGTATATGTGTGTGTGTATATATGTATATTCAAGTTCAATATTAAGATCTTGCTCCCTATATACTTCTTTATAAAGGGGAAGAACACAAATCAAATTTAAATAGAACCTATGTGACAGAATTATTGTGAATTCAATGAAAACAGGGATGCTTAGTCAAAAAATGTTAATCACCTACTGTATGCCAGACATTAATTCACTGCTAGATATATTGAATGTGAGGTGACTGTGGAAATTCAGATAGAATTGATCAGTAGTCACTTTGGACAAATAAAAATGTGGCATAGAAAAATTACAAGGACTGAATGTGTAAACTTGAGATATTTGCTTAGAAATGTTGCAGGTATCTATGGAAATTGATGAGTTAGTTCATTAAGAAAAAGGAGGTAGACACAAGAAAAAAGTTCTGAGACAGAAACTTGGAGAATACCTATTGATAATAAAGGTGATATAGACGATAACTTGTCAAAGGAGACTAAAAAGAAATATTTAGACAAATGGGGGAATCAAAAATTAGTGGTACTATAGAAATCATACAAGTCTCCTACCCAGAAGTAAAAAATGATTGGCAATGTTGAAGTCTTCAGAGAATTAGATTAAGATATGATAATTCTTTGAAGAACAATTTTAACTTATGACAGTAATGCTTGAAATGCCTTGTATTTAACTAGCTCTACATCTCCAAAGATCATTTTTCACTTGTGTGCATGTAATGCCATGCACTAGCAGGTTCCCAAAAAATGGTACCGTGAACGGCTTTTAAGGTTCTGATTATACAGTAATAGTGAACACTCTCTTTATTCCATTACAAATCAAGGCAAACATTCAGAACATGTCACAATATAATATTCACAACATTACATCTTATTATAGAAAGTCACAATACAGTGTCCATAACAGGTTAACATTAGAATAGCCACACAGATTTCACTACAGTGGTCGCAATATTTAGAACAAGGAACAAAAGAATAATCATCTGGTTTCCTTAAGAGAGAAACTCTCCTCACTTTATCAATCAATCAATTCACAATCTATCAGTCTTCCACTCATGGTCCAACCATTAACTTAATCAGTCACTAATCTAGATTCACAATTACTAAATATCATTAATCACTAGTACAGTCATTAGAAAACCACACAAACCATCCACCCCTTGGTGCCCAGCAAATCTCAGTTTCCTCCAAGGAGAGGCCTTTTCTTCATCTTGACTCTGGGTGGTCTCTCTGATTCCCTGGATCCCCTTTCATGGTCCCAACTCCCTCCTGAATCCACCAAACAGTCACCTGGATTCAGAAGCAGACAGCTGCCAGGTTCTTGTCCAGTCCTCAGAGGTAGGCAGCTCCCAGGTGCTTTTCCAGTCCTCATGACAGTCCTTGGCACTCAATGAAGTTCACAGTGTCCAGCACATCTCAAACCCTTCACCACTTCTCTTGCCTGGAACTCAAGGATCAGCCAGGCCATGAACAAAGTCTTAACCTGGTCATTCTTCTTCAGTCCTCCAGCAGTTAAGCTGGCCCTAGGACCCAGAAGAAATAGCCTTCTGGATGACCTTCACCAGATAATGGTCTCAGGAAAACTCCATCTCTTTTCTCAATAAGCTTCCAAATACTGGGAGAGAAACTCTGTTTCTGTCTCTGTTTCTGTCTCTGTCTCTGTCTCTGTCTCTTTCTCTCTCTCTCTCTCTCTCTCTCTCTCTCTCTCTCTCTCTCTCTCTCTCTCTCTTTCTCTCTCTCTCTCTCTCTGTCTCTCCCTCTCAGGAAAACTCCAACTGACTTCTCTAGTCCAGCAGCCCAGCTCCTAGATGCTGAGACAATTTTGCTTCCTCCAACAGTAAAATGCCAATTCTGTCTCTCTGTCTCTGAAATTCTTACTTATATACACACACTGGACTCCTGTCTCAGCCAATCCCCTTCTTCCATGTCAACGGGGGAGTTCATGCCCTCTCAACAATGGTACAGGGCTCACACCTTCCATACTTAGCCCTAAGTTACTAAGTGCTAAGTATCTGCTAAACTGATTGCTGTTACAGTGCTTTTTACAGTCTTTAAACTCCCCCCTTTTATATTTCTTTTTCCTTTCTCTTATGAGATCCTCATTGGCTGTTTGAAAGTCATTTTTGCATAATTTTATTGTGAATGTTTAAATAAATGTTTATCAATATATTTTGTTTATATTCTACTGACAGTTTTTTTATTATATAGGGAATTTATATGCACATACACACATACACACATGTACATACATATACATATATGCACATGTACATATACACATAGATACATTATATGTGTGTGTTTGTGTGTATGTGTGTGTATATATTCTCAGTAATACAATGATCTAAAACAGTCCTGAAGGAATAATGTTGAAGAATATTATCCACCTCCAGGGAAAGAACTAATATTTCTTTAATACAGACTGAAGCATGCTATTTTCACACACATGTGCACACGCATGCATACATACACATATATACACACAAACAGCACATATTCATATATGTATGTGTATCTGTACAATATATTCATATACCTATACGTGTACATATATATTTACATAAGCTTATGTATACACATGCACACAATATGTTCTGAAAAGCTAGCCAACCTATTGTGGTAGGAAAGAACATTTTTTTCTATGAATATAGTCCCTCATATCTGCCATGGATCAGAAGGATGTATCTTGTTATAACTCTAATTTGGAGTCCAGCTTAGTTATTATGATTTTGCTTATCTTTCTATTTTTCTTGTCATTCTTTCCATTTACAGAGATGTAGTCCTTGTATATGTTGTTTTCTTATTGCTGCTTACTTCAGTTGTGTCAATTTATATAAGTTAAGTATTTTCATGTGACTATGTATTCATCATGTTCATTATTTCTCACAGAACTGTAATATTCCATTATATCAATCTATCACAATTTGTAGAACTATACCCAGTTTGACAGGAAACTGTTTTGTTTCCAGTATTAATAACAAAAACTGCTGCTAAAATATTTTGATGTATATTATCTCTCTAATAATACTCAGCTGTGCTACCAATTCAAATAATTTACAGACCACAGATAGGGCTTTTTCTTCCTCCTTATAATGTTTAACAAGCACTTCACATTTCACCAAATTATTCAGTGACATAAATGGCTTTCTCAGTACTTTGTCTACAATGCCAATTGGCTGTCCTAATATTAAAAAGCTCTCAGTTAAAATACTTCACATAAGTCCTTCTAAGATTTGATATTCATATCATTCATTTAAACTTAAATTGTTTACACAATGTAAATAACAATGCAACAAACATCAATAGTTAAGCACATAAAGAGAAATAATTTTAAAAAATGCAGAGGCAGCATTAATTAAGAGCACAATGAAATCTCAGGGTTCTTCAGAAAAGAATTTTCATTAGGACTAACCATAAAAAGAGGAAAATGCCTCAATAATTCATTAAGAATAAGAGTTTCTGCATAAATGCATAGAATTAGAGCTATCTATAGACTTTACTTAAGTAGACCAGACCTTAAGAAAGGAGCATCAGAATTCAAAGCAATACAAAACAGGACCTTTTACTTCTAGTGAACACCAAATGCAAGACAATGCTGGTGCTGCAGGAGGTGCAGGAGGCCCAGGGAGTTGGAGGCCAGGAAAGCTTCTGCAGGGGCTTCAGCAGTGGGGGCCAAGGTCAAGAGTAGGACTGTGGTCAAGGCTGTAGTTGTGCCCATGGAGTCTGGGGAGGAAAGGTTCAAGACAAAGAGTGGGTTCCTGTCACTAAGCTGGGCCGTTTAGTCAGTGAAGTGAAAATCAAGTCTTTGGAAGAGATCTATCTTTTCTCACTTCCTGTCAAGAAGTCTGAGATCATAAATTTTTTCCTGGGATCTTCATTGAAAGATGAAGTTCTGAAGATCATGCCTGTTCAGAAACATACTAGAGCTGGACAACATACCAGGTTCAAGGCTTTTGTGGCCATTGGTGATTACAATGGCCATATTGGTCTGAGTGTCAAATGCTCCAAGGTAGTGGCCGCAGCTATCCATGGTGCTATCATCATTCCTGTGAGACATGGCTACAGGGGCAACAAGATTGGCAAGCCTCACACAGTACCCTGAAAAGTCAATGGACAATGTGGGTTGGTTCTGGTGCACCTGATCTCTGCCCCTAAAGGTACCGGCATTGTCTCAGATCCTGTTCCTAAGAAGCTCCTGATGATAACTGGAATTGATGACTGCTACAGTTCTGCAAGAGGCTGTACTGCCACTCTGGGCATCTTTTCTAAAGCTACCTTTGATGCCATCTCCAAAACATACAAATATCTAACCCCAGATCTGTGTATATTCACAAAGTCTCCTTATCAGGAATTCACCAACCATCTTATAAAGAGTCACACTCATGTGTCTGTCCAGAGGACCCAGGCAGCTACTGTGGAAACCACATAGATTTTTTTAATAATCAAATAAATTAAACTATGCATGATAAAAAATACAAAACAGAATTAAATATAGATTAAATATGGCTCAGAAATCCTCTCCAGAAGTACACATGAAGTAAACCTAATACAAAGTCTGAAGTCCTGAATTAGGATTTGGGAAATGAATTAAAAAACATAAAAAACTTACACCATGAATAACTGATATGGTAAGAAGAATGCCCAAAACATAGACTCAGTGGAAAATGATGACTCTAAAACATCTCTAAGTAAAGCCTGAAATAAAAGCACAGGTTGGACACAAAATTGATTAGAATTCCTTGAAGAAATGTGGATTTTATTTGAGATAAAATTGATAGGAATAAAATTAGTGAAATAGAAAAAAAGGGGGGAAAGAGAGCTGTGAAGAAATGACTTGACAAGGGAAATTTTAGTTTAACAGTAAACAAATTTTATCTAATCGACAGTGTGTTTGATAATTAGAATGGATGAAATAGAAATGAATGATTACATGATGCAACAAGGAAGTCAAAAGACAGGACCAAAAGCAAAAATGAACAAAATATAAGGTATGTCATATGCAAAATTATAACCTAGAAAATAAATGAAAGAGAGAATGATAGCAGTACCACATAAAATTTAGTATCTACTACTTTAAGGATCAGAAAGCTTGGAATATGAGATTCTAAAAGGCAGATGATGTAAGTTTACAATGAAGGAAAATTCAGTTAGCAAAATGGAGCATATTCCTACAAAGGGGAAAAATAGATATTTAACAGAACAAGGTGCTCCTTTTTTAATTTCTTAATTTAATTTTTAGCTTTCAACATTCATTTCCACAAGATTTTAATTACAAATTTTCTCCCTGTCTTTTTCCTACCCCACCATTCCCAAGATAGCAAGCATACTGAATACACCTTCCCCAAATCTGTTCTCTCTTATGTCTTCCTCTGCCCTCCCCCATTACTTTTTGTAAAGCAAAATTGATTTCTATACTTCATTGCTCTGTATCTTATTTCCTGGTTGAATGAAAAAAAATAATTTTTAACATTTGTTTTAAAAACTTTCATTTCCAGATTCTTTCCCTTCTTCCCTCCTCACCCCAACTGGGAAGACAAGCAGTATAGGTTGTACATGTGAAGTTGCACAAAACATTTTCATAGAAGTTACATTGTGAAGGACTAACTATATTGCCTTCCATCCTATCCTGCCCCCCCCCATTTATTCTCTTTTCACCTTATACTCTGTCCTTTTTCAGAAGTGTACACTATTAACTACCTTCTCCCCTATTCTGCCCTCTCTTCTATCATTCCCCTTCTTATCCCCTTGCCCCCTATTTTCCTTTTGGGTAAAATAACTAATTGAGTTTGTTTGTTATTCTCTCCTTGAGCCAAATCCAATGAGAGTGAGTTTGACTCATTACCTTTAATCTTTCTCCTCTTCCCCTCCATTGTAACAGTTTTCTCTTGCCTCTTTTTACATGAGATAATTTATCCTATTCTATCTCTTCCTCCTCCCAATATATTACTCTCACATCTTAATTTTATATTTTAGATATCATCCCTTCATATTCAATTGATACTGCCCTCTGTCTGTGTATACATGTACACACATACACACCCACAGACACACACGTGTATGTATACATAAATATATACATATATATCTCCTTCAAGTATCCTATGAGAAAAGTTTCATGAGTTATAATTATTTTTTTTCCATGTAGGAATTAAATAGTTCAATTTTAATAAGTTCCCTATGATTTCTTTTTCTGTTTACTTTATCATGCTTCTCTTGCTTCTTGTATCTGAAAGTCAGATTTTCTATTCATCTCTGGTATTTTCATCAAGAATGTTTCCATTTGCCCTAATCTAATTTTGAAGAAATTATTCTCCTCAGTAATTTTTTAAAATTCCTTTTCAGTCTGACCAATTCCACTTTTTAAGATATTCTTCCCCTCATTGGCTTTTTGGACCAACCTCTTTTACCATTTAAATTAGTCTATTTATTAAGGTGTTAGTTTCTTCAATCAGGCCGTTGACACATTTTTCATGATTTTCTTGCATCATTCTCCTTTCTCTTCCCAATTTTCCTATGATTCTCTTACTTGATTTTATTTTTTTTGCAAGTTGCCATTAACTTTATTCTAGTTTTTGTATAATTTTAAATACATAGACATTTATTCCCACAAGCCTCCAGAATGGGTGAAAACCACAGGACAATTCCCTCCTGCCAAAATATTTTTAATTGCATATTTTCATAAATATTCTAGAGGAAAAATAAAAAACCATTTATACAGAGGAAATAGTACTCAAGGCCTGAAAACATCAAGTTCAAGCCCATGCAACATCCCATATCATAGGTTTCATGCTTCTGTTCAAGATATAAACAAAAGCCATAAAGTCTTCCAACCAAGAAAAAGTCAAAGTGTTTAGTGACAAGGAAAAGGTGGGTGCCAAGTAAGGTGGCATGAGACAAGATAATTCTGAAAAACAATAGATGACAGGCACTTGTCAAGATTCATAATGTATCTATATCTATATCTGTATCTGTATTTGTATCTGTATCTGTACCTGTATCTATATCTGTCTATATCTATATCTATATCATCTATCTATATCTATATTTATTTATATCTATATCTGTATCTATATCTATCTATATCTACATCTATCTATGTATCTATATCTATCTATCTGTCTAGATACATACAGATAGATATGTAGAGATAGAGATAGATAGACAGACAGACAGACTGATAGATAGATAGATAGATAGATAGATAGATAGATAGATAGATAGATAGATAGATAGATAGATAGATGTAGATATTTCTCATAGAAAATGGTATTTTACCTGGGACTTGAAGGAAACTGGTGAAGCCAAGAGGTAGAGATGAAGAAGGAGACTATTCAAGGAATCCAGTTAAATTCCTTGAGCTTAGAGGTGTAATATGTTGTGAAAGAATCAGAAAAAAGGCTAGTGTTACTGTATTGCAGAGGTATAAAAAGGTACATCAAGCTATAAGAAGACTGGAAGAGTAGGAATTATCAAGTTTTGAAGTGCTTTTAATGTCAGTGAATTTTTATATTTCATTTTGGAGGTGACAAGGAGCCATGAGTTTATTCATTGCAGATCAAACATTTTCATATCTGTGATTCTGGAAGATTAATTTTAAAACTAAAAGGAAGATAGGCTGGAGTGGAGTGAAATTTTAGGTAGGGAAGGCACATGGATTTTTGAAACAGTTCAGGTGTAAATTGACAAGGGCATATATCAGGTTTTTGGCAATGTTAACAGGGAAAAGGGGAGGTATTTGAAAGCTGTTAAAAGGTCAAAATCAACAGGACCTGGCAATAGAAAATAGGGATAGAAAAAGAGTAAGTATAAGATAACACCTATATTATAAGACCCACTGAATGGAAGGATAGTGATGCTCTCAATAGTAATAGAGAAGTTCAGAAGGAGTCAAATTTGCTAAGAAAAGATCATGAAATTTATTCAGTTGCAGACATGACCAGTTGATTACATCTATAGAACATGTGGTCTGAGATATCCACAAGGAAGTTAGAGATTTAATTAAAGAGCTTAGAAGTTAAGTCTGCATAAGTGGATCTGAGAATCATCATCTTAGAGAGGCTAATTGAAATCATTGGAGGAGGTGATATCCATACGTAAAATAAATACATAAAATAATGTAGAAGGAGAAGCGAAGAAAGCCCTGAGCAAAACCCTGGGTGATACCTGTCTTTAGTTGGAACGAAATAGATGAACATCCAGTAGACTGAGAAGGAACAATCAGACAAGTAGGTAAAGAATCAGGATAGAGTAGTAACCTAATAGACACCAATTTCACTCTTTTTTGATGTTAGTAGCTCAGGCTTCGCACATTCTTGAACACCTTCGTTTTGTCATGGTTGATTTATCTGAAATTAATTTACTTTCTGGTTCTTTAGACAGCTTTTTCCCTCATGATAAAATTCCTTTTGTTTAGCTAGTGATTTAATTTGTTAGGTGGGTGTTTTATCCTGAATTGTCTTATCATTGAATGGCCTACATCATCTCTTTCCAGATCTAGTCTTTATTATAAGAACTCATGCTAAAGACCAAGAATAAATGAATGAACAAATGAACCAACCACCGAATGAATGAATGAATGGATGGATGGATGAATGAATGAATTTCCTTCATATGGGAAAACATTCAAGGCTTTTATGAAACTACCAGTACATTCCAGGTGGGACACAAAATGCTCACATTATTTTGTGAGTGAAGATTTCTGATGTGTCTTAAATTCAGCGATCCTAGCTTTCCCAGTTCCTAGTCACAGCTCCAAAGAGTTGCCAAGTTACATTTTATTTCAGTTTTATTTTTAGTTCTTATTCTCTCCATCTTGTCTCACTCCATCACCCACTGAGGAGAGAGGAATATAAATATGTATAATTACAAATATGGATGGTATTATAAACAAATTCCTTCATTAGCCATGAAAGAAAAAAAAAAGTAAAGAAAAAAGGTAGGAAGGAAGGAAGGAAGGGAAACAAATGAGAACAAGATGCAGTCTGCACTGATTCCATCATCTCCCTTTCCAGAATTAGACAGTATGTTTCATCAGAAATCCTTTGGAATTGTAGTTGGACTTTTTTTTATCAGTTACTAATTCTTTCACAGTTGATTTTTTTTTACAAATATTTCTTTTTTCAAATATTTTCTATTTCAAATATTCAAATATTTTCAAAAATTACTCTTATGGTTCTGCTAAATTCACTTTGTATTGGTTCATTTAAATCATCACAGATTTTTTTCTGAAACAATTCATTTTATTAACAATTAGAGAAAAATAATATTCTATTACATTCATATACCATAACTTGTTCAGTCTTTCCATAACTGATGGTTATAGACTGAGATTCCAAATCTCTGCAACCCCCTCCCCAGTCCCTGCTTCTCCTCACATATACACAGAGTTGGTATAAAAGTTTTTGTAAGATGGTTCCTTTTCTTTTTTCTTTGATTTATTTTGGACATAGTATTTGTTGCAGGATGAGAGTATGCATATTTTACGTGTATTTTTCAACGAGTATGTATATTTTATGTGTATGTGTATTTTAATGAGGTTTAGACTAAGAGTACATATATATGAGTATGTGTATTTTAATGACGTTTAGACTAATTCACAGTTCCACCAACAGTACATTAATATATCTATGTTCCTTGGACTTTATATGTCAAAATTTCTATTAAATTCAGTTTATTTTAAACTAAATCCTAAAACTCTGACAATTCATTAAATGTTCATTTTTTTAACATCCGTGATTATGCTTACCTTTGCTGGATATGATATTTTTAGCAACAATTCCAATCATTTTGCTCTACAATTTATAGTGTTCCAAGACTTGTGGTATTTTTGTATAACCACTGCTATGTCTTTTGGGATACTAACTGTGGCCCAATATATTCAATTTTTTTCTTGTTGCTAGTAATAATTTATCCTTGAGCTAGAAGTTTTAGTGTATGACTATTATATTCCTGTAGGGTTCCTCATAGAATCTCTTTCAGGTGGTGATCAGGGAATTTTCTATTTTTACTTTCCCCTCTCATTCTAAGGCTTCAGGACAATTTTCTTTAATTATTTCTTGTATTATTGTATCAAGATTCTTTTTTATTGTAGCTTTCATGTAGTCCTATCATTCTTATATTTTCTCTTTTTTATTTGTTCTTCAGGTCAGTTATTTTTATTTTTAAGGTGTTTCACATTCTCTTCTACTTTTTCATTCTTTATATTTTATTTTATTATTTCTTGTTCTCTTTTAACTTTGCTGGCTTCCCTTTGATGAGTTCTACTTTTTCAAGGAGTCATTTTCTTCCATATAATTCTGTGATTCCTTTTCTAATTGGTTGATTTTATTTTATTTTTTTTCTTGGATTATTCAAATTTAAAAAAATTTTCTCCATCTCTCACATTTGATTTTTAAAGTCTTTTCTTATGGTCCTCTGAATTCTTTTTGGGCAGGTGGACAGTTGACATTATGTTTTGGTATAGGAACAGGTTTTTTTTTTTGGTTTGTTTGTTTCTTTGAGTATCCTTTCTTCTGCTCTAACTCTGGTTTATTTTTAGTACATTATGTGTTCCCTGAGGCAATATTTGTCTTAATAGTGGGGGAATTCTGGAGATCTTGTAATTTTCTAACCTACTCCACCATCTTCCCAGAGTCCCCTTGGAGCCCCAGATTAATTTCTAATTTACTCAATAGTTTTTGTTGAACACAGAGCTCTTGCCTCAATAGGTTAGGTCTTTAGATTTATCAAGTATTAGGTTACTGTGGTCATTTGCTTTTTATATTATGTACCTAATATTTTGTTGATCAAACTCTCTGTTGATTATGCATTAACATATTGTTTCACAGGTTATAAATTTTGCTATAGTTTGAGATTTGGCACTATTAGACACCTTTCTTTCCTTTTAGTTCATTGTTTATTTTGATTGTTTTGACCTTTTTATTTTCCAAATCATATCCCCCATCCCCTTCAACTCTCTAATATAGTTCTTTGCTAACAGGATTGGTGAAACACTGAGTAAGTAAATCAATTTAGCTTACATTATCATTTTTATTATATTGGCTTATCTTACTGATGGACAATATTTCTCCAACTATTTTGATCTATCTTTATTTCTGTTGAGTCATTGGAAATAGTTTCATATAGTTCACTTATATGTGCATATGCATTTATATACATACATATATATGCACATATAATCAAATATGTGTATATGTGTATACTCATATATGTGTGCATTGGAAGATAGACTCCCAAATATTTTATGTTGACTATCTTTATTTTAAATAGAATTTCTCTTTATATGTATGTGTGTATGTATGTATGTATATGTGTATATGTATGTATATGTATGTGTGTGTCTATACCAATTGGATTTGGGTGTTAATATACAGAAATGAAAATGATTTGTGTGGGTTTATTTTATGTCCTACAACTTTGTTTAATGCTTATCTAGTTGTTGTTCTGTGTTTTGTTTTCTGGTGGGTTTATTTTTAATAATATTTATTTTTTCAATTGTATTCAGAGTAATTTTACCATTTTATCTTAGTTTTGAGTTCCAAATTATATTTCTCCCCCCTCCCTGAGATAGTAAATTAGTTGAAAAAAATTATATGTTTGCAATCATGTAAAACATTTACATATTCATCATTTTGTACATGAAGACTACAATAAGAAAAACAAGGAAAAAAGAAAACAAAAAATAGTATGTTTTATCACAGCCTTTGTGTTAAATTTCTAGTGATATCTAAATAAACCATCATATCACCAAAAAAAGTGATAGTTTTCCATTTCCATTGCCAATGATTGTTATGTATACGTGTGTGCACACACACATATACATAGACACACACATACACACATATACATAGTCTTATTGCTATGGCTAACACATGTGGTATAATATTGAACAGTATTATTGTTAATGAACATCTCTGCTTCACCACTAATCTTGTCAAAATGATTCTATAAGACCCCCATTATGGATAATGTTTACTCTTGGTTTAAGTTAGATAGTACTCATCATGTTAAGGCAAGCTCCATTTATTCCCATGCTTCCTATTTATTTAAACAAAAAAGCTGTTTTTTATTTTGACAATGCTTTTTTTTTCAAAATTGTTTTCTGCATCTATTAATATAATTATATAATTTCTTTTGCTTTCATTATTAATATGGTCCACTGTACTTGTAGTTTATTAATATAGAATGAGACTGGCATTCTTGATATAAATCTAACCTGGTCATAGAATATAATCTTTGTCACATATTGCCATAACCTCCTTACTAGCATATAGATAGATAGATAGATAGATAGATAGATAGATAGATAGATAGATAGATAGGTAGGTAGATAGATATTTGTTTTTTAAATAGTCTTTAGGGAATTAGGTTAGTAGCTTTTAGGTATCAGATACATGTTTGTGTCATAGAAGGAATTTTTAAAAGCCTCATCTTTACCTATTTTAGGAACAGTTTATGAAGTATTGGAATGATTTTTTCCCCCCTAAATGTTTAGCAGGACTCAATTGTAAGTCTATCTTGAACGTGTTTTTAGAGATCTGGGAGTATTGCACTTACTACTTGTTCAATTAGTTTTTGTAAGTTATGCTTGCTTAAGTACTCTGTTTCCTTTTTCTTGTTATCTGGACTATAACTACATCTATCCCAGAAATTTAAAATGATTATGCATATGTGCACACATATACATATAAACACATACATATAAATATATACACATGCATGTAAATATTTATCCATTTCATTTATTTGGTGGGTTTTTTTGTATATAGTTGAGCAAAATAGTTCCTAATAACTTATTTTAATTAATATTCATTACAAATTAGCATTTAATTTTTATACTAGTAAGTTTGTTTTCATTTTTTAAAATTACTCAGTGATATTTCTTTTATTAGTTTATTTTTAGAAATCAGCTAGTTTTATTTATACATTCATTTTTAAAACTTCCATTTAAAAAAGATTTCCTTAAATTTTTCAGTATTTCTACCTTGGTGATTAAGATGTTTATTTCTTTTTTTCTATGATTTCCTCCATTTTTTTGCCTAATTTGTTGATCTGCACTTTCCCTCTTTTATTTATATGAACACTTAAAGACATATATTTTCCCCTAAGTAAGGCTTTGGCTGGATGCCACAAATTTTTTGTGTTGTCTCATTGACCGCATCATCTTAAATTAAATTATTGATCATTTCCATCCTTTTAAAATATGGTATTTGGTTTCCAATTTATTTTTAATATGTTTTTCAGAGTCCCTTTATTGAACATAATTTTATTGCATTAAAATAAAAAATCAATTTAATATTCTAAATTTGTTTCTGAGGTTTTCATGTCTTTATATATGGTTAGTTTGTTGCTTTTTAAAAATTGTTTGCCAAGGTATCAGAAATAAATGAGAGACAGATGCACTAATTTATATTCTTTGTTCATTGTCTTACAAAAGTCTGTCCTATCTAAGTTTTCTAACTATTCCTGTAAGCATTTAGAATTCATTGCCTTTGGTGGTTCAATATTAATATTAATTCATTGTTCATAATACTTTTTAGTTAAATGTAGTTTCCTTATTTATCTCTTTGCTTTATTTCTATTTTGCTGTTGATTTATATGAGATCATGTCTACTATCTCTATTTTTAACACTAAAGTGTAATAGATTCTGTCCCTTATTTCACCTATGTTTGTATATCTTTATGTTTAAAGTGTATGTTACTGTATTCTAATTTTTTAATACATTTTGCAATCCTCTCCTAATTTGTTGGTTTTGAGCATAAATTCATCCCATTAACATTCACAGTTATGATTAATAACTGTGTATTTCCCACTGTCCTATTCCTTTACACTTTCCCAACTTTTTCTCCACCTCTCTGCTTCTGACTACTGCCTCTTTTATTAGAATTTTTCTCTGATACTTTCCATTCCTCTTTAGCCCTTCTTTTCTGTCCTACTTTTTTTATTGGTCAAGAATATATAGCTTTCAATCATATTTAATATATCAGTCCAGGACTTCTCATTAAATATAATTTTATTGTATAATGATCTGAAAGGGGTACATTTAATACTTCTCCTTTTCTTCATCTTGTTGTGGGGTTGTTGTTTTTCTAATTTGATTTCGTTTTGCACTAATACATGGTCAATTTTTGTAAAGATGCCATGTCCAGCTGAGAAAAGTATATTCCTTCTATTCTTATTCATGTTTTCTCTGGAAGTTCATTATTTTAACTTTTATATGATTCAATTCATCTCCTTGACTACTTCATTATTTATTCTATTGTTAAAATTATCTAACTCTGAGAGAGGAAATTTGATGTCCTCTACAACAATGTTTTTACTCTTTTCTCCTGTAATTCATTTAACTTTTCTTCTAAGAATTGGGATGTGGGGGGGCGGAGCCAAGATGGCAGGGTAGAAGTAGTAAAGTTTTGAAGCTCCCACATAGCCACCTTAAATACCCATAAAACATGACTCTAAACAAATTTTAGGGCTCCAAAACTCACAAAAATACAGAAAACACATCTCTCATTGAAGGAAGCTTGGCAGGTGGGGTTCATTGCAGCAGGCTGGGAGCCAAAACCAGCCCAGCCTGAAACTATGGCCTGGCCCCAGGGTGGTCAGGAGGAGCCTCAGCTGGAGTCTTCAGGAGAGTGGATCACCGGCAGCTGGGGTAGTTTCCAGATTTATCAAGCCAATAGAAATAAGGACTAAGAGAAAGGTCAGCGGTACTTAGCTAAATTTGGGGGAGAAAAGTAGTCTGGCTGAACTGCCCCCAGGGCAAGGAAGCAGTGGAAGCAGCAGCAGCAGTAGAAATGGTGGCAGCCACCTTCACCCAGCTGCTTCAGTGCTCCCAACCTGCAGACTGCAGGGGGACCAGGATGATTGATCAGAGGCCAAGTGCTCTTGTGTTGAGTGGCCTGGATCCAGTCTGTGGTCTTGGGTGGTGGTCCTGGGGTGTGTTTTCAGCAAGCCAAAGCTATCGGGGTCTTCAGCATCCCCGTAATGGCTCTGGCAGCTGTAAAAACCCCAGAAATTTGGGACAGACATTTCCCCCCTGGAAGCAATATGAGTAGGAAAAGGAAGAAAAGTAAGAACAGCAATCAAACTCTAGAATCCTTTTGTGGGGACAAAAAGGATCAAAGAATGGAACAGGAGGAAGACAACACAGTCAGCACTCCCACACCAAATGTGTCCAAGAAACATGAAGATTTCCTACAAGCCATAGATCAGCTTAAAAAGGACTTTGAAAACCAAATAAGATAAGTGGAGGAAAAACTGGGAAGAGAAATCAATATGATGTTAGAAAATCATGAAGAGAGTCAACCACATGACTGAAAAAAAAACACCTTAAAGAACAAATTAACTGAAATGACAAAATAGGCCCAAAAAGCCAATGAGGAGAAGAATGCCTTAAAAAGTTGAATTTGCCAGATGGAAAAAGAATCTCAAAAGCATCCTGAAGAGAATAATTCCTTCAAAATTACAGTGGAGCAAAAGGAAGCTAATGACTTTATGAGAAATCAAGATACTATTAAACAGATACAAACAAACGAAAAATAGAAGGTATTGCGAAATATCTCCATGAAAAAAACAAACACTGGATATTAGATTCAGGAGAGACAATTTAAAAATTCTTGGACTACCTGAAAGCCATGATAAAAAAAAGAACTTAGAAAGCATCCTTCAAGAAATTCTCAAGGACAATTGCCCTGATATTTTAGAACCAGAGCGCAAAATATAACTTGAAAGAAGTCACCAATCACCTCTTGAAAATGATCCCCTCCAAAAAAAACTCTTAGAAAAATTATAGCCAGGTTCCGAAATCCCCAGATCAAGGAGAAAATATTACAGGCTGCCAAGAGAAAGCCAATTGAATAATTTAGATGTGTTCAGTATTCACATTGCTTCATTATTTATGGTTCCTTTTTTCAAAATGTAGTTTCCCTGTTTATCCTTTTTAATTAGGTCTATTTTTACTTTTCATTTATATGAGATGATGATTGTTATCCCTGCCATTTTTTCAGTAGAAGCATAATAAAATCTGCTCTAGCCCTGCATATTAACTCTGCATCTCTCTGTTTCAAATGCATTTCTTGCAAATCACTTATTGTTGAATTCTGCTTTACAGTCTATTCAGCTTTCTGTTTCTATTTTATGTTCAAGTTCATACCATTCACATTCAGAGATATGATTGCTCATTATGGACTTTGCTCCATCTTTGTCCTTCTTTCTCTCTTTTAATCCTGTCCAGCCTCTAAATCCTGTTTTGCTTCTTATCACTGACTTCTTTTCTTTACTCCCTTTTACTTAAAAAAATTAATCTACCCTCTCTCTTATCCTCTTCCCCTTTTACTTCTTTGTTGGATTAAATACATTTCAACTACCTGTTATTTGTTATACACATACATATATACATATACACAAATATGTATATTGTATATATTTTCCCTTTTCAATCAATTTAAACATGAGGCTTTAGAATTTCATGCTTCCCCTATAATTTTCCCATCAATCATAAATGTTATTTCTTGTAGACATCTTTTATGTGAGATAATTTTGCTCTTGCAACCCATTTCTACTGGGACATTATTTTTCACCTATATTTTTTTTACATGTTCCCAACATGATTCACCCACGCTTGTGGTCTCTTTCTATGTCAAATCTTTCTAACTGCCCCAATAATGATAGAGTATTTAGATGTTACATGTATCATCTTCCCATGTTGAAAGGAAAACTATTTAAAATTATTTAGCCCCTCATAATTTTTCTTTCACATTTACTTCTTCATACTTATCTTGAGCCTTTAATTTGAAATAAAATTTTCTATTAAGGTCTGCACTTTTATTCAAAAGAAGAAAAAGTCCTCTATTTCATTAAATATCCTAGTTGCACTCAAATGACCATACTACATTTTCATGGCAAGTTTATTTTTGGTTGTAAATCAAGTTCTTTTGCCTTCCAAAATAACATTCTCCAAGTCCTCTGATCCTTTAACATGGTAGTTCCTAAATTTTGTGTGATCCTGACTGTAGCTCTATGGTATTTGAATGATACCTACCTGGCTATATTAATGATTATCTCTTTGATCTGTGAACTGTGGAATGTAACTATATGTAATATTACTGAGAGATTTTATTGGTGATTGGTGGGTGCTTTCAATTTTTATTTTCCCCTCTACTTCAGGATATCAGGTCAGTTTTCCTTTATAATTTCTCAAAACACAATGTATACATTATTTCTTTGGTTGTGGCTTTCAGTCATCTACTAATTCTTTAATTAATTTCACCTTAATAATTTTTTTCTGAGATTTTTCTGATGAGATATTTCAAAATTTCTTCCTTTTTTAATCCTTTTGACTTTGTTTTATTTTTTTCTTGATGTTTTATGGATCCATTTACTTCAACTTCCCCAACTCTAATTTTCAAGTACTTCTTTCCTTCAGTAAACTTTTATACCTTCTTCCCTCCCCCATTTTGAAGTTTTATTTTTCTACTTCCTAAGGAGTTCACCAGTGAATTCTTATGCATATTTTTTCCATTAGAACAATTCTGTTGTTTAAAGTGTCATTTTCTTTAGTATTTTTGTGCATCTTTTACTAAGCTGTTGTGTTTTTCATACTTTTATTCCTTTTCTTGCATTCTTTACCTAATTATTCTGTTGTTACTCTTCTTTGATTTTGAAAAGAAGGTTAACTATCTCTTCTAGCAATTCTTGTTGAGCTCAGGTCTCAACTTCACATTTTTGATGTTTTGCTTGTTGCTGTTTTGACTTCATTATCTTCTCAGTTTGTGTTTTGATATTCCCTGTCACCATAGTAGATTTTATGTACTCTTTATTTTCCTCTTGCTTTTTTTTCTCCCCCCTTTTTTTAAATTTTGAACTATGTTCTTAACATAGGAGAAGGAATGGTGTCACCAACTTCAGGCTTTTTCACATTGTTTTTTGCAGAGCCCATTCTGGGGTTTTGGAAGTTTTTGATGCTTACAAGGTGGTATGTTCTGGCGAGAGGTGAGGTTACTGCTCCCTTCGTCAGCACTCTATTTCTTACCCAGCACGTGTCCCAAATAATTTGTATTTACAATGGATGCTGCACCTCAGAGTTCCTCTTACTTTCCTACTAGAAGTGATATTATTCCTCGGTGTCCTGATCCCTTCCTACCAAATGTGATACTGCTCCTGTTTACTCTTGGCTAAAAGCCTTCCTTGCTGAACTTGGTCTGTGACTCAGATGTGAATATAGGCAATTGAGTTGCCAAATAGCATCTGACCCTCTGTCCAGTGCTGACACAGGTTTCTCCTGAAATCTCTTTATGCCCAGTTGCTATGTCACTGGCTTGAGTGCATCTGAAGCTGTTGCTGCTTTTGTCATCAGCACTTAATCTCAGAATTGGTCTTTCTGAACACCACATGAGCTTTGGGCGAGCCACTACACTCAATTTGCAGATTTTTCCTTGTCATCCTTTAAGTTATTTTAGGCTGGAAGAATGTTCAGACCTTTTCTTGTGTCTGACATTCCATAATTAAATCTGGGGTGTTATTTTAAAGTTCTCTGGAGAGAAATGTTGTCATATCTAATATGAGTGCTTTCTCTATTCTTCAATCTTGCCTTTACCCAAAAAAGTCCAATTTTTTTCTTGATAAGATTACTAGATCAGTAATTCAGAAGAATATTACATAATAGCCTATTGATTTTCACCAAGTCAGTTTTACAATCTTAAATCATGTACTTGTGGATGATTCAGAAAGATTTATATTGTCAGACAATTCAATTGGATTAAAATTAGTTAAATGGTAAAAACTAAAGAACAGGGAAAAATGGATAAATGTCATCTTGGATAAAGTTTCTGCTGGAATGCAAAAATGTTCACTTTTTGCCCCTTTTTCAGTTAAACATTTTTAAAATAAATTCATCAATGTAAAATATAGATATTATGATAGGTAACATACTATTGTGACCTTGGGCCACCAATATCAGTTTCATATTACCTCTGTCATTTCCTTGCTGTGTTGTTATAAACAAGTAATTTAAGCCAGCTATACTTTATAAAATACTGTTTGAATAATTAGAATACTTATAACTGATATATTAAGGGGAATATCTTTAACTATCCCCCTGCCACCTAATGTAAGTGAACCAGTTTGTTTGCTTTTTTTCTTCTTAAAATACATTGAAACAATGCTTGAAAAATTTTGTTTGTTCTGGACATGACATCCTCAGTCTGATACTATCACTTCCTCATGATCTGAACCTATAAGGAGTTAGAATGTCTCTGCCATGATTGGCTGGTGTATCATGATTGGAGTTTCACTCAGGAGAATCAACTCAAGAGTTTCACATGACCATCCCTACTGAAAATTGTTTTCTTGTTATATCTCAGTAAAATTCCTTTTGCTGAATGATCTGGGAGTATCTGATTTTTTTTTCTCCACTATCAGACCTAAATACTGAGTAAGGCCAAGCTATGAATACCATTTCCCAGGGTTAATTTGTTAAGAACATAAGATAAATTAAATAATAAATTACTTTGTCCTATATAAAGCACTGTAAAAATTTCAATATCTTTATTATTCCTAAAGGATTGATAGTTAGAACAACTGAGGTGACTGTTGATCCTGTGAGATATTTTTCATTGTCTTCTATTGTTTCTTTTTTATCTGTTTTATAATATCTTGATTTCTCACAAAGTCATTAGCTTCCACTTGCTTCATTCAAATTTTGAAGGAATTATTTTCTTCAGTGAATTTTTAGATTTCCTTTTCTATTTGGCCAATTCTGATTTTTAAGGCATTCTTCTCTTCATTGGCTTTTTGGGCATTTTTTGCCATTTGAGTTAGTCTATTTTTAAGATGTTATTTTCTTCAGCATTTTAGGGGTCTCTTTTAGTAAAGTGTTGATTCATTTTTCATTATTTTTTTGCATCACTCATTTCTCTTTCCAATTTTTCCTCTACTTCTGTTACTTGATTTTCAAAATTCTTTTTGAACTCCTCCATGGCCTGTGACCAATTCATACATTTTCTCAGGGGCTTTTGATGTAGGAGTTTTGACTTTGTTGTCTTCTGGTTCTATGCTTTGATATTCTTTGTCACCAAAGAATGATTTTATAATCTGATTTATTTTCCTCTGTTAGCTTATTTTCCCAGCCAATTAGTTGAATTTTGAGCTCTCTGCCACACTAGAATTCTGCTTCCAGAGTAGAGAGTATTCTGTCCCAAATTTCTGAGGCTTTACATTGCTATTGTCAGAGCTACTTCTAGGCACCAGCTTCAGAACTGTGAGGACTCCCACAACACAACTGCCACAGGCTCTGCCATGGAAGCACTCCTCCTCACCAGAGGACTGCCACCCAAGACTGTGGCCTAGATCCAAGCATGGGAAAGCAAGAGCATCTCAGCATCACCAAAGAGATTCCTGCAATTGCCCTCAAATCAGCCACTTGGTCCTCCCACCATCTGTGGGTCTGAAGCACTGGAAGAAGCCACTGCTGCTGCTGCTTTTGTTGTCACAACAGCCTCTGTCACCTCTACCTCTTTGGGACAGGGGCTGGACCACACTCTTCTCTCACCCAGGTTCAATGGGGTTTCCCACCAACCTTTTTGTTTATCTTTGGTGTTTGTGGGTTGAGAAGTCTGGAATCTGCCACAGCTTCCAGTTATTCAGTCCCCTGAGGTCTGCTTTAGCCTGGTCTGTGCCACTATTCTGTGTCAGCATGGCTTACATGGAACTGTGCTTGTCCCCCAGCCCGGTACTCTTATGGGAATCTGAAGATCTTCCCAGCCCCTAGGCCCTTTGATAGGTTTATGTGACTCTGATAACCTTCCCTGATTTGAAAATATACTCTGCCCCCTAACAGGCTGAATGTAGTCACAAGGGGCCTGTGGTGGGAAGCTTGATTTTCAGCAATGCCCGCACCTTATTATTTTACTATTAGGCAGTTGATCAAGAGGACTGTGGCATTCTCTGATCCAGAAGAAGTCTATATGTACCCTGATGTGAGTTTTTGCTTAGGGTCTCACTTTGGAAAGAGTTGTGTGATTTGGCCAGATGAGACTCTTTGCAGCTGTTGACCCCCCAGCTGTGAAAACCCAGATGTTCGTGCTTCCCTCTCTGATAACTAACTAGGTATGGATGTAATGGTCCAATGGTTGGAAGATATCTGCTGATCTGTTTCTTTGTCTGCTTGTAACTTCTGCTTGTAACTTCTGCTTGTAACTTCTCTTTATATTCTCTGAAGTTCAGGGTGTTGATTTTTCCCCCTGAACTAAGTAGAAGATAAATGTTTGAATGATTATGTAAGATTGTTAACCCATTTTGAGTTGCTTTCCTTTGAAAAAGCAGATTTAAGAACCTGTGATAGCAGCCATCCTGGGTGTGCTAGGGTGCTCGCTGATACAAATGGTATCATGAACAGGATCTTCAAACTAAAAGGAAATTATGGAGGCTGGGATAATTGTTTGTTTCCCAGTTGTGGTAGCTGTGACACTGTGGAGGCATGGAACAGGAACACAGAACTGCCTGTATTCTGACTTCACTGAGGTGAGAGCAGGAATGGTGAGCTGCCTGCATTGGGATTAGGGTAGAAGCCAGGAGCAGCCGGCTCCTGTGGGAGCAGGAGGAATCCAGGAGTTCAAAATTCAGCCACAGGACTAGATAGGACTGTGCAGCAAAGAAGGAGCACTGAATTTGTTTTCTTGCTGCATCCCAGTTTGGGAAACAGGGGGAGGAAGGAGTTGTGTCTGTGGTGGATGGGGTGAAATGCCATGGACCACCAAGAGCCACACCCTGTTGGTTTTGTTGCCCAACCAGTGTCACAGAATAGCTGGATCAGACATCAGGAGAGTGAATCACCCACAGCTGTGCCAGTTTCCAGACTTCACAACCCATAAATGCCAAAGAGAAAGTTAAAGGTCAGTTGGGAATTCCGTTGGGACTGGGTGACAGAAGATTGTGGTCTGGCCCCTGTCCTCAGGGTAAGAGGTGGCAATGTTGCAGTGGCTGCAGCTGCTTCAATGTTACCTCTGTAGCTCCTGGCACACAGATCATAGGGGGCCCAACCAACCATTCAGAGGGTAATAGCTCTTGCTTTGACATGATTGGATTTGGGTTGCACCCTTGGGTGGTGGCCGTGGGTTGAGGAAGACCAGTGTGCCAGAGCTTGTGGTGGCTGTAGAGAGAGTACCCTCCTCATATCCCTGACAACATTTGTGAAAACTCCAGCAATTTGAGGAAGGGCTCCCTCTATGGTGGAAGCAGAATTCTACCGTGGCAAAAAGCTCAAAAGTCAAGTAATTGCATGGCAAGATAAGCAAGCAGAGGAAGTGGAATCAGACCATAGAATGTTTTTGGGGGGACAAAAAGGAACAAAATATGGAACTAGAAGAAGACAACAAAGTGAAAACTACTGCATTAAAAACTTCCAAGAAAAATATTAATTGGTTATGAAAAGGATGTCAATTGGTAATGAAAAGCAAGTCAATAGTGTTACTCAAGTAAATAACACCTTGAAAATAGACTGACTCAAATGGCAAAAGAGGCCCAAAAAGCCAATGAGGAGAAGAATCCCTTAAACAGCCAAATTTTCCAGATAGAAAATGAATTTCAAAAATGCACTGAAGAGAATCATTCCTTCAAAATTAGATGGGAGCAAATGGAAACTAATGACTTTATGAGAAATAAACATATTATACAACAGATCCAAATGAATGAAAAATAAAAGGCAATGTGAAATATCTGATTGGAAAAACCACTGACCTGAAAATAGATCCAGGAGAGATCATTTTAAAATGATTGAATTACCTGAAAGCCATGATAAAAAAAGAGCCAAGACACCATTTTTCAAGAAATTATCAAGGAAAACTGCCCTGATACTTTATATTCAGAGGGCAAAATAGAAATTGAAAGAATTCAGTGATCATCTCTTGAAAATTATCCTAAAAAGAAAACTCCTAAGAATATTATAGCCAAATTCTAGAGCTCCCAGGTCAAGGAGAAAATATTACAAGCAGTCAAGAGGTCAAGAATTAGAGCATTGTGAAAACACAATTAGGATAACACAAGGCCTAGCAGCTTCCACATTAAGGGAATGAAAGGCTTGGAATATGATATTCCAGAAGTCAAAGGAGTTAGGATTAAAACCCAAGAATCACCTACCCAGCAAAACTGAGTATAATGGTTCAGGGAAAAATATGGTCATTCAATGAAACAGAGGAATTTCATGCATTCTTGATGAAAAAAAATGGAGCTGAACATAAAATTTTACTTTCAGATATAGGAAACAAGAGAAACATGAGAAGGTAAACAGGAAACAGGAATCATAAGGAACTTATTAGAGTTTAACTATTTGCATTCCTAAATGGAAAAAAAAGCACAAATATTGTTACTCATGAGACTTTTCTCAGTATGAGGATAGTTGAAGGGAATATATATGTATATATATACATAGATATATATGTTTATATAGGAGGGTGTATGTTTGTAGAAATATATACATGTGAGTTCGTGCATATGTACTTATGTGTATACATAGAGGATACAGAATGAGTTGAACAGGAAGTGATGATGTTGAAAAAAATAAAATTAAGAGATAAAAGAGGAATATATTGGAAGAAGGGGAAAGGGCAGAATAGAGTAAATTATGTCATATAAAAGAGGCAAGAGAAAACTCTTACAATAGTGGGGAAAAGCAGGAAGGTGAAAGGTCAGTCAACTTTACTCTCATTGACTTTGGCTTAAGGAGGGAATAGCATACACAGTCAATTGGGTATCTTTTCCTACAGGAAAATAGGGAGGTAAGAGATAAGAGTAAGGATAAGAGAGAGGAGGGCAGATTGGGGGAGAGGGTAGTTAGAAGCAAACATTATTGAAAAGGGGCAGGGTCAAAGAAGAAAATAGAATTAGTGGGGAGAGGGATAGGATGGAAGGAATTATAGTTAATCTTTCACAATATGACTACTATGGAAATGATTTTGGTAACTACCAATGTACAACTATATTGAATTGCTTATCTTCCCTTTGGGGGCAGTTGAGTAGGGAAGAAGGAAAATATCTGGAACTCTAAGTTTTAAAAACAAATGTTTAAAAATATTTTTACACACAACTGGGAAATATTCTATATGCCAGGCACTGGCATATAGAAATCCATCTTGCCTTACTAGAACTTAAGGCATGGGAATTGAGGGAGAATATAAGAGAGAGCAGATGGGGGAAAGAGGTATTCAGTAGGCTTATTATCTTCTGGTGGGGGTAGGGGATAGAAGGGTATAAAATTTGTAATTCAAGATCTTGTAGAAATGAATATTGAAAACTAAAAATAAATAATGATTAAATAAATAAATTCAAAAGTGGCAATTCTTGTGAATTCCAAAAGAATCAAACATATCTCCATTTTCTCTATTCTCAGATATTCTGGGTTTTCTTTTGTGACATCATCCTTCTAAAACGTTAGTTCATGAGCCCCTACCAGCATTATTTTCATTACTATTCATCAACTAGATGCAATTGCATGTTAGCAAAGGCAAGATGGTATATCAAAAACAGTTCTCATAAACCATTCTCCTCTAAAAGATGAAGTACATTCTCTTAGACATACATTCTTGATTTTTGGAAAGAGTGTTTATGTACACACACACATATATCCACTTCATACACACACACACAAACACATATATACACATGCACATATATACCTATATTCACACATATACATATGCATATGCATATACACATACATGCATACACACACACATGGAGTACATGTGCCAAGACATCTTACAACCCAGGAACTTCAGAACTTGAACGAACACACATGGAGTACATGTGCCAAGACATCTTACAACCCAGGAACTTCAGAACTTGAACGATTTTTCTCACCTTATGTAGTCTTCTTTGAATCAACCTCTCAATTCTTAAAGACATCTCTCTCCTGAGTTGATTCTTTTATTCTGGTAGGTGTCACTTGCTTTGAGATTACTTTTCTATCCTTATATGGCTGCCTCTATGTAACCCAATTTATTTCAGGTATATATTTTTAAATCATCAAGTATACTATCAAACTGCTGAATGGAGTTGCTTTCCTTAAGGGAACAAGTTTGCTGCCTGATGCCATGGTTGTTTAAGTGGAAATTAAAAGGGACCTCTCCCCTTTGCCAGCATCTTACTCCACAAATGTTCTCAGCTTTAAATACCTCCTTTTTCAAGTTACTAGACATTTTACTTCTTGAAGCTATAGGACCAAGGAGTATGACTACTTCTCTTAACCAGCTACTATATATTTCCTAGCTCTGTAAATATGTTCATCACATTTATTGAATACCCAATACTGTATAACTGCCCATAGTTGATTATGAATTTCCTTCTAAATGTGTTCTGAGGGTTATTTAAAAAACTTCTTTACAACTTCATCTCTATATGTAATGCATACTTTACAGAAAAAAAGTAAATGCTTTCATTAGCATTCATCAAAAGATATTATTATATAACCAAAAATCTGAATTAATTGTATATTCACCCATAGGAAAATAATATTGTATGGGAAGAAGCTATTTTTATACAAATAGATCTTTGACTTATTAGAGAAAAAAATTCAAAGAAAGAAAGATATGAGAGAAAAAATATGACCCACAAGCAAAATAGCTTCAACCTGCCTAATTTTTTACAAGTTGTCATTTACTTCAAAGTCATAAATAGATAAAACAATAAGGGACAATATAGATTATCCACTATTATTTTCTACCTTTGCTTAAGAAATATAAGACAATTATCAGAATATGAGGACCAAACTTAAACCACTTCAGGCTAAACCAAGAAACAAACAAATGGATAAATAAACATTATTTTCCTTGCCAAGCAAAGAGATGACATCAAAAAGCAACAATGGTTTAGAATAAAACCTGGCAAAGTATTACAGAGAAGGGTGATTGTAAATTAATTTTCAAAAACTTTGTTCTGCCAAACTGAAAGAAGTAGTAGAAATAAAAACAACGTTATAGAAAACTTAAGGCAGATCATTCCAGAGCATTGAAAGATAAAAGTAGGAAAAAGGGAACAAAATACATAATTTGGAAAAAGAGATGTTAAAATATTTATATCATTATTTTTTTCAATGACACTGAAATGATCAGATTTGGATTTTATTATCACTGTCCTCAATTCTAAATGAAGAAGTAGAAACCTCATAGACATGGACAAAGCTGCATAAGATCTTCAAAACTAAAGTAATAATAATAATAATAAAGTCTGTAATATAGGTGAAATCATTTTGATTGCATTGAGGGAGGTCAATTTTTCTGAAAGTTGATAAAAGGGAAAATGTAAAATGTCTTGAAAATAGTACAGATGATAAAAATTTTTAAGAGGGATTAAGAAAATAACAATAACTAATGGCCTTCAAAACTAAATTCTCATCACTAAATAATACACATGATAATGATTCGTATTACTGACAGAATGGTGTAGAGAATAAAGGATCCTGTTATGCTAGTTATTTGACTGCTAAAAAGTAATACAGTATATCATACCAAAATTCAGCTTTAAATAATTGCTTTCATTTAACTGACTCTCAGTTGTGTGTTATTTCTATCAAGAAATTTTGTATACTCCTGATATAAATCCATTTTATGAATATATGAACTACAAATAATATATAATAAGGCAAAAATGTAAATGCATACACATCTAAATCCTTTGTAACTGCCATGCAGGACACTCAGTAGAGAGATCAAATGAAGGATTGGTAAGATTCTCCTTGTGTACTTGCTGGTAGATGACATTGTGCTAATTACCTCAAGACTCCGAGCATTGCAGATCCTCCTTAATAAGATCTGTAATTACTCCAAACAGTTTAACTTCTTTTTTTTATAATTAACATGAAGTAGGTAAAGGGGGACTATTATTCAGGCTATATTTACAGGTAGATAAACAATCTGCTCCAATCAATATATATGTCTTGGGCAGATCTTATAAATGAATAAAGAACTGAGCCCAGAATTGAGCAAGAGGAAAAGAAAAAAGTGAGAGAAATGGAAGAATGATTCTGGGAAGCACAAAGTAAATTTAATGACTCAAACTATTTTCTTGAAACAAAGGTTATTAGCAGCACTATTTTTCTATTGATTCTATATGGCTGAGCCATGGAATACTATCATTTCTGAAGAATGAAGTTTTCATGTTATTGAAAGGACAGTGGAGAAGCACATGGCATACAAAATAGACTGGGCCATTTTAGTGATGAAGAAAATGTAATTTTAATGATAGTCAAGAGATGGAAATTAATGTATAGGTTGACTTTTCTGCAGGAGAATTGAAGGAGGAAAGATAGTCCCTAGGTTGTACTGGAAGAAGTAGACATTCCCCACCCATCAATGTGTTGAATGGGCCCATTCTGGAGAATTGGTAAAACAAGAGAATCACACAATTAAGAAGAAATGATGGGGTGGCTAGGTGGCACAGTGAATAGAACACTGGCCCTGGAGTCAGGAGTACCTGAGTTCAAATCCGGCCTCAGACACTTAACACAAAAAACTAGCCGTGTGACCTTGGGCAAGTCACTTAACCCCAACTGCCCTCCAAAAAAAAAAAAAAAAGCAAAAAAATAAAATAAATAAAATAAATAAAAGAGAAAATTCCTAAAAAAAAAAAAAAGAAGAAGAAATGATTAGGTTGCAATCTTTTAAAACTGAGGGAATGTACATAATTCTAAAGCAGCAGCAACAGTCATTGTAGTAGTAGGATCCTCATTTATTCTACTTTTTGAATGTACAAATAATATAAAATGGGGAAGGTTAGTTAAGACGTTTCTTGAAAGAATGAGAGTCCTAAATGTAAAAAGCTAAAACCTAACCTAAATTCACCTAAACTCACCTAAACTAACAAAATGAATATTACTAATAGTGATAAATTTAGAGGTAGGCATTTAGATTTAAAAAATCTTTCAACTGGCATAATGTGGCCTAGACATACCTAAACACCAGTTTTTATCAAAAAACATTTGCAAAATTTTTGGAAATAACAAGCTTTCTATGATGTACCAGGCCGACAGCAGCAAAAATTATTATTTTATATTAGAGCTCATTAATAGAAGGCAGTAATGTTATTAGAATTAATTAGGAGCAGTATAAAGAAGAAAGCAACCTGGTTGCTTTTTGAAAATTTCTTGTTGAATTCTTTGTCTCTTATTAGGTTTTGTCTTATACCTTAAAAATGGAGAAATTAATCATCATTGATTATCTACCATGATTTTGAACTTTATTTGGGCTTGAATAGTTTACAAAATCTGTTGTGAATAGTAAAGTGTGTAAAGTGTCTTATTTCATGCTTGATTTTTAATACTTAGGTTTTTCAGATTCAGAATACAAGTATAGTGTAAAGAGACTCACTTGGGGGGAGATAGATAGATTAATTTTTTTCTTTGTGTTACCTGATTCCAGATCTCCCCATATTGCCTCAATCAAGATGCTTTTTTCCCTTTCCTATTGTTATGTCTTCTTTCTTTCAATTAGCATGCATTGTCCCATTCCATGTACTCTCCATTCAAAATTATGATTTTTTTAATAAAAAACAAATTAGAGATAGGAATGATCTGTTATAGGTCTATATAGGTCATTATTTAAAATGTTATATAATCTATATATAATATAGTATTATAGAGCATATAGAATATACTATTATATAGTATAGAGTATATATAATATAAAGTCTTATATAAATGTTATCGATCTGTATAGGTCATTTGCTCCCTGCTCCAGGGGCCAATCCTTTTTGTATATTTCCCAGTTCTCTTTTTTCCCCAGGCGATTTAAAATAGCCCATGGAATGAAGATTCCCTTTCTCCCTGTTATGCAACAATTTTCCCTATAGTATTAACTCAATTTTTGATACTTTAACCAGTTGCTAACAAGCAAGCCACTTCTTGACAGATGTAAAATTGCACAGGCTTGTAATACCTCAGGCACATTGTGCTCTTTAACACTGTTATTAATATGTTAACAGGTGGAAACTTATTATCGTCTGACTGCTTCAAGTGTGAAATGTCTTATACTCATTTCATTTTCAATTTGATGTAGTTTATAGTTACACTTGATTAAAGTTGGTGCTGTGAACATTTTAAGTTGTTTCAATTCAAGACAAAAAATGCCTAAGAACCACTTTAAAAATGCATTAGCTATTGATTCTGTTGTTTCTTTAGCAATAGTTTAATCTGCATTTAAATTCAAAAATTGTGAAACAATCTGGAAAAAAGGTAAAGCATAGTCAAGAAGTAGTAACAACTAGTGAAATTAAGGTAGTTCTTAGATCCAAGCAAAGAAAGAACTATAGATTCAATCAGGGAAAATTTAAGCAGACAGACAGACAAACAAACCAATCAATAAATGAGACTCTAATGTAACAATTAAAAATGCCTCAAGTCAGGCTATGCTACTCCTATCTTATTCTGACTTTTGCAATCCATATGTCCACAGAACTAAGGATGCTACTATTAGTCCAAATCAAGAATATGTTTTCCTTTATGCTTTGCATTTTAAAATGTCTGCTTCTAAAATGTGAAGGAATTCTGTCCCTTTACGTCTTCCTCCTTCTTGCCCTTCCCTGTTATTCTTCCTTTTATCTTTACTTCTCTTCTTCCTTCTCTCCTCTTCTCTCACACCCTTCTCTCTCCCTCTCTACATTTTTTCCTCCTTATCCCATTGCCCTTCACTTTTTCCTGCCAATCATTCCCTCCTCCCTCTATCTCTTTCATTTCTTCCCTCCCCTGTCCTCTTTCATTTGCTCTCATAAATATTCTAATTTTATACTCAATAGAGGGGTATTTCCTGTGTGCCATAAGACTCTCTGACAAAAGCTTTTATTTGGCAGGGTCTGTCATTGTTTCCCTCATTAATCTATTTTAGTATTATTTGTGGTATCAGAATTAATGGTTTCTGTTCATATCCATTGATTTTTGCTAAATGAGTGAAACTAGGTTCTTTGACAGGTATGTTTAATGCAGAAGTCAATATACATGATGTTAATCTTATTTACTCAGTTTGGTGTCTAAGATGATAACAAAGAACAAAAAGAATTGTCAGAAAAAATGTCAGTTTCTGGAGATATGGGAAATAATTCTATCTCTGTACGGAAGTTTTTTTTAAGATGCCAGTCTTGCCCTCGTGGTCTCTTTGTGCCTGTTTCTCTATTGCACAGGCTAGAAGACATGGGGATGAATTTTACCATTTGGGAGAGGATGCACTGAATTTTGGTTTCATCAAAAATCAGGTTCACAGAAGTATACCTTTAAGATATAGTAAAAGCAACACTCAGTAAAATTTTCCCAACCATAACTTTTCTTAAAGGTGAAAGACAGTTGTTAGATAAAATAACAAGGCTACTAGGTCAATGCTTGAAGAACAAAAGATAATTGGTCCTAAGACTACTGTTAGTATCTTCTGTCCTTTATCAGAATGATCTTACTATTATCTCTGATTTTTTTTGTTCTTTAACTTTTTCATTGTTTATTTTCTGGTGTAGAAACCTTTTTGTGAACTTTATTGCTTTCCATATTAAAGTGCAAGTTAACTAGATACAAAAAAAAAATTTTTTCCCCAACTTCCAGTCTTTACCTTCTCTGGGAGGGAGCTACTTATCTTTGTTTTATTCTTAAATTAGGCCTTTCAGTCCTTGTAACCATCATGTGAGAAGGTTAGGTCCACAATAGAAAGAGAAAAAGAAAGCAAGATCACAAAACTTAGCACATAGCCACATAAAGATCATGTTAGATGACATATGAGTTGCAAATAGAAGTAAAACAACAGTACCCTCCAAAAGATACATTACATATTATATATTAGGGAATGTGAATGAAAAATAATAAAACTGTTTTCAGAGTTTTATGAGATAATCATTTGTATTTTATATGTAAGAGAAACTGGAAATTGTTGTCCATTTTCATCTCCTAAGGAATATCAGAATCTATGAAATGGAAGAGATATATGAGCAGATACCTAGGCTAATCTATGCCTCACTAAGTCATGGCTTTATAATATCACTGTCAAATATTGTCAGTCCTTATCTGAAAACCTTCAGAAAGGACGAATTTCCCATGGCAACACATTCCACAAAGAGACAGACCAAAATGGTAAGAATATTTTCTCACATTCTACCAAAATATTACTTTCTGTAACTTCTAACAATTGGTCTTAGTTCTCCTTACAATAGAATCTTTTCATCCTTGGTTTAAACATTTGAAGTTTCCAGATATCATTTATGTATTTATATTTCTAGATATATTTAGAGATACATATATATGTAGATATTAAAATATTTTTTTCTTTTTCCCTCCAGCCCCCTTTTCAATTGAGAAACAACAAAAAAGTTGCAACAACCCTATTTCAAACATGTATAGTCAAGGAAAACAAATTTCTATTTTCATCTTGTCTAAAAACATGCCATATTCTAAACTCTTAATCCCTTACCCTTTTATGAGAAAGTGGGTAGTGTGTTTTATCACGAAACTTCCACAATCTGAAATTGTGGTTGATCATTGTACTGTTAAACATTCCTAAATCTTTCATACTTCCTTGTTCCTACATTGTTACCTTTGCAAAAATTGTTCTGCTGTTCTGCTCATTTCACTCTATATCAATTAATTTAAGTCTTTCCAAGTTTTTCTCTCAGGACATTTGTTTAACCATTTATTATAACATAATAAAATTCCATCACATTTATATATCATAACTTATTTATCCACTCTCCTTGACTGTTAGATACTACCTCAGTTTCCAATTATTTGGCATCACCAAAAGAATGGCTATAAATATTTTTGAGTGTCTTTAGAAGTTGTTTTGCTTAAGAATAATCCCTTCAGTTGATCCACTTTCCCTCTTATGACCCTTTCTCTCTATTACCCTTTTGAGTGAAACATATTTCTCTACCAAATCATGTATATGTGTGGATGTATTCTTCCCTGTTATGATTAGTAGAGATGAAAGTAAGGTTTGTGTCACTTTCTTCCTCTTCCTTATTTTTTGTAGAGATTTGGTTGTCTACCATGATTTAGTAGTATAATTTCCCCTGTCTTCTCCCCTTATCACTCCCTAAATAATTATCTATTTCTCTCTCTTTTGATTCTTCTTTTAAAATCAAGACATAAATGGTAATCCTTTCTATAATTCAACGGCCTCTTTAACATATGATTGTAGTAGTGTCCACGAGGGACATGTAAGCATTTTTTTCCCTGTTAAGTCCCTAATGATCATTAATTCATGTTTCCATTTTTATATTTAACTTGATTTCTATGTTTGTACTTCATAGTTTTTAAGAAGTTCTAGTCTTGTCATCAGTAATGCTGGGAAGACTTCTATTTAAATAAAGGTCCATTCTCCTTCCCACCTTAGCAAAAGGTTTGATACTCTTACTCTCTTCATTCTGGAATACCATGTTTTATTCTAATCTTTTAACTCCTTTATAATGGATTCTACTAAATCAAATGTCATTCTGAATGTTTCTCCATGGTACATTAGTCCTTTCATTGTATTCGAAAAAATTTTAATTGGTTCTACAAACTTTAAGTTTTAGAAGCTAAATTTCACTTCATTCATTTTCATTTAACATGCCTTTCAGGAAGTAACTAGCATATTCTTCCTGTCTTTGTCTTCAGGTTCTAAAATACATGCATAGTTTTCTTTTACATTTTCATGATTGGTTGTCTAGGACCTTTCCCTTTCCCTTCCCTCTCCCAATCATTAATTTCATATAGCCTGAAGGTTACTTTTTCCTTACTTGATCCATTTTCCAGGGAAATTGTTTTTCAATGACACATTCCACTTTCTTCTTCTTTTTAATCTTTTCACTTTATTTTTTTGTTGTCTTATGGAGTTATTAGCTTCCACTTGACTCATGCTTATTTTGATTGTGTTTGTTCTTTGGGCAAGACTTTGTTTCACATGTTTTTCATCTCCCTTTCTAGTCTTCATATCTTTAATAAATCTTTTGTTTATTACTCTCATTTCATTCATTAAATATGAATTTTAAATTCTTTTAAAATACTTAATCTCTTCTAAGAATTCAAGCTGAAATCAAAACAACGTTGAGGTACCACGTCTCACCAGTCAGACTGGCTAAGATGACAAAATAGGCAAATGACAACTGCTTGAGAGGATGTGGAAAAATTGAAACCCTAATGCATTGTTGGTGGAGCTGTGAACTGATACAACCATTCTGGAGAGTAATCTGGAACTATGCCCAAAGGGCTATAAATAATTGCATACCGTTTGACCCAGTAATACCACTTTTGTGGTTGTATCCCAAAGAGATCATAGAAGTGGGAAAAGGACCCATATGTACAAAACTATTTATTACAGCTCTTTTTGTGGTGGCAAAAAACTGGAAATTTAGGGGATTCCCATCAATTGGGGAATGGCTGAACAAGTTGTGGTATATGAATGTAATGGAATACTATTGTGCTATAAGAAATGAGAAGGAGATGGACTTCATAATTACCTGGAGAGGCTTATACAAATTGATGCTAAGTGAGAAGAGAAGAACCAGGAAAAATTTGTACACAGTCATAGACACATCATATGTGTGACAACCAACCTTGATATACTGGACTCTTCTCAGTAACACACAGTTAAAAGACAACTCTACAAGTCTCAGAATGGAAAGAGATATCTACATTCAGAGAAAGGTCTAGAAAGACCGGAGTTTAAATGGAGACTGAAGCAATACATGCTATCATTCTTTTCTATGTTTTTTTTCCCATTGTTCATGCCATTGGTTACAATGCTTCTATACAACCAGACTACTGTATGATGTGAAAGTGTTTGCACATCGTATACATGATTGTATGCCACTATGGGGGGGGGGGTAAGGGAGGGGAGAAAATCTTATACTCAAGTGATTCTGGAAATAAATCTTGTAAACTAAAAGTAAATCAACAAGTGAATTAAAAAATAAAATAAAATAAATTAAAAGAGAATTGAAGCTGAAATTTTACCTAAGCTGTATTTTCCTTAAGGTTTTCTTTTTTTAATATGTTAGAGTTATTCTTTTTTGTTAGTCTGTGTCTTCAACGTACTTGTCACATAGCTTTTTATTGTGGGATCCTTTCTCTCCCTCACCCCACTGCCATACCTCCAGTCTGCTTCCCAGTATTGCATGTTATTTAAGGGCCAGGGACAATAAACACTCCTAGAGTAAAGGTCTGCTACTGTTCTCTTGGATATTGAATGTTGTTTTATCTTAGCATCTCAGAGCTAACTTAAGCTATGAACCTGTAAGCTTTCAGTGTTCGCAAAGTTATTTGATCTAGGACAATCTTTAACTGTTGACACCGTGTTTGTATCTGAAATCAGGCTCATATAGAGAATCAGTAGACATCTTCCAGACTCAACCATTATGAGCTATTTGAGAAGCTTTTCAGGTTCAAAATACAGGCTTTCTTTTGGTTTGGGAGTCATGCTCTGGTTATTTTTTGGAGGCTTCATTCTGGAGTGGAAGCTCATTTTGAGCCCCTGCTCAGTTCCTATTATCTGAGTCACACAGCAACAGTGTGTTTTTGGACATGTTCCTTGCTCAGTCTCTCCCATGTTCCTAGCCCTGGAATGATAACCTTAGGCACAAATCTATTCCTTGGTTTACACCGGATGCATGACTTAAATAGGGTAATGAACTGCTATTTATACCTATTCCAGTCAATTGAGGACTCTTTATCCAGCATCTCTGACCTCATTGCCCTCATGCACCACCTTTATCTGTACCATAACAGTCTTTGTCAGACTTCTTTTTTTTCTTTATTCCAACTATACTGTTAAGTATCTCACTGTACTTGTTTTTCTTGGATTTCTGTTTCATAATTTCATCCAATATGTATGTGTGTGTGCATGTGTATATATGTATATATAGTATTTGTATGTGTATATGTATGTATGTATATGTGTATGTACGTATAAGTTTGGAGATATGGAGGAGGTTGGAGAAAGCCTACTATAATCTTTTGGTTATTTTACTATCTTTGCTTCACCTTCTGAGTATCTTTTTCTATATGTATATTAGTAGATCAGATATAGTGAAAAAAATTTGGTATCTAGAAATTTACCCCAAACTGCAGATGTGGCCTGATTAGGGTAGAGTCCAAAAGCTCTACCACATTCAATGTTTTGCTCACTTTGATGCCTTAATACAGCCTTGGACAACATTATTTGGGTTGTTTGGTTGTTTATGGGTATTGTGTGATGTTATTGATTCATACTGATCTTGTAGAAAATTTATTTAATTAAATGTCATATTTTAATAGTTTCAGCAGTGAGTTCATTCAGAGGATTTAGTATTAAATATTGAATCAGGAAAACCTGAGTTCAAATTGAACCTCAGACAATTTATGTGTTGGAACTGGGGAAGTCATTTAACCTGTCTTCTTCAGTTTCCTTGTTTACAAAATAGACATAATAATACTAGTACCTATTTCTCTGTAACCATCAAAAAATAAAATTTAAAAAATCTCTTTGCCATGACGGTTTCCTAATATAGAATCTTAGTAGTTTTGATATATTATTTTCACAATGTGCCTATTTTAATTTCTAGGTAGTACATTCTTGATGAACACTAAAATTGTGAAGCAAACAAAAGTGAAATTAATCTATAAAAAATGTCTAATTGCTTGTCTCCACCCATCTAATTTCTGTTGCTTTTCTGGTTTTTAGATCTCTCTCTAACTTCCATGACCTCTGACATCTTTGTTGTCCTTGCTACTTTTAGTGTTTCTTATGTGATGTTTATAGAATTTTTGAGGAGACGAGTGGAACCAATACAGCAGAGTAAAAGCAGCAACTTGCTGAGCTCCCACTCCAGCCACCTCCAGCACCTATAAAATATGACTCTAAATAAATTTTAGAACTACAGAACCCACAAAGCAATAGAGATGCAAATTTCTCAGTGAAGGCAGCCAAGAAGGCCAACAGAAAGGGGCTATCACAATATGCTGGGAGCCACATGAAGTCCCATGTGAGCTGTGCATGTGGTACCAAATGTAGGGTATCCCCAACTAGTAGCACAGAACAGCTGGAACAGACTTCAGGAGACTGAATTACCCACAGCTGTGCCAGTTCCCAGACTTCACAACTCATAAATGCCAAAAAGAATGTTAAAGATCAGTACAGAAATCTGTTGGAACTGGGTGACCTAAGAGTGTGGTCTGGCACCTGCCCCCAGGCTGCCTCCAGAGCTTCTGGCCAACAGATCATAGGGGGGCTAACTGACCATTCAGAGGGTAATAGCTCTTGCTTTGACTTGCTTAGATCTGGGTTGGACCCTTGGGTGGTGTTCCTGGGGTGGGGAAAGCCAATGTGCCAAAGCCTGTGGTGACTGTAGAGAGGGGACACTCCTCATAAATCTGAAAACATTTGCAAAAACCCCAGCAATTTGGGACAAAACTCTCTCCACTCTGGAAGAAGAATTCTACTTTGGCAAAGAGCTCAAACATCAAGTAATTGGCTGGCAAGATGAACAAGCAGATGAAGCACAATCAGACCACAAAATCCTTTTTTGGGGACAAAAATGATCAAAACATGGAACTAGAAGAAGACAACAAAGTCAAAACTCCTGCATCAAAAGCTTCCAAGAAACGTATGAACTGGTTACAGGTCATGGAGGAGCTCAAGAAAAATTTTGAAAATCAAATAAAAGAAGTGGAGGAAAAAAATGGGAAGAGAGATAAGAATGATACAAGAATTCTTGAGGGGAAAAAAGTTATAGTTTTATTATAAGACTTTTCATGTATAATGATATTTTGCTAATGATTTGTTAATTATACCAATTCTAGTTAGAGTTATATTAAAAAACAGAAGCAGACTTTTAGCTTTAATTTTCAGATATTATCATCAATAAGTTATTATTATTATTAATTTGTGATACTCTGGAAAATAAGATAAGATTTAAACTACACTATCCATACGTTTTTCCCACAGCATTATTGTTACTTTTATTAAATGTGCTATTTTCTTAAAACAAAGTAGATGTATATTGATTGAGGAATGACTAACCAAATTATTGTGTATGTGTAATATCAGTCCCAAAGCCCATTGGTATAGGACTCTCCTTACTGGTGGAAGTCAATACCCTGAGCCTGTGTAAGGAACAGGGTAGAGTTGGCAAGAATGGGAAAAAGAAGAGGTTCAGTTTCTTTAAGCTCAAGAGTCTCTTCAGGTCTCTCCAATCCCTTCAGGATCCAGGAACTTCTGTATTCCATCTTTTTTTAAATTTTATTGATTTGTTTGTTTAATTTTAGGTTACAAGATTCAGTTCCAGCATCACTTGAGTTTCAGATTTTTCTCCCCTTCCTCCCCAGCCCCCACCCCTACCATGGTGGCATGCAATCATGTATAGGATGTGCAAACTCCTTCACATTGTACAATAGTCTGGTTGTATAGGTGTTATAGCCAATGGAGTGAACAATGAGAAAAGAGAAACAAAAGCCAAACATCAAAAAGAATGGTAGCATGCATTGCTTCAGTCTCCTTTTAAACTCTGATCTTTCTGGATTTTTCTCTGAATGTATACATCTTCCATCCTGAGACTTGTATTTTTGTCTTTTAACTGTGCAATGCTGAGAAGCATCCAGTTTTTCAAAATTGGTTGTCACGCATATGATGTATCTGTGACTGTGTACAAATTTTTCCTGGTTCTGCTCTTCTCACTCAGCATCAATTTGTATAAGTCTCTCCAGGTAAGTTTGAAGCCAATCTCATTCCCATTTATTGTAGCACAATAATATTCCATCACATTCATATACCATAATTTGTTCAGCCATTCCCCAATTGATGAGCATCCCTTAAATTTCCAGTTTTTTGCCACCACAAAGAGAGCTGCAATAAATACTTTTGTACATATGGGACCCTTTCCCAC
>CM053595.1:37874125-37912211 GCA_028646575.1 Pseudocheirus occidentalis | reverse complement strand
CCAGCTTCGGCTCACTTAAAGCGCACCCCAGGACCACCACTCAAGACCCCGATCCAGATGCAGGCCTCTCAACACAAGAGCCCTTGGCCTCGATGGGTCGCGTCAGCCCCCCTGCTATCTGCAGGCCGCGGGCTCTGAAGCAGCCGCTGCGGCTATCAGATGGTCCTGCTGGTACAGCCGCCTCCTGCTGCCTCCTTGCCCTGGGAGCAGTCTGGCCAGACCACTCTTCTCCTCCCCAGTTAGCAAAATCCACTGACCTTTCTCTTAGCCTTTTTGTCTTCTGGCCTGATAAATATGGTTACCTTGCCTCCAGTGCAGCCGATCTGCTCTCTTATAGCTGCGGCTCCCCGCCTGGTGCCCCAGGGCCTGAGCCCGCAGAGGTTTCTGCTGGGGGTCGCAGACTGCTGCGAAGAGCCCCGCCTGCTGCGCTGCCTGTAGCAACAGATGTGCTTTCTGTCTTATGGAGAGTTTTGGAGCTTGAAAATCTGTTTAGCGTCTCATTTTATGAGTTTTTCAGCGTGTTTGTGTGGGAGCTGTGGTCCTTTGCTGCTTCTATGCCGCCATCTTGGCTCTGCCCCCGTAACAGACCTTTCTTGCTGACCTTTTGAGTTGTTTGGGATTGGAAACATGTTTTATTCTCTTTGTGTTGGTTCTGCTGCTCTTGAATTTGTTTAGAATACTTTTCTAAAGGTATTTACAGGAAATTGGGGGAGAGCTCAGGCAAGTCCTTGCCTTTACTTGGCCATCTTAACTCCAAGTTCAACTACACAATGTTTTTAAATGATAATAAACATTGGGGCATTGGTAACTAGTTGTGTTACAGAAAGCTAATGGAGCTGTACAGAGAACACAAGGGAGGCAGGAAACAGAGTACTGTCCTTAAAATTCCTAGACCTGGAATAAATGTATATAATAATAAATAAATAAACAAACAAACAAATAAATAAACAGACAAACAGACAGACAAACAAATAAATAAATAAATGGAAAGATGGATGAATAAATAAATGAATGAATAAATGAATGAATGAATGAATAAGTAAATAAATAAATAAGTAAATAAACAAATGTAATTTAGAAATCAATGAAAGCACCACCATAGCTTTTCTTCCTTCTCTTTATTCTTTTCCCCTATTATCTTTCCAAAACTATTTGCTTCCATCTCCCTACTTTTCAGTGTTTTTGGAGGCAACCACATGAAGGGATTAGGATAGGAAGTGGTTAATTGCAGCAAATTAGTAAACCACACCAACATAATATTATAAATCAATTCTGGAGATAGCTCAGTTGCCTTTCTGTTCAATTATGTGTGTACTCTGATCCAAATTCCTTCCTCTAAGAAAGCTTTATTCAACTATGGGAATTGGGAGAAAACCTTACTTAATTGTTTGAACCTAGCTCCATATGGATGGGAAATAGGATCACCTCTCACAAATGTTTCGAGAATCTTAACTAAGGACCTAGGTTACACTGACCAAAAACTCATTCAGATTCAAAGACTGATTCAAGAAATTTTCTTACAATTGTGAGTCTTAAGATACTCTGAAAAATGCCCCTATACTTTTCAATCAGTTATTGTTTCTATGATTGTTTATATATACTTTCTGGGAAGGTGCCATCTCTTCTTCTGAAATCAGTGAATTCTACATGTTTATTTTCTTTCTCCAAATTTAGAGTCTCTAATCCCTCATCCAAGAAGAAATTAGATAAGCTGTTGTTTTATTGTTTCCTTTTAACAAATTGGCTTAATTTGATTAATTGTTTTCAATGTATAAAAGTCTGTCTTCCCATGTATTTAACATCTAGGCCTATGCTGAGGAGAGCTGGTCCTGCTTTGTTGGGCAATTGGCATGCATTGTTTGATAAACTAATATACTTAGAATATTGAACCTTTGTTTACAGGCAAATCTTCTTGTTTACAGGCAAAGACATTAAGAAGTAGTAGGTAGGCATTTGTAAATGATATTCTATAGTAGATAAGATCTTTTAAATTACTCAATTATCTAAAAGACAGGTACAAAACACAAGAGCTTACTGTATTTACTACTTGTCAACTTTAAATTGGTATACCATAATGTGCCTTTAAAAGCTCTCCTTCAATGAGATATCTCCCACGTATATGTCAAAACCCTGCAAGCAACCTTGAAAGGTGAAATACTACAGTTTGTTCAAAGAGTCTGTGGTTATGACTATTAAATGAATCTTGAATAAAACCAGAAAATTTCCTTTGTTTGCTCCTGCAATTTAAGATGTTCAGCTCAGATTCCAAATAAAAGCAGAATATTTTATAGAGGGTGAGTACCTCTGGATAGTCTTTTTTTTCAGATGATGAGCCGCTGATTGTATCAAGATCCACAATATGGAAATGCATCTAAAATGAGATCCAGTAGGGTGAAAAGTTGGTCAAAAATGGTTTTGAAGTCTATGTACATCTGGATGTGTATATCTGCATATGTGTATGTGCGTGTATACACACATACATACACAATGAATGTATACTTTCTGTGTATACATAATATGTAATTCATACCTAGATACATAAAATCTTGGACAGATGTCTCAAATGTAGAGAATGAGATTTTATGAAGAGGAAGAGAATGGATTGGATTTCTTTCAAAACATTACATGATTCTTTTATCCATGTTAAGCTTTTCCTTGAAAAAAGGAAAAAAATTTCCATTTATTAAACATTTTTATGTGGTGATGTTATTTGGCCCTAAGTTATAGATGTTATTTAGTCCTTCTAGAATTGAAATTGAGTATCACCTAATGGGCAAAGGAGAGGTACATGGTAGACATGAACTAGCTATGTAACAAATGATGAGAAGTGTTTATAAAAATTTCATCAGACAAATTTACAACTGAAAAAAGGAGGTGGACTTTTCATTTGGCAAGAGTAGGGGCAATAGATGGACAATTGGAGTGATCCATTAGTACAATAAAAATGTCATATGATTATGATGGTTTCTAGTCTTCTTTCCCAATACAGTTGGCAATTATTCTGTGACAGATTTGGATGAAGAAACTGAGAAAAGACAAGTCAGTCAGCATTGGCAACCTTTGAGGGGTTGTGATCTCCATCACTGAAGGTCATACTCAATTCAATGAGATAAGAGATACTCTAGAGTAGTATAGTATGATTCAAATTGTTTATTTTACCTCTTATAATTGAATACTATATGGCCTGTCAATCTTGTGTTTGGTTATGAATTTTCCTACTGCCAAATATATGACCTTCCTTTTTTCTCTCTTCTTTTCAGTGGTGTCCCTATTTATATTTAAATAATTTATCTGTATGATAATGTATTTCTTTGAATTTATTTTGCAATTTTCTAGCTATTCTTATTAAAACATTTTTCCTATTAATCTGTGATTTTAAATTTATAAATCAACTGTTGCACATTCCTTTCCCAGTCTTGCTTATTTAGTTTATAATATTGGTCTATTTTATTTTTAACATAGCACCAATATTTTGGTAAGTAATACTTGGCAGTAAACCTATGGTTATGGTAGCATTAAGACATTCTTCCTGCTTTTGTTTTCATTATACTTAATTAAATTCAACAAATATTAGTCAGTGCATAATATATGCAAATCATATCTTTTGATATTCTTCATATTTTTTCCTTTGCAAATGAATTCCATGCTTATTTAATTCTATAATACTTCCTTTGCTAATTTGATATTATATTAAAATATTATAATGCTATTTTTAAATAATATTTTTGTAACCCAACCATGCACATAGTTTCATTCTCTGTTTTGTAGCCTTTCCTGATCTGTTTTAATGCTAATGCCTTCTCTTTGTAGATATATTTAATTTGACCTGATATTGTCTTGCATATACTTAGATGTGTATATATTGTCACTTCCATTTGACCATTAGCTCCTTGGGAGCAAGAGTTATATATTTTTTTTACTTTCCTTCTTTCTCCACTGGTTAACACAACATCTGTCACGTAGTAGGAGCTTAATAAATACTAATTGATTGATTGACTTGAACATCAGCTTCTGTGACTTGCTGAAGCAATTGCAAGATTTTAATGTAGTGCCTTTCAATTCCAATTTCATTCAATAAGTGTACTTTTATCTATATGTAGGTAGGTACATTTTCAGTTCACTTGAAATTAGAAAGGAGATTAAAATTCTATAGAAATGAGAGTAAAATGAGCCAAGTGAATTATGAACTTCAATAGTATTAAATCATATGAAGTGACATATAATACCTATGTGACCATGGACACATGACTTCTTAGTGCCTGAAGCAACTCTCTAAAAGTATAAATTGTAGTTCAGTGTAAGATCAGCATTAGTGGGCAGAATTTTTACAAGTGGTGATTGATGAATTATTAAAACCATAAATCTAAATTTGCCCCCCAAAGTCACCATACCTAAACAAACATAAATAAATAAATCATACTCTTACATTAGATAGAAAGCTGAGCTAAAAATAAAAGCAAGGAGAGGCAGAGAATTAGGCCATCCAAGTATATCTCTATGTAGAGTAACAGAGGCAATTGATGAAATCATAGATCTGTACTCCTCATCCCCTGCCAGTCATCAACCACAAACAATTTTATTTTTAAAATACACTCTTAGGTAGAAACCTGAACCAAGGATGGAAAGTTTTAGAATTGAATGGAGGAGACATGGAAAATTCCATCCATGCATATGCAAGGGATATAAGAAAAGATGCAGAAACTATGTCACATGTGAAATTACTTGAGCTAATAGATTAGGATGTGGAAAGCCCCCTCTTGGTGCTAATGCACATGATCCCATGAATATGAAATATATATACTTTTTCTATGTAGGAGGTTAGTGATTCTGATATCACCTCTCAGAAACCTATTTTCTTGGTCAGTTGGGTATTTTTTTTAATATCACCCCTCTACGAAACAAATAGTAGAATGCACACAAATTTCTAGGATTTATAGTTTTCACACATATCATGAGGCAAGGAAATTATCAATGCAATGGGAATAGGGAAGGAGAGAGGGAAAGGCTTAGAGGTAGGGATGGGGGAGGGAGACAAACAGGGAGAGGGAGAGGGAGAAGGAAAGAGGGAGGGAGAGGGAAGGAGGGAGGGAGGAAAAGAGGAGAGACAGAGAGACAGAGAGAGAGAGAAAAAGAGAGAGAGAGAGAGAGAGACAGAGACAGAGAAAGAGAAAGAGACAGAGACAGAGAGACAGAGAGAGAGACAGAGAGACAGAGAGACAGAGACAGAGAGAGAGAGAGAGAGAGAGAGAGACAGAGAGAGAGGGAGAGAGAGAGATCATAAGGAATTCAGAGAGAAGAGGCCCTCTTGATCCACCAACAGGATGGCTAAAAAAAATGAGGGAGATAAGGGCAACCAACCAAGAATAGTTTTGTAATAATGGATTGGCATTTCCCTCAAAGTCCCAAACAGTTTCAAAACCATGAAATATTTTTCTCACCTAGAAAAAAAATAACAGAGTTGGGTAGGGAATTCTTTGCCCATTTTCCTCTAGACTTTAAGCACACTAAATCTCAAAAGTCAATGCAGGTTAAGGTAACACACTAAGCTTTCCATTACATTTTTTTTGTTTTATTTTATATATTATCTCATGTTCTTCCAATTTTGCTACCCCTTTGATTGTCTTTAATGTTTCTTGCCATGGCACTGAACTCTGTTTATGTCTACCATTATTCTCCTACTCCAAAGGTTTGCTTTGTTATAATTTCCTGTTTTGTATAATGAAAATTTCTTTTGAATAGATCATTAGGAGTTCAAATTTTATTCTACATCTCTTTTTTGAATGATTTTACAAGACATTACAATCACTCCCAAGGTTCTTTTGGCCAGTATATACTTTTTGGTAGTTATTTTAGAATTATCCTGTTTCAGAACTTTCTCCTACAATTTTCTTCTCTGATCGCATCAATTCATTGTATTAGGAACTTTGTTTTATGATTTCCTAAATAATTCTCCCCCTGCCCACCAGGGGGATTTCATCCCATTCCCCTCTAGCTGTAATAGTCATTAATATCATTGTCTTTATTTATTTACTTATTTGTTCGCTACATGTCTTTCTGTTCTGAACTGATTGGGGAACTAGGCTTATCATGAAACTCTTAAAATTTCTCTCTCTTTTTTTTTTAAGATTTGGTAACTATTCTCTGTCATAACACCCAAAGATGTATTTATTCTAATTTATAATGACAAAATACTCCCAAATACAATCCTTTAATGTACCTAATGTCTGTGAATTCTCTATGGAAAGATTAATAATCTGAAGCAATCAGAAACTTTTATAATTTAGGATCACAGAGTTAGCATTGGGAAGGACCTTAGAGTTAGATCATCTACTCCAACATTTCAAGTTCTTAATAAAGAAATATAAGGCCCAGAGTAGTGAAATGACTTGCTGAAGGTCACATGTGGAAGTAGCAGAGATGAGATTTCAACTCAGAACCTATAGTCAGTTTTATTTCCCTGTACCACAGATTATTAAACTCATTCTGGCTTCCCTATCTAGATTCAAATTTATTTGAAAGTTTATTGAGTATCTTCCAAATACAAAGTAAGTTTGTGCCTTTCTCACTTCCCAGCCTTCTTGGCAGCAGGGTTCTGGCTGAGGGTCCTCCCACATGCAGGCAGGAAGATGGTGGCTGCAAAGAAGATGAAAAAGTCATTGGAGTCCATGAGTTTGAGGCTCCAGCTGGTCATGAAAAACAGCAAATATGTTCTAGGCTACAAATAGACTCTGAAAATGATCAGAAAAGGTAGCACCAAACTGATCATCTTAGCCAACAACTGCCCAACGTTGAGGAAATCAAAGATTGAATATTATGATATCTTGGCTGAAACTGGTGTCCATCACTATACTGGCAATAACATTGAATTGGGTACAGCATGTGGGAAGTATTACATAGTATGTACACTGGCTATCATTGATCCAGGTGATTCTGATATCATTAGAAGCATGCCAGAACATATCAATGAAAAGTAAACTGCATAAAGTATGCTTCAATAAACCAGGCCAAACCTGTTGAAAGAAAGAAAGAAAGAAAGAAACAAAGAAAGAAACAAAGAAAGAAACAAAGAAAGAAACAAAGAAAGAAACAAAGAAAGAAACAAAGAAAGAAACAAAGAAAGAGAAACAAAGAAACAAAGAAAGAGAAACAAAGAAACAAAGAAAGAAATAAAGTTGGTACTGTTCTCAAATCACTTATAATATAAAGGGGATAATATGATGTAACCATATTAAATTACAACAATATAATATGCTATATAATATATAACATATGCTTGGAACAGCTGATTTCAACAGCACCTAGTTTTTTTTTTGAACACTGAATCATGAAGAAAAAGGGCAAATGAAGAAGTAAATAATATAGAAGAAAATATTTTTCATGCTGGGCAATTAGAAAGACAGTCACACAAAGAATAAAGGGGGAACTTAAAAACAGTAGGGTAGGGGATTCTTTGCCATTTCCTACTAGACTTCAAAAAGAAATTGAGCAATCACCTAATAGCCAAAGATGACAATTATGAGGATGACAATGATGATGATGACAATGATAATGATAAAGAGGGAGATACCTAAGATGTAAATTACCATTTCTCGTCTGAATTTCACACCAGTTGTGAAATACCTTGAGTGGGATTATAAAAAATGCTAGTTTAATTATGTATTTTTAAATATTGTAATAAAATTTTTGTCTTCTATAAACACAAAATTTTGGTTTACTTGGACACTTACCAAAATTAGGTACAGTAATGCTGCAAAAAGGTAGTGATAATACTAATAGTAATTATGATGATTACATTTAATGCATATTTCCCCCATTCATTGACCCCAGTGAATTATTCCCAAACCAGAAAAGATTTGTTGTTTTTTTTTTCTCCCTCAATGGTGACAAGGAAATTTCTTCCAAAGCTGAACTCTTTTCACTGAAGCTTGGATGCACTACTGATTACTGAGGAAAGAGCTTATCACTTGAAGCAAAACATGCAGTTTTTTCTACTTGCCTGTGGGTTTGATGAGACACTCCAAAGAGGCCCAATGGCAATACGACTGCCTAAATTCAGGTTAGGGTACATGGGCAGGAAGATAAGTTTCTCTATTCCCTCCTTCTTCACCTGAGTCTCAGAGGACAGTTAATGATGGAAGGGAGCAAAAAAAAAAAAAGCAAACCAAACAAAACCCAAAAGCTTTCATTGTCAATTTTTTAATACCCAGTCTTGATAAGTAACAAAGCATACTGATAAAAAAAAAGAAAGTACACTTACGAATGCCTCTAATCTTTTTAAAGTTTTTCAATAGTTCTAAATTAAATCCCTTTCACCCTTATCTCTTTATCCATCAGAAAATCCGGAGGGTATTTGGATTCAGACATCCATTGCACCAAAGATCTTTCATTACACAACACAAATAAGCACTTTTATTGAACAAGAACCCAATTACTTAACCTAGCTTCAGGTTTCATTCTACCCTGCTGCTTCCACCTTGACATAGGCCTACTAATCTCTTCTGACGGGCATTGCTACATATCGGTTCTGATATACAGAGATGATTCCTAACCTTCCTTGCAGAGAACCACTGATTAAATAAACTGAGATGCCCATCTCAGCTTCCTTGGACCAATGAATAACAATGAGAGAACAGAGTTGGTAGATATAGACCTTTTCCTTCATGATTGTAAACTTTATTCAAAGCTGAAAGAAAGTAAAAAGAATTCAGATGGAAAATGATGAAACTACATGTGTCAGTATTAGCATGCCACTTACACAGTAGAGTATTTTTTCTAGTTTTTGTTTATCTTAATTTTTTTAAAGCTTTAAATGGTTATTATAACCTTTGGCTATCAGAAATTGTTGAATAGCTAGATGGCAAAAATATCCTGAATTCAAGAATGTGGCTTAATTTGGTCATTCTGATGAAAGATTACTTCAAAGACCACCACCAAACACCTTAATTTATTTTTTTAACAATTACTACTTTCAATAGACTAAGTTGTAGTGTATGGCTGCCTTCCACTAATTTAATAGGATTCTACCTGTATTTTTTTCATTGACGTACAAATTGTAGTTGTTAAAAGATGTATTAAGAAAGAAAGCATGCATTTATATTTCTAAGACAACAAAATTTGATTACAAAGAATGTTCTTCTTCAGAGGGTTTGCAAAGAGCTATTTACAACATGGTACCACAGGAAGTTAGATTTGGAGTGAGAGGGAGAGGGCTTACGTTCAAATGTTGTTCTGTTACTTGTGATTTTACAAGCTTTATAAATTGGGCAAAAATGCTTAACCTCTCTGGGGCTCCAATAGCTCATATGTACTACAAAAAGAGTGGACTAAATGATTTCTGATATTACTTACAGGTCTAAATTTGTTAGTGTCTTATGCTGAGGATATGTGCAAAATGGTGAGTCCAGAAGTATATCTTATTGGAGGAATCTAAAACTCAGAGGATGAAGTAGGCAGATGTCCAGATAAATGGTGGATACATCTTATAGTTGAAATGAAAGAGCTACAAAAAGAGTGAAACTGTGAAATGACAACTGACGAGTAATATGATCTTCTTCATATCATGAATATGACTTACCTAGCATTACCTAGCTCACTTTTCTAAGAAATGATTCTCAGAAAAATATGGGAAGACTTATGTGAAACCTGTAAATTCAGCAAGAAGAAGAATACATACAATGACTACAATAATGAAAATGTGAATAACATTGAAAGAAACTAAATAAATGTACTTTTCATTGAATGACCTTGACCCTAGGGGCAAAATTAGGAAACCTGTCCCTCTTTTCAGTACTCATAGCAACTTCTGTTTCTGGAGTATTGCATACATTGTCAGACGTAGTCAATGTTTTGGTTTTATCTACCATCCTTTCTTAAAAAGGGAGAGTCTGTTATGTCTCAGTAATAAGCAATCTGGAAATGATTGTAATATGAGAAAAATGTATCACTGATATGGCTTTTGTTAAAAAAAATAGTATAGGAAAAAAAAGCTTTCATGTAAGGTTATTAGAAACCCAATACCACAATTAAGGTAAAAATGAGGAAGCTTAAAAAAGTTATGGGTAGGCTTCTCCTTTCTTTCAACCAGTTTAAAATATGTGAGCATTAATAGTGCAAGAGAGCATTTTGGAAAATCAAAGATAAAAAGCAGTGCAAATTAATAAATACATGAGGTTTTTTTCTTAAAGATCAATGAAATTTGTAAAGCATTACCTGATTTATTTTAAAGAGAAGAAAATAAAAATTGAGACATGAGTAATCAAAAGAGAAAAATGTTACATCACTTCATATAGAGTTATATATAAAGTTATATGCATGTATATACACTTATATATCTATAGGTAAAAAAACTGCAGATATATGCATATACCTAGATGAGGCAAATTCATTATTCAATAATGATGGAAATGTCAGAGTTCAATGAAATCACAAGTACAGATGCATACACGATGACAACAACAACAACAAATGGTTATGATGTGGTTTAAGGGTGCAGGGGTCCCAAAACTATTGAGGTTGAGGGCAGGTTCATCTGGAAAGAATTTGTGGACTCAAGCAGTCTTCCAGCTCCTAAAGGAACTTCCAGTTTCTGAACCTTGGGTACAGCCATCATTCACTGTTATAAAACCTTGAGGCAGGTGGTACAGTCTTCTAAGGGATGTGTTTTTGGTCTATTACATCTGTAATAAGATAGTTGACATCTAGAGTTTTGTCTCTGGTCTGTATAAGGTAAGTGTGGGAATCAGTACATGATAGTATTGCTGGTATATGATAGTTCTGTTCATACAAGGGAAGTTGGACATAGGTCAGCTCGTTCTTCTAACAGGGTTTAGAAGTCTAATAGTTTGCCTCCCTGGGGTTCACTTATGAGTTAATGCCAGGGATGGGGTCTTTGGACTGTGAAGAAATATAGTTTTAAAGGGGAGGTCCAAGTACCCCGTCAGTTACACACACACACACGCACACACACACACACACACACACACACAGCTTAAGAAAAACAATTAAGAAGTAAAGGAGAAAAGAGAAATACTTTAACAAATTATCAGGATGAAAAATAATTCCACAAAATTCATCCCCATTTTTATATATTACTAAGAAACATTAGGAAAATACAGATTTAAAAATAGAAACACTATTCAAAATCCCTACAAATCAACATGTTCTTCCATCTATATGTACCAAGATATTATCTATCTGTCTGTTTATTGTTGTTATTTTCCAGTCATTGCAGTTTTGTCTGACTCCTTCTGACCATATTAGGGGTTTTCTTGGGGAAAAAAAAAACACTGGACTTATTTACCTTGCCCATCTCCAGCTCATTTTGCACATGAAGAACTGAAGTAAACAAGGCTAAGTGACTTACCCAGGGTCACATAGCCAGATTTTCACTTGTCTTTCTGACTCCGTGTCCAGCACCCATTACACTGCACCACCTAACTGCCTACACAGGCAGACATACACGAGCGTGTGCATGCACACACACACACACACACACACACACAGACAATAGTAACATTAAGCTTTTCACAAAGTAGCTCTCTACTATAGGTTTGTTGAATTAAATCAAAGGAGAAACTTAAAAATTCCTACAAGATAACAAATAGAAATTTAAATAGGTGAAATATATAAGATAAGCAATATTCAAAACACACACTTCGGTGTAGTCTTTACTGTACCTAAGAACACAAACAATTTGGGAAGAGAGTCATTGTTTAATCGAAAATCACTGGGGAAACTAAATAGGATTTTGACAGGAAATGAGATTCTTGCCACAATAAATTCAAAATATCCATGATCTAAATATATAAAGACATCCCATAATAAAACAGATAATGGAAGATTATATCTTTCCCAACTTGGGGGAGGGGGAGTTCTTAGTTTACTATGATCATTCCAGACATAAATAGAGGAACTCTATTGAGAGAACCCAGTAAAAAGATACATATAAAAGCACCTATTTATTGAATTTAACAGTTCTTATGAATTCCCTGTCCACCTGTAATATACAACTATAGATTCTACTTTATGAAGAGAGAGAACAAAATATTTGTAGAGTGTGGTGTGAGGTATTTTGCTACTTACATTTATTTGATAGAAGTATGATTTATGTCATCAGTGTGCAGATTAATTATGATGGCTTTCAAAAATTCTTGGCTAATAAAGTCGAAGATAATGAAACTGGCAGAAGAGATCATTTTTTTGAGTTTTCAAGGTCAATATGTCAATTAAGATTGGGGACTAATTCATTACAGAAAAAAATGAACATGCTGAGCAATGGGAGATTGCAAGTCTGGTATATCAAAAAACATCTATATTGACTTCTGACAGCCTGAAGTACTATGCTTTGTAAAGTGATTTACAGGGACAAATTACTTTTTAGCTAATTTGACAATGATGAAAACTTAATAAAAATGCATAACATAGGCCCTAAAATGATTGCACAATACAGAATAATATGCTACAATTTATTGTGCCAACCTGACCAAGGAAGTACACAAACTCTCTTCTGTTAGAATGTAAAATACTTTTAGAAGCTTCATAACTTACTTCAGGGTACCTTATTGTAGTATGTGTGTGTATATACACTCACATACATATATACACATGTGCACATGTATATGCACACACATACACAGAACATTCATACATGCACAGACATAATGCACACTTGTACATACACACATGTGTACATATATGTCTGCATACACATGTGTATATCCATGAATGTGTGTATTTTTTTTAATTGACTCACCTTTTATCACAATGTCACTTAATTGCCAGGAGGATGAATTTCAAAACACAGGGAAAAATGAAAAATATAAAAGTGAATAGAAATTCTTCTCCATTTAATATCATCAGAACTTATGGTGCAATGATCCAAAATCTGGTTTCAAAAATCAGTGACATTTTATACAGTCACATGATGCCTCATACATATTTTACATACATTATGAAACATGCTCTCCATCAAGGTATTCTAGACTAAATGATTTAAAGCACTGAGGTACAAGACAAGCTTCACAGAATAATAGAGGTAAAAGATAAATGTTGGCTGACATCTTTAAAAAACAAATTAACAAATAATGTTCTTAGTCAAAGTGAAGAAGGAGGGGGAGGAGAATTTATGCTAGGAAAATGAATAATATATAAAGATTTTGATTTATAAAATTATTGTGACATATAAAGTGATTGTTATATAACTGTGGTTATGTACATTCCAGCGATGCTGACCAGAAGTGATCCCGGGCTGTGGCCGTAAGTGAGGAGGAGCAAGAACAATCTCAGTGAGTGTGGTATCACAGGGAGCAAGAAGATTTTTGAGACAGCATGGCTGGGGTTCCTGACTGTGTTGTAGGGGAGAAGAAGAGTACCTGAAGTTGAGCCCCTTTAAAGAATTCAGAAAGAAAATAGTAGGAAGTACCTGAAGCATACGGCAATATTAACCAAATTTGAGATTCAAAACTGATTATAATAATAAGCTGCTAAAAATAAAAACAAAATAAAAATGAGTAACCAAAGGAAAAAATATAAGCTGACCATAGATAGGAACTTTGGTATAAAAGAAAATCCGGGCTCATCAAAGAAAGATAGTGTGGTTTAAAAAAAAAAAAAGAAAGAGTTGTTCCGACCCTAAAGAGTAGCATCAAAATGCTCACAAATCCAAAAAAAAAAGTTTTTGGAAGAACTTTAAAAGGAATTTAAAAATAAAATAAGAGAGATAAAGGAAAAATTAGGAAAAAAAATAAAAGCTATCCAAGAAAATTATGAAAAGAAAACTAAGCAATTGGAAGAAAAATATGGTCCAAAACATAACAAGGGAAATTTCCTTGAAAACTAGAATTTGGCAAGCAGAATTGAATGACATAAGACATCAAGAAATTATAAAACTAAAAAAAATAGAAGAGAATTTGAAATATGTAATTATAGAAAACAACTAGCATGGAGAATAAAGTGAGGAAAGACAATACAGGAACTGGCAGACTACCTGAAATTTATGATCAACAAAAGAATCTGGATATAACATTAGAAGAAATTATTAAGGAAAATTGTCTTGAAGTTCTAGAAAAAGTGGGTTAAGTTTACACAGAATAAAAACAGAAATTTCCAGTTCACCACCTGAAAGAGATCTGAGGAGGAAAACTGATAGGAATGTTATAGCCAAATTTTAAAGCTCCCAATTTCTGGGAGAAAATACTGAAAGCAAGATGAAAAAAAAATACGGTAGAAGTATAGTCAGGATTTCATAAGACCTAACAGCTTCTGTTCTAAAAGATTAAAAGTCTTGGACCATTACATTCTGAAGAGAAAAACAACTGGGATTGTGTCCTAAATTAACTTACGCAATAAAGTTGAATATAATCTCTAATGGAAAAAGGTGACATTTGATGAAGTGAAAGACTTCCAGCGTTTAGCAAGAAAAAGATCAAAATTCAATGGAAAATCCAATATTAAAAAATCCAGAAGAAATATAAAAACATTAAAGACCAATTATACAGCCTTCATTAAGGTCAAACTGTTTCCTCAGTATATATATATGAAAATGTCAGTATTCTTTAACCTATCATCACTATCAAGGTGGTTGGAGAGAAAGGCTAGGCCTGAATTGTATATGATAGAGTGATACTTAAAAAAAACTGGGTAGGAAAAGTCAAAAGAGAGTAATTATATTATAAAAATGGAGTGTGAAAGGAAGAACTAATATGGAGGAAGTAAGTAAGAGTGGACTGGTAATGTTGTTCATCTTGGTTGAGGAGGAAATGATATAGACATCTGGACAGGTATAGAAGTCTTTTAAACATGTAGAGAAGGAAACAACTGGATTAAGATTGGGAAGGGTGGGGGGCCTGCTGAGGGTTGTGTGTATTAGGATTGTGGGGGTATGGAAGGGAATGGGGAGACTTAGAAGGGTTAGTGAAGTGGATGGGTAGGAGGATAGAGGAAAGAATAACAAGGATAGAGTAAAAAGAGAGGCTGAAAACGAGAAGAGTGAGTAAAAATAAGATGGAGGGAAATTCACAAATAGTAATTGTGATTTTGATTGCAAATATGATGTTTATAGCAGCTTTCTTTGTGTTAGCAAAACTCTGGAAATTTCAGGGATCCTCTTCAATTAGCGAATGGCTAAACAAGTTGTGATATATGGTTGTGATGGAACACTACTGTGCTATAGGAAATAATGAAATCAATTATCTTAAAAAGGTATGGAAAGACTGGCACAAAATGAGGAAGAATGAAGTGAGCAGAACCAAGAGAGCATTGCATAAAGTAATAGCAATACCATTAAAAAAAACCGTAATAGACTAAGTCATTTTGACTATTATAAATACATAAATATACCAATTTGTGACTAATGCTAACCATATTTTGGTTGGGGGAAGGGAAAAAGGGGGAAAAAAGAAATTTACATGACAACTTTGTTGTATATATAGAGGGAATAGCTAGTTGCTCATAGAAGATTTGAAGTTTCATGTGCAATCACATTTCCCTTGCCTCTCCCCCACCCCCATTCTACTATGCTATGGAAATTCTTGTTTACTTCTTAAACCCAAAATAAAATAAAAATACTGTGTATTGTACTGTACAATGTGGATTTCTGAGAATAGATTGGCAAGTATATTTCTTTTAATCTGGTAAAATATGTAATACACTTATTTAATTAAACAAACTGAATTAAATTCTAGTAATATTATTAACAATATTAACACATAAATAAAGACTTGTCAATTTATGATGCAAATTGACAAACAAAAATAATAATACTTTTATATGTGTACACTGAATACCCTTTAAGACCTTTCCTCCCAATGTAGGATACAATACCATAAACATTTAAGTTCCTACTATGTTCCAGGCTAACTGCTAGGAATACAATTAAGAAAAAGAAAGCCAGCCCTCATCCTCAAAAAGCTTGCAGTATGATGGGTAAAGATCACACACACACACACACTCACACACACACACACACTCATACACACACACACACACACACACACACACACATCTTGAGAAGGGGAAGGGATGCCAGAAGATTATCTACTACAAAGCACTATGATGTTGATGGAACTGAAATCAAATGGAGCAACTGGTTAAAAATGAAATGGTTACTGTAATTCTGAGCAAGATTAAAAATGTGAAGTGAAGTGGGTTGGGGAGGGGAAGTCCAGCCAGAATGGTGGAGTAAAAGTAGGACCTTGCTTGGGCTCCTGTTCCAACCACTTTTAATACTTGTAAAATATGACTCTAAACAAATTTTAGAGCTACAGAATCCACAAAGTGACAGAGAAAAACAAATCTCCTATTGAAGGCAGCCTGGCAGGCCAACAAGGAGGGTCAATCAAATCAACCTGGGAGCTGAGCACAGTCCCACTGGGCTGTGCAGGCCCAGACCTAGGGTGGCTCCAAATCAGTAACACAGGCTGATCCCTGAGCATACTTCACAAGACTGAATCAGCTGTGGGAGTTCCCAGATTTCTCACCCCATAAGTACCAAAGAGAAAGTAAAAAAATCAGTGGGGAACCCTGCTTATCCAGGATGAGAGAAGAACATAGCCTGGCTTCTGCCACAGAATGGCAGAGATGATTGCGGGTGCAACTGCTACTGCTGCTGCTGCTGCTGCTTCCAGCTCCTGGCCTATAGAACCTAGAGGGACCAAATGACTGTCCAGAAGGCAACTGAAGGAATCTCTCTGCTGGCACTGAGGCAGGATTCTCCTGTTTTGCCTACTTGGATCTGAGTCATAGTCTTGGGTACTGGTCCTGGAATGAGGAGTATCGGAGTGGCAGAGCTTCTTGAGGCTGTGGAGATTAAGTCCTCCTCACAGTACTGATACAGGGGCCTGGGAAAAAAATCTGAAAACAGCTGTGCAAAACCCCACAAATTTGGGACACAGAACTCTCCTCACCAAAAGCATAGTTCTACCATGACAAGGAGCTCAAAAGTCAAGTAACTGACTGTCAAGATGAGCAAATGGAGGAAGCACAATCCTACTATAGAATCCTTTTAGGGGGTCAAAGAGCATCACAACAAAGAACTAGAAGAGGACAACAAAGTCAAAACTACTTCATCAAAAGTATCCAAGAAAAATGTGGACTGGTCACAGAGCATGGAGGAACTCAAGAAGCATTTTGAAAATCTAGTAAGAGAAGAAGAGGAAAAATTGTGAAGAGAAGTGAGAATAATGCAAGAAAATCATGAAAAATGGGTCAATAACTTGACGAAAATAACTAACTCCTTAAAATAGAGTAGCTCAAATGGAAAAGAGATCCACAAAGCCAATGAGGAGAAGAATATCTTAAGAAGCAGAACTGGCTAGATGGAAAAGAAATCTAAAAAAAACTCACTAAAGAGAATAATTACTTCAAAATTAGATTGGGGCAAATTGAAGCGAATGACTTTATAAGAAATCAAGATACTATAAAACAGATTCAAACAAATGAAAAAATAGAAGGCAATGTGAAACAAGTCTTTGGAAATATCATGGGACCTTGAAAACAGTTCCAAGAGAGATCATTTAAAAATTATTGGACTACCTCAAAGTTATTATAAAAAAAGCCTAGACATCATCTTTAAAGAAATTCTCAAGGGAAATTGTCCTGATATTCTAGAACCAGAGGGCAAAAGAGAAACTGAAAGAATTCACCAATCATCTCTTGAAAAAAATCCCCAAAAGAAAATTCCGCAGAATATTACAACCAAATTCTAGAGTTCCAAGATCAAGGAGAAAATATTATAATACAAGCAGTCAGGAAGAAGCAATTTGAGTATTGTGGAAACACAGTCAGGATAATAGAAGATCTAGCAGCTTTTACATTAAGGGATCTCAGGGTTTGGAATTTGAAATTCCATAGGTCAAAGGAGCTAGAACCAAGAATCACCTACCCAGAAAAACTGACTATAATTCTTTAGGAGAAAATTTGCACATTCAATGAAATAGAGACTTTCAAGCATTCTTGATGAAAAGACCAGATTTGAACAGAAGATGTGACTGTCAAATACAAGAAGGAAGAGAAGCATGAGAAGGTAAACAGGAAAAAGAAATCATAAGGAACTTATAAAAGATGAATGGTCCCAGTGGGACTGTGCTCAGCTCCTAGCTTGGTTTGATTGACCCTCCCTGTTGCCCTGCCAGGCTGCCTTCAGAAGGAGATTTGTTTCTCTCTGTCACTTTGTGGATTCTGTAGCTCTAAAATTTGCTTAGAATCATATTTCACAAGTATTAGAGGTGGTTGGAACAGGAGCCCAAGCAAGGTCCTACTGAACTTTGTAACTCATGAGTCTTTTCTAAGTATGAGGATAGCTGAAGGGAATATCTATCTATCTATCTATCTATCTATCTATCTATCTATCTATCTATCTATCTATCTATCTATCTATTTATCTATCTATCTATTTGTATATACGTATGTATATATGTGTGTATGTGTGTGTTTTGTGAATGTGCAAAAGTGTGTACATGTATACATAGACAAAGGGTACAGGATGATTTTAATATGAAGGGATGATATCTAAAAAATAAAATTAAAGGTTAGAGAGGAATGTATTTGGAGAAGGAGAAAGGGAGAGTAGATTAGAGTAAATTATCTCACATAAAAGAAGCAGGAAAAAACTGTTACAATGAAAGGGAAGAGCAGAAAGGTGAAAGGGAATGGATCAACCTTACTCTCATTGGATTTAGCTTAAGGAGGAAATAACATATACACTCAAATGGGTATTTGCCCTCCAGGAAAGTAGGGGGAAGAGGATAAGAAGGGGAATTATAGAAGGGAGGGCAGACTGGGGAAGAGGATTATTAGAAAAAAATACTTTTGAAAAGGGATAGGGTCAAAGAAGAAAACAGAATAAGTGAGGAGGGCAGGATAGGATGGAGGCAAATACAGTTAGTCTTTCACAATATAGCTACTATGGAAACATTTTTGTAGAACTACACATGTACACCCTATATTGAACTGCCTGTCTTCTCAGCTGGGGTGGATGAGGAGGAAGAAGGGAAATTATCTAGTACTCAATGTTTTAAAAAATACTGAAATTGTTTTTTACATGCAACCAGGAAATAAAATATACAGGCAATAGGATATAGAAACCAATTTTGCTGTATAAAAAGTAAGGGGGGAGGGCAGAGGAGGACATAAAAGAGAACGGATTGGGGGGAGGGGTATTTAGTATGCTTGCTATCTTGGAATAGGGAGCAGGGAAGAGACAGGGACAAAACTTGTACCTCAAAAACTTGTGGAAGTGAATGTTGAAAACTAAAATCATGAATTTAGTTGCTCTGATTTTTTCTAAAAAGTTACAGATCTTGTGAAAGTATTAAGAGGAGAGGAAAACTTTTCATGCCTAAAATTTTATTTAAAAGACTTTTTTGTTGTAATTAAATAGTACCAATAAAGTGCTCTGAGCTCCCCATCCCCCCCAAAAAAAAATAATGTGAGGAGGTATGAAGTGCAATAGCTGAAAATCAGAAGATAAGTAAAATGACTGGTCCATGGCCAGAGTTAGGTACAGATCTCCTGATTCTAAATCTAGTGGTCCTTTAATAATGCTGAAGTGTAGAATGATCAACTCTTATTCTCTTAGTAGTTCTTTTAGGATTATTGATGGGAATTGGAGTCAAGAGATAGGTATTCTTGTATTTAGGAACTATCATCATTGAAAGTATCTAAGATTAGGTTTATTTTTCTTTAAAATGTAAATAATTATACTTTAGTTACCTCATAAGAAGAGTTTACTCTTATATATGCTCACAATTAGGCTTGAAATACATTTTATTATTATTTATAAATGAATAAACTGAAAATGCATAATATTAAGTTTCTTGCCTAGGGGATTACAGAGTGAGAATCTGAGGTCAAATTCAAGCTAGGTCTCTCTAACTTCCAAGGTCAGGACTCACTAAATACTTTGTAAATGTGAGGATTCTTTTTGTTATTATCATTTTATATGAGTGCAACAATTAGTTCAAGATAATTCCTCCCTCCTGCCCCCAATAAGTTACTATATTAAAAGACTAAACTGAGGTGATTTAAAATATAAAGGGAGAAAAATTGATAAAATCAACCTCTTATTGGAGTATTGTAATAAAAAAGAAAACCTTAAAAAAACTATTGACATATCTGTAACTTTTAAATGATATTTGAAAATGTCTCAAAATGAAATGAAGTCAAGAGAACTTCTAGATTATCTTCCATTTACTCCCTCATGGTTGTAAAACAGAAGCAGGAAAACATCAATATAATTTAAATGGCTTCTATAACAGCTTAAATCACACATCTCCACTTTAGGTTATTACTGCTCTCTTTCTTGAGCAGTATGGAAGCAGGTGCTGGAAGGTTGTTCTTGAAACCAAAAAGATCCTGGTTTAAATTTGCCTTTGGTAATTAACTACCTTTGTGACTCTGGGCAAGTCATGGAACCCATCAGCACTCTAGGCACCTCTCCAAAATTGATAATTGTATATAGATACTGATGGGACTTTCTTCACAATGGATTTGTATATACCAATGATGCTATGGTTTCAATTCTAATCCTTTCTGAAAAGTGCTCAGTGGAGGAAAGTGGTAGAATTTTTACTAACCTGTTTTTACATCCCTATTTTGCATCTCTCCCATTCCCCCTTTAAGGAGCATTTCCAATAGTTATGGGGAAAAATAAGGATATGGATCAATTATTATTATTTTACCATAAAAGATTTATACCACAAAACCTAAAGCTATGTATTTTCTAACATTTCCAATATGATTTGTTGTTCTTCAGGAAAAACATTTAGATATTCCAATGACTTGTGAAACTGAATGTAAAGTAACATCATTTTTTGCTTCTTTGCATCTGTAGTATTCTTTTAGACCTTAGGTAATTATTTACCTAAGTTTATAATTAAATAAATAGAGAGGAACAGACAAAGAAAAATATTCACTCTCATATATTTACTTCTCTGGCCAAAACCTGCAACAATTGTTCATTCAGCACACCAGAGATACACGACTGCTGAGTGCAATAAATGATTCAAGATTCCTTTGGTAATGAATAATTCACACAGATAGTGTCATATAACACATTTACAGAATTTCATGGTTCCAACAGCATTTTTTTAAAAGTACAATACATAAAAATTCCCCCATATTCTATTTTTGTGATAAGTTACCTAGTGCTGTAAATTTCTTTATGAAATTTAAATGTAACATGGAAAAATTTCTCCAGCTTTTATAAAATCATGATTACAAATCATAGGATTTGTTGCATTATCAAATCAGTATTCTTAGATGAGGAAAAAGTTTGAAAAACTCTGGTAATGCTCATTCTCTAAAATAGGGAAACTTATTTAACTTACTTTCCAAAGAGGGAAAGTGATTTCAACAGATTGTGTATGATATAGGAGATTAAGGAGTTTCATTGATATGCATAAAGCAATTTAAAGTTTAAAGGCAAAAATTACACAGACAGGAAAAAGCAAAATATAAATGATTTCTAATGGAAATGAAGAGTTAAAAAACTTTAGGTCAAAATTACCAATTGCTTATTTAGTGTTCATAAGAAGAATAGGAAATTTTGAGCAGGACTAGTTTCTTGTAATATTATAAAATTAGACTGCTTATGATTTTATTTTGTCTCCAGTATTCATTTACTTATTAGAAGATCTACAACAAGACATTAGTCTTCAGTATCCTTTTTCCTCATTCTATCAAATAATGCAAATTTAGGAATATCTAGACAGTTGAGGATTTTAAAACCCATACCATGTATTCATGTCAAACAAGATATTATGAAGTTAACATATGAATGGGGGAAAAGAAGCTGTTTTACTTTAGGTTATTATTGTTCATCATTTTGGGATGTATTTTTGTGTTGTTTTATTTTTGGTCTGAAACTTTACATTAATTAATTGTAATGTTGAAACTCCCCTACCAGATATATACTGGCAAGTAATCTGCTAGGACTTTGGGCATGCCCCAACACATGGTACTTCAAGTAAGAGGTGAGAGGAATCATAATTATGATGTCATTGACCTTGACTGACAAGCTAATCTCTTTCACATTTACATATTTGTGGGAACAAGAAGTATGTGGGTGGGGGAGAAGGGGGGAAATGGTAAATAATTACATAAGGTCATGAAAGGAAGGTAATCTTTGAAGGAAAACTGGAGATATGGGACTTCTCAAAACTTAGGGCACAGGGAACCAAGAGTCATGGTTCTCCAGAAACACTTCAAAACTTGGGACAACTCATGTACTATTAAAATTTATCTGTGAGCATTTGCTCTCTTTTGTAGAGATAAAAACATTGGAGAATTTCTCTAATAGAGAGGGTAACATTGCCTCACTTGACTTCCCTAACCTCTTTTCCTTTACCTCTACCTCAGAAATCTGGATGGAAAGAAAATATATAAGCACAGCCCAAGTGACCACGATACAGAATTCTTTCTACCTTAAAACTGATGTTGTTATTGTTGTTGGGCATTTCATTGTTGTGGTGGTAGTGGTGGCACTGATGGAAGGCAAAGAGGTAGGGAAAGGTCATATTGTTGTGTGAAACAACACAAAAAGATAAGTATCTTGTTTCTCTACATCAATTGTTTTATCTGAATGAATTTAGATTGATCAAAGAGAGAAAAATCCCAGAATAGAGAAAATCTAAATAACTGAATTCTTTATCACATGTGGGACGAGTAAACACTTCCAGCGCTTCCAGAGCATGCTTGTTGACATAGGGTTAAATAATTCAAGCATTAAGAGGGATGGCAGTTTGCTAGAGAGAGAAAGCCAATAATACTTAGGATAAAATATTTTAAACAGAAGGTAGGAAGTGCTTAAGTAGAGGCAGTAGTTCCTTTTATCCCAGAAGGCAAAGTGCAGCTTGAAAGGAGGACCATAGGATTGCTAATAGATCAAAATTAAGATTTGAGAGAACCTCACGGACCAGCAAGTCCAACCTTATTACTTTCCTCCATTAGGAAATGAGGACCAAAGAAGTTAAGTGACTTGACCACAGTGGTACTAAATAAAAGAACCAGGATTTGAACATGGGTTCGGAAATTACATATCCAGCCTACTTTCCAGTGTAGCATACTTCCTCCTTTAACCATGCTAGTGCTTCTGAAGAGGAATGAACACTAGGAAACCTTAACCACAAAAAAGGGACTTGGAGTAAGTTATATAAGTAAACATACCCACTGGGTCTCTACTTCAGTTGATAACTGATAGCTCAGCTGGAAGTGTTTGTTATATATTGCTTACATTTATTATCTTTGAGAATTGCCTTAGGACATGGAAATTTTAAGTGACTTCCCTGTGTTCACACTAGTAGCATGTTTAAAAATCAGAATTCAAACCAACTCTTCTTGATTCCAAAGCCATCCCTTTAACCATTACATAGATCTCAATCTCAGTAAATCCACATTGTGAAAACAGGATGGAATCTTAAAAAAAACTGGCAAACTTAATGTTTTAATGTTAATATTAAGGTTTTCTTTTGCTACACTGAGTCAGGTTTTCCCTTTGGGTTAGAGTATGTAAGTAACTCAGGAGCTTAAGATTTCATGCTTATTAATTTTCCTATATGCATGGACAAATAATGAGAATGAGGTTATTACAAGACACTGTAATCTAACCAAAACAAAATGTTCTGTAGCTGTAATGAAGGTAATAGATCTAAGAGGACACATCATTAAACAAAACTTTTCCCTAGATTATCATCCAGGACTTCAGTCATGCTCTCATGATTCTCATTTCTCTTTTAAACCACTCAGGAACAGCATGTTGTAGCTTAAAATTTTCCTCAAATTCTACAGGGTACTCTATCTCATCAAGTATTGGATCATATTTTTTTCACAATATTTATTCATAAATGCCTAAACCAATCTACTAGAACTGGAGGATGTATTTCATCCTCTTGTTACTTTATTTCCTGATGATTTATCTATTTATATTCAAGGCATTTGAGATTTTTTTTCTTGAAATCTTTGGTACTTTCAATCTCCCCTCTCTGCCCTTCTTCCTTTTTCCTTCCTGATTTCTTCCTTTCTGATTGTGCTTTCTTTGGGGGTCATAGGCTGCTCCTACACTGGGAAATAAATGGTTCACCAGCCTAGATCACTTCCCCAACTGACTTTCAGGTTGTCAAAACAAGTGCTAGGTGGATGATGTGCTTTTTCTCTCAAGATTTCTGGAGTGCTACAAAGCTACCCACATGCACAGTGTTGAATTGTGAGGACTTATTCCTGTTTCTATATTCATCAGTTCTCTGGCGTGGCACCAGCAGGTTAGACCTTGATTTCCTTAAAATGGCAGTGTCTCTTTTAACTTAACTAGCAGTACATAGCTTTGCAGCACTGGTGCTGTCAGGTTGTAGTCATTGGCATCCTATTGTTGCTGAATGGCTATGGCAAAACTGGCTGATGATGACTGAGCAAACTTCAGCATCCTGGAGCAGGGGTATCCATGGCACTGGAAATAAAGAGGGGGTGATGATAGTGTATAGAGGTTGACTTTTATGTAAGCTTGTGTCATATCATTGACTTTGCTAGTGTTACTGTACTGCTTTAGGGTGGGATATAGAGAAAAAGGATTGAGTGAGCTCAGAGCCAATGATAATCATTTTCTGGTCTGTTTTTGTTGTTGTTTTGTTACTGTTGTTGTTTTTAAATTATCTCTTGAATTCTGGGTGACAAGACCATCAAAACACCTGAAGTTGCTCTCTCTTTGGTGAATCATTTCTGTTTTGGAGAGGTTTAAGAGATTGTAGAAATCAATATCTGTCATCTTCATGTATTGCCATAACATACTATATTTCAACAAATTTCTTTAAATAGTGATATACATTGCCTCTACTTGTCTCCTTCTGATTGCTTCTAAATAATCCTGTATAATCTATCAATTAAAACTATTCTCTTCTAAATGACATGTTTAATGATTTCTATTCTATACAGAATTTTTTTAAATTCCTGTGACTCCCTGAATCCTTTAGGATCTAATATGAATTCATCTTTTATTTGATTTATTCTTCTTTACAAGGTATTTCCTTCTCATATCTTTAGTCTACTTATATATTATGCCTATCTACATATTTTATGGCCACGCCATACTGTCTGCTTACTATTATTCAAAGACAACATTCCATCTATTATCTCTATAATTCTGAATTAATGCTCCATACCTGGAACATATTCCCACCTTACCTCCATCTCTTGGCTTTCCTGCTTTATTTTAAAACTCAGTTCTTGCTATCCTTCCTAACAACCCCTTCCAGTTGCTACTGTGCTTTAAAAACAAACAAATAAAATCATAAACATTTTGTATATAAAAAAGAACACCATGTTGCAAATTAGTTGAACTGCTCAAAATAAATGCTACTAAAAATATCACCTTACTGACATTTTGGGAATTGTTTTTATAGGAGCGTTTTTACAAATATTTCTGTATTAGTAATACTTGCAAAAAAAAAAGGAAACAAACCACAATAAGAAAAACCATGTAAAAGAATAAAGTGAAAAAGTAAACTTTAATCTGCATTCAGAGTTCATCAGTTCTTAATCTGGATGTGGATATCATTTTCCTTTGTGAGTCCTTCCTTTGTACTTATCTTGGATCTCTGTTGCTGAGAAGAGCTCAATCATTCAAGGCTGATCATCAGTTAATGTTGCTGATACCATGTGCAATGTTTTCTTGCTTCTTGTCATTTAACTTTGCATCAATTTATACAAGTATGTTCAGGTTTTTCTGAAATCTGGCTGTTCACCATCTCTTACTGCACAATAGTACTGTGCTATCTGACAACAGTGAAGCCAAATTACAGAAATTTGGGATACAGCACTCTCCACTCTGGACACAGAGTTCTACTATGACAAAGGGCTCAAAAGTCAAGTAATTGACTGGCAAGATAAGCAAACAGAGGAAGCATGATCAGACTATAGAATCCTTTTTTGGGGACAAAGAGGATCAAACCATAGACCTAGAAGAGAACAATAAACTCAAAACTCTGGCATCAAAAGTCTCCAAGAAAAATATGAATTGGTCACAGGTCATGGAGGGGCTCAAGAAGGATTCTGAAAATCAAGTAAGAGAATTAGACAAAAAATTGGGAAGAGAAATGAGAGTGATGCAAGAAAATAATTTTAAAATGTGTCAACAGTTGCTAAAGGATCCCACCCAAAACAGTGAAGAAAATAGCACCTTAAAAAATAGACTAATTCAAATGGAAAAACAGGTCCAAAATGTCAATGAGGAGGAGAATGGCTTAAAAAGCAGAGTTGGCCAAATGGAACAGGAAGTTCTAAAGCTCACTGAAGAAAATAATTCTTTCTAAATTAGATTGGAGCAAATGGAAGCTAATAACTTTATGATAAATTAAGATATTACAAAACAGATCCTAAAGATTGAAAAAAAAAGTAGAAGGCAATGTGAATTATCTCAATGAAAAAAACACTGACCTGGAAAATAGATCCAGGAGAGATAATTTAAAAATTATTGGACTATCTGAAAGCCATTACCACAAAAAGAACCTAGACATAATCTATCAGGAAATTATCAATGGAAACTGGCTTGATCGTCTGGAACCAGAGGGTGAAAATAGAAGGTGAAAGAATTCACCAATTGCCTTTTGAAAAATCCTCCCCACCCCCCAAAAAAACCTCCTAGGAATGTTATAGTCAAATTCCAGAGTTTCCAGGTCAAGTAGAAAATATTACAAGCAGTCAGAAGAAATCATTTCTGTATCATGGAAACATAATCAGGATAGCACAAGATCAAACACAATCCCTACATTAAGGCATCTCAGGATTTGTATTATTAAACTCCAGAGGTCAAAGGAGTTAGGATTAAAGGCAAGTATCACCTACCCATTAAAACTGACTATAATACTTCAGGGGAAAATATGGATATTCAATGAAATAGAATATGTACAAGCATTCTTGATGAAAAGACTAGAGCTGAAAAAGAAAATTTGACTTTCAAATACAAGAAGCAAGAGAATCATGAAAATATAAATAGGAAAGAGAAATCATAAGAAACTTAGTAAAGTAGAACTCTTTACATTCCTACATGGAAAAATGATATTTGTAAGTCATAAGACTTTTCTCAATATGAGGACAGTTGAAGGGAATATATATGCATATACACATATGTATACGCATATACATATATAATATAATCACACATACATATATATGAATAGGTGGATATATGTGTATATGTGTGTGCATGTGTGTGCATGTGTATATGTAAGTATATATAGAGAGGGCACAGAGTGAGTTGAATATGAAGAGATGATATCTAAAAATAAAATTAAGAGGTGAAAAAGGAAATAATTGGGAGAAGAAGAAAGAGAGATAGAATGGGGCAAATTATTTCACATAAAAGAGGAAAGAGAAAGGTATTACCAGGGTGGGGTAAAGCACAGAGTGGGGGGGGGGGGGTGAAAGGCAATAAGCCAGCCCTATCCTGATTGAATTTGGCTTAAGGAGGGAATAACATATCTACTCAATTGGGGATCTTACCCTACAGAAAAGCAGGGGGGAATGGGATAAGAGTGATTGATGATAGAATGGAGGGCCAATTAGGGGAAGAGGTAGCAAGAAGCAAAAACTTTTGAAAAGGGAAAGAGTCCAAAGAGAAAATAGAATAAATGTGGGACAGAGTAGGATTGAGGGAAATATAGTTAGTTTTCACGATTTACTAATATGGAAATATTTTGCATAACTTTACATGTATAACCTTTATTGAATTGCTTGTCTTCCCATTGGGAGTAGATGAGGAGGGAATAAGGGAGAGAATCTTGTATTGCTTGTCTTCTCATTTGGAGTAGGTGTGGAGGGAAGAAGGGAGAGAATCTGGTACTTAAAGTTTTAAAACAAATGTTAAAAAATATGCTACATCCAATTGGGGAAAAAAAAGGATACGTAGAAAATGGAGTATAGAGATCCATCTTCCCCTACAATAAAGTGAGGGGGAGTGGGAGAAGGTAAGGGATAGAGCAGCATATAACAGAGAGTAAACTGGGGGAAGGGGTAATCATTATGCTTGCCACCTTAAAGCACAGGTAGAAGAGAAATGGGGAGAATATTTGTAACTCAAACTCTTATGGAAATGAACGTTGAAAACTAAAAATGAATAAATAGAATTGGGGGAAAGAAACACATGTTGAAAACTACATGTAGTTGAAAAAAGATGCTATTTACAAAAATGCTCACATTCTAATTGGGTGAGATCATGTCAATAAATGCACATTTAAAAATGTATATAGATAATCAATTGGCAATTATCTCAGAGAGGAATAAACTAATAGCTGGAGATGTTGGACACTTACAGAATGGAGAACATGAATTGAATCTTGAAGGAAGCCAAGGAAATAAATAAGGAAGGTATATGAGATGATGGAAGGTATATGAGATGTACTGTGGTAGACAGCCAGGGCAAAGGTAAAAGAGACAGGAGTGGAGAGGGAAAGTTTTGGCAGGTTCCACCAAGGAGGAAATGGTCTGAGCAGAGCCCTTGTAACAGATTACATGTTGGATGAATAAAATAAGTTAAGTTCAAAGAAACTAATTCCTAAACTGGTCATATGACGAAAAAGAAATTTGGTGACACTCACTCTCAAAGACCAAAGAAGGTATTGCAAAGATACTGTGATCAATGTCACTAAAAGTAGGAACACACTGCCAAAATTAGATATCTTTGAAGTATATACTTGTTGGGTACAAAAAGCATTGTAAGGATAAATAATCAATGCTTCCTATCCCTCATCTAATTTGATTAAGTTGTTCAATATGATTGCTGTCTCTTTGAGAATTAAGCAAGACATTCAGCATTGCCTGAGCAACAATCATATATGAGATACCATTCATAAAACTGAAAAATAGAAGATCTAGAGTTCCTACTTTCAGAAATCATGTAATATTATTGAGAAGAAAATAACTAACAACAACAACAACAACAAATCCCTAATGAACAACATAAGACAGATGTAATTCACAGCGCATTATGGGAAGGGACTAATGTAGTTCAAGGAAAGAAGAGATCATTGAGAGCAGAAATGGGGCAGCTTAATCTAATGTTGGAGAGTAGAACTTTAAGGACATTCTTGATTTTAATTGGTAAAATACGGAGAGGCAGCAGAGAAAGGTAGAGAAGTAGGAGGAAAGGCAAGAAGAGAGGATAAAAATAAGCCTGGCCATGAAACAGTGATTATGTGGCTTACAAATAAGAGTGTTGTTTTATGATTGGAAAAAAAACTATATGGATGACATTGAACCTGATGGGGGGGGCACTGAAATTAGACTCAAGAATTTGTACTTTTTTTACAAGGGGTAGATTCACAGAGCAAGTATAGTACAGAACTTGTCCCAGTCAGAGTCATGACTCCATGTAAACAGATCAATCTCAAGGACTAAAGAAGAGAGAGAGGAGAAAGAAATAGAGAGAGGGGAAGAGAGGAAGAGAGGAAGAGAGGGAGAGAGGGAGGGAAAGAGGGAGGGGGAGAAAGAAAGAGAGACAGAGACAGAGAGAGAGAGAGAGAGAGAGAGAGAGAGAGAGAGAGAGAGAGAAAGAGAATCAAGAGAATCAATGTCTGAAACAACAAATGTAGACTGGGAATAAGGAAAAAGAATGAAGGAATAGAAAAAAAAGCTGGAGAGGTTAGAGAACTGTGATGTTTTAATGGTATGAGAGTTACAGAAAAGGGGATCACTCTCACAAATGCCCTTTCCTTTTTACTTTAATTTGCAAATCTTAAGAGACCCAAAATTTGATAATTATTAAATAAAATATAGAAACTAATTGGACAGGTAGAGGGACTGAAAACAGATTTGCACTTAAAAACAGGTAATTAATAGGCAGGTAATGTCAGACAAGCTGCAAATCCATGAAGAAATATCAATCCTCTATTTAAGAAATTTCTGTTTATCACAGTTTAGGAAAAAATACAACTTTCATAAACATCTATTAATTTTCAAAAGGTTTTAAATGAAGTTTAGAATATGTAAGGACAAGAAAATTAATCTAGCCAGTATTCTGTTCTTTTAAAAAGTTAAAAAAGCAAGACTTACTGTCTTTAGTAGGATTTTATATCAAATGACTTATTCTAATTAGTATACATGATTTTTACAAGCAGAAATTTTACCCTAAAATTCTCAAAGTAATATTGCACATATGAATTGTTGAATAATATAGGGTAATCACAAACTAGTTTCACTGGTTTGCAATGTATAACAAAATACAACCTAACGCTGGATTTCAGATATGCCTGCGGTTAACAGAATTATATTATCAAGTCCAAATGCTTTTATGGTTCTATTGTACATATATATATATATATATTTATTATATATTATCCAATTATATGTTATATATAATATGTATTATATAATATTATATAATGATATGTATAATATATATTTTTTCTACCCCTACATACAACCATTCTAGCCTAAACTGAGTTCAAAATCCAACAAGAATGAAAAAGCCAAAAGATGAAGCACTTAGAGATATGTGACTCAAAACAAAAGTTCTAACAAATTATGTTGATTATGCATCAGAATGTTTCTTTACCCTACATATATCATTTGCAATTTGGGAGAAAATAATTTACTGCTTTCCAAGTAGTCAGTGAGAATATAAGGGCTAGGAAAAATATCAGATTATAATAATGACAATAAAATATAAAAATGTGCATCTATAAGACTCCACATCAATTCCCCTATTCTAAGTACAAGGAAATTTAATACTTAATAATTTCTTAATGGACTAAAGACATTTTTGTCATGAATAACACCTTTCTTATTTCTTTTCTTTATTTAAAATAAAGAAATTGTGCTTACAAGGCTATTAATCAAGAGTCAGTATGGCATGGTGAAAATAGGACTAGATTTTTAATAGGGAAGACATAAGTTCAAAAGTGTTATCTAAAACTTAGTTTCATGACTGAGCAAGTAGTGTGCTTGTGGGTTGCACCAGCACAGACCCAAGACCAGACCACAGCAGATCCAGAGCAAGCTACAAAAGGTATCCATGGATAGGATTCTCACATCAATGAAAGTTATTGGCTTTCAAAAGGTTGACAATTGATTGACAATATTTAATATAACAAAGAAAAGTAACAACTCTGTCAGGATCATGTTTTCTACAACTCATCATTCTTTTTGTCAAATGGTATTTTCCTCAGTGTACAAAGTTATAACTGCATAGCATTAATAATAATATCATATGTGGATGGCATGAAAGAAAAATAGACATTCCTCAAGGAGAACATGCTTTAGAATAGTGGTTCTCAACCTTCCTAATGCCATGACCGACTAATACACGTATGTGTGAGGATCTGCATGTGGGTGGGCCCACCTGGAGATGGATAAAGGAGCAGTGTCTTGGTTTCTAAGACCATTGCGTGTTTTCTGATGGTCTTAGGTGGCCCCTGTGAAAGGATCATTCAATCCCCAAAGGGGTCACAACCTACAGGTTGAGAACTGCTGCTTTGGAAGAACCCATTTTAATATGATTGCATTGATAAGCATTTAATCTTGAAAAACACTGTAATTGGTAAACCTTAAACAATATATTTATCAGAGAGAGGATTATAGATTGCAGCTAGCCCAAGTACCCTTGAGTAATTGAGGATGTTAGAAAAAGGTACAGAGGGGAAAGAGGGAAGACAGTGGAGTGAAAGCAGAAACTCACCCAAACTCCTCCATGAATTCCCTCAGTAATCTCTAAAAGTGAAACTGAATGGATTTTAGAATGACAGGATCCATTGAGAGACAGATTGTGGCAGATTTCCAGTCCAGAAAAGTGTGCACATAGGATAAGGCAGGGGGAGTGTAGAGTACTTGTGGGCTGCACCAGCACAGACCCAAGACCAGACCACAGCAGACCCGGAGCAAGCCCCAGAAAGTAAATCTACCCACAGCAGGAGTGATTCATAGACCTCTCAACACAGGAGAGAGGATCCATTGAGCTGGGTTAAGAGATAAACACAAGGTGGACTGTGACAACAACTACTCCTGGGGCTATCAACCCTTAGCCTGGTTGTTGAAAATCACCTACCAGAACTTCCAGGAACCAACATAGCAGAATAAACCCTAGATGCCCCAATCCCCCTCCATGATCCTGAAAATCCTGAGATTCTTGCCCCAGTGTAAAATCTCAAAATAGTTGAACCAGTGGCAGGCTTGGGGGTTCCTACAGGAAGAGTGTGACTGAGGCTGTGCCAAGCCTGAAGTGAAGTGTCGGAAGCATCCCAACAAACCCCATCTCAGCTGACCAGCCAGAAATACAGAAGCCCAGGAGAGTGGAGGCAGCAAGCACTAACATTAGAAGCTCTGGTGTGCCTTAGCACAATCAGGGGAATCTGCAGACACTAGCTAAGTGGTCACCAGTTGCTCAGGCTGTCTGAGCTCTAGCCCAGGGGCACAGAGGTAGAAACCTGAAGTGGCCAGACCACTCTGTCCTCACACCTTATTGTGTAAGCCTCAAAATAAGCCAGGGGAAACACTGAAAGTCGTGGCCTTGCCCTCAGTCTACACACCCAGAGGCTAGAGCACACAAAGGCAACAATCATGTCCCTAGCTCCCAGATCAAGAAGCATGGGTCAGAGCCCTCTATACCCCAGAAGCAGAAATCCACTTTAAAATCCAGGAAATGGACAATCACAATGGGCAAGAAGAAAGTTAGAAAAAACAAAATGAAAGATGAATGAATTATATTATTGTGAACAAGAAGTATCAATTTCAGAAGGGGACAACATTGCCTCTATGCCCACACCTAAGACCACAGAAGGAAATATGAATGGTCTCAGACCATGAAATAATTCCTGGAGGAACTCAAGAATGATTTCAAAAGTGAAATTGGAGAGGTAGAAGACAAATTTGCCAATTCTTTTAAAATTACAATTGAAAAATGGGGGAAAATCTCCCTGAAGAAAATAATCCCTTAAAAATAAAATTAGTGAATTGGGAAGGGAGGTTTAGAATCTAACTGGAAAAATACCTCCCTAAAATGAAATCTGAACATATAGCAAAGGAGCTTCCAAAACTAACTGATTAAAATAATTCAATAAAAACTAGAATCAGTCAAATCAAAGCTAATGACTCTATGAAGCATCAAGAATCATTTAAACAACATCTAAAGACTGAAAAATTAAGGAAAAAGTAAAATATCTCACTGGAAAAAAATTTCCAAGAGAAGAGATCGAGGATAGATAATTTAAGAATTATTGGCCTACTGGAAACAATATTTTTAAAAAAGCCTGGACAACATCCTCTAAGAAAATATCAAAGAAAATTTCCTTTAGGTCCTAGAACCAGAGGGAAAAAGAGTTATGAAAAGAATTCAATGAACACCTCCTGAAAGAAATCCCAAATTTAAAACTCCAAGAAACATTGTAGACAAATTCAAGAATTATGAGGTCAAGGAGAAAATATTGGAGTCAGTCAGAAAGATGATTCAAATTGCAGAACTACTGTCAGGATTATACAGAACCTAGGAGCTTCTACATTAAAATATAAGACAAAAGACCTTGGGCTGCAGTCTATAATGGTTATGGGATTTGCAGATCTTCCATTCCCCTTGCACTTTCTTACAAAGCAGGAAGAGTTGGTGCAGAAAGAAGCCGGAGCTGGGCTGTAGCCAGTGTGGTAAATTAAAGCAGTGTGGCAGTGGCATGAACTCCTTTTTTTAAGCAAGATAGAATTTCTACTAAGGACTCCTACTGAGGACTGCTGGGGATGGGAATTTTGAGGGTCCTCAGCTGCTGGGAGCGAGGTGTGTGGACTTTGAGCAGTTGCCATAAGTGAGGAGAGGAGGATCTTTGCCCAATTTAGCCTGTTCTGTTTTGAAGGCTTGAGAATGTGGGTGTTTACTGCATTAACTACATGTGATAACTCTGTAGCTACTGAAATGGCTTTGACTTTCTGGTTTGGGGACGCAGTTTTCTGGTATTTGCATGAATGCTCTAGCTATGTCCCCCATGTAGTGAGCTGTTACATCTTATGATTAATAATCATATCAGCATATTTATAGTTATTATAAGCATTATTAATACTGCATTGTTGATATACAACCAAGGATCAATTATCCAGCAAAATTAAGCATAACCTTTCAGGCAAGGAGATGGTTATTCAATGAAATAAGATGCTTCCAGACATTCCTGATGAAAAAGCCAGAGCTCAATGGAAAATTTTATCTCCAAATACAAAATTCAAGAGAGACATAAGAAGGCAAACAAGAAACACACACACACAATTTGTGATTCAACAAAAATTAAACTGTTTACATCCCTATATGGGAAGTTTATAGCTGTCAATATTGAGAACTGTCTAATTATTGCAACATTTAAATGGGATGTACATAGATACAAGCTGTGGGTATAAATTAACAAACCAAATGATGAAAAAATATTAAGGGGTGCAAAGGGATTGTAATGGGAGTAATAGAAAGGAGGAGGCAGAAAAGAGTAAGTTATGCCACATGAAGAGGCTTTAAAAAAACTAAAGTAGAGAGAAAGAAGAGAGGGAGATGAATGTTATATGAACTCATTGGTTTTTGTTCAAGAAGGAATAACATAATCAATTAAGTATAGGATTCTAACATGAAGAGATGAAAAAACTCATTACACTAAAGGGAAAGGAGGGAGGGAGAGGAGCACTGTATGGAATTTACTCTCATTAGACTGGGTTCAAGGAAGGAAAGACATAATTTGTTAAGTACAAAAACCTATTGTGCCCTACAGGCAGTAGGAGGGGCAAGGGAAAAACGGAGGAGTGGTTAGAATTGAGGGAAAAAGTAGTAAGAGAAAAGAATAGGTAAAGGGAAAGGGGTGAATTAGGAGGGAATACTGAGGGAGGCAGTGGTCAAAAGGAAAACTCTTAATGATGAGAAGGGAGAAAGCAGAAAGAAAAGCATAAACAGGGGAAGGAATAGGATGGAGGGAAAGACACAGGTAGTAATCATAACTGTGAATCTGAATGGAATGAACTCTCCCATAAAATGGAGGCAGATAGGAGAATGAATTAAAAATCATAATCTTACAATATGCTATGTACAAGAAAAACATTTGAAACAGGGGGATGTACACAGGGTAAAAGTAAAAGGCTGGAGGAGAATATATTATTCTTCATATAAAGTAAAAAAAAAAGTAGGGGTAGCAATCCTTATTTAGTTCTAAAAGCAAAAAGACACCTAATTAAAAGAGAAAATGAAGGAAACTATATCCTGCTCAAAAGCACCACAGAAAATGAAGCAATATCATTACTAAACATATACATACCAAGAGGTATAGCATCCAGATTCTTAGAGGAGAACATAAGGGAATTAGAGGAAGAAATAGAGAGTTAAACTATATAGTGAGGAACTTCAATCTACCTCTCTCTGAACTTGATAAATCCAAACTCAAAATAAACAAAAAAGAAATTAAGGATGTTAATAGAATTTTAGAGGAGGTAGATGTCACAAACCTCTGGAGAAAACTGAATGGAGATAAAAAGGAATATACCTTCTTCTCAGTGGTACATGACACACATACAAAAATTGACCAGGTACTGGGGCATGAAAACCTGACAATTCAGTGCAGAGAGGCAGACATATTAAATGTGTCTTCCTCAGAGCATGATGCAATAAAAATTATATATAATAAAGGGCCATGGAAAGAAAGACTAAAAAAATTGGAAACTAAATAATTTAATCCTAAAGAATGAGTGGGTCTCTATTTCTTTATAGAAATAATCAGAAACCTCATTCAAGAGAATGACAATAATGAGACAACATACCAAAACTTGAGGAATGTAGCAAAATCTGTTCTTAGGGAATGTTTTATATCTCTGGAGGCATACATGAATAAAATAGGAAAATATAGGTCAATAAATTGGGCATGTAACTGAAAAAGCTAGTAAACGAAGAAACTGAAAATCCCCAATTAAGTACTAAATTAGAAACACTGAAAACCAAAGGGGAAATTAATAAAATTGAAATTAAGGAAACTATTGAATTAATGAATAAAAATAACAGCAGGTTTTATGGAAAAAACAATAAAATTGAGAGACCTTTGATTATTATAATAAAAAGAAAGAAGAAATCAAACTATGAGCATCAGTAATGAAAATGGTTAATCCACCTCTAATGAAGAGGAAATTAAAACAATAATGAGGGATTATTTTGCCCAATTGAATGCCTATAAATTTGACAGTCTTAATGAAATGGATAAATATTTATGAAAATATAAGTTGCCCAGAAAGACTGAAAGGAAGGAAATTATTTAAATAACCCCATATCAGAAAAAGAAATTGAACAAGTCATCAATGAACTCCCTAGGGGAAAAAATCTCTAGGACCAGATGGATTTATTAGCAATTTCTATAAAACATTTAAAGAACAATTGATTTTAATGCCTTACAAACTATTTGGGAAAATTGGGGAAGGAGTCTGACCAATTTTGTTATGACACAAATATGTTATTGATACACAAATTGGGAAGAGAAAAAAATGGAGAAAGGAAATTATAGACCAATTTCCTTCATGAATATGGATGCAAAAAATTATTTAAAGTATTAATAAAAAGACTACAGCAATTTATCACAAGAAAAATGTCCTTTGATATGATAGGATTTATTACAGGAATGCAAGGATGTTTCCATATTAGGAAAACAATCACTATAACTGATCATATCAACAATAAAACTAATAGAAACCATACAATTATCTCAATAGGTGCAGAAAAAGCTTTTGACAAATACAACCCCCATTACTATTAATAACACTAGAAAGTATAGGAATAAATGGAGTCTTCCTTAAAATAATAAGCAGCATCTATTTAAAGCCATTGACAAGTGTTACATGGAATGGGGATAAGATAGAAGCAGTTCCAATAAGATCAGGGGGGTAAAACAAGGATGTATACTATAACCTCTCTTATTCAATTTGCTACTAAAAATGTTGGCAATAGAAATAAGAGAAGAAAAAGAAATTGAAGGAATTGAATTAGGTAAAGAAGGGACTAAACCATCACTCTTTGCAGATGATATGATAATATACTTAGAGAATCCTGGAGAATAAAGGAAAAAAACTACTTGAGGCAATAAATAAATTTGGCAAAGTTGCAGGATATAAAATGAACCCATATAAGTCCTCAGCATTCCTATATATGTCTAATGAAATCCAACAGCAAGAGACAGAAAGAGAAATTCCATTTAAAGTTACTGTAGACATAAAGTATCTTGGAATCTAGCTGTCAAACAAACCCAGGATCTACATGAAAACAATTACAAAACAGTTTTCACAAAATAAATTTAGATCTAAATAACTGGAAAAACATCAGCTACTCATGGTTTGGTTGACCTAATATAATAAAAATGATGATTTTACCTAAATTAATTTACCCATTTAGTGCCATAACAATCAATCTAGCAAAATATTATTTATTAACTCTAGAAAAAATAGTAACAAAATTAATTTGGAAGAGTTAAAAGGTCCAGAATATCACAGGAACTAATGAAAGCAATGTTCAGGAAGGTGGCCTAGGCATACCAGATTTTAATCTATATTACAAAGCAGTAGTCGTCAGAACTACATGGTACTGGTTGAGGGATAGAGTAGAGGATGAGTAGAATAGATTAGGTGCATAAGACACTGCAGTCAATGTATATAGTAATCTACTGTTTGATAAAACCAAAGTCCCCAGCTTTGGGGATAAAAACACACTATATAGAAAAAAAACTGATAAGAAAACTGGAAAATAGTATTGCAGAACCTGCACATAGATCAATATCTTATACCATTGTAATAGCAAGCAAAGAAGCAGTTCACACCTTGTTTCAGTTCAAGTTTCTTTTGAGCCTTGTATCAAGTCTGTTAAGAAACAGAATGTGTCATTGGATGTCTTGGGGGTGGAGCCAAGATGGCAACATAGAAGCAACAAAACTCCGCAGCTCCCACACAACCAACCTAAAAACCTATAAAATGGGACTCTAAACAAATTTGACATTCAAACACAAGAAGCATGACAAGGTAAACATTGGAAAGAAATCATAAGGAACTTATCAAAGTTGAACTATTTACATGGGAAAATGGAAAAACAATAATAGTGACTTATGAAACTTTTCTTAGTATGAGGATAGGTGAA
>CM053595.1:37847478-37873625 GCA_028646575.1 Pseudocheirus occidentalis | reverse complement strand
AATAGAAAGAATCTAGAATTTAAAGCTCTGCAATACTGGCAATACCAAAGATATACAGGGGCTGGGGTAGGTAGACCCTCCCTGTCCTACCAGAAAGTAAGACAGCAGAACAGGTGAGGGGCTTTACAGTGGGATTGCTGTTTTAGTGTTGGGGTAGGGGAATGATGGGGAGAAAAAACATAATTCAAAAATCTCATGAAAATCAGTGATGTAAACAAGAAAACAAATGAAAAAATAAAGTAAAATTAAAAAAAAACAAAAAAAAATACTTCTAACGATATGTTCCTGAAAGTATTTCTTATTACTCTTTGGTTTAGAAAATTTTCGTTATTTTCTTTAGTTTTCATATTTTAAAGTAATCAAAACTGAACTTTGTCGAGTTTAATAGGTTAAAAAATGATCCCTGTGTAGCTACCTAATTTTTTGCAACTGATTTTATGTGTTCTTTATAATAGCAAAGAATCCAAGTGACAAATGTTTGAAGTATATAATCTGGCAGTTCTCAAGGGAAAAATCCAAGCTATCTTTAATCATATGGGGTAAAAATAGCTTCAAGTTGCTAACAATTATAAAGTGTAAATTAGGGCAACTGTGAGTTCTCTCTTAATATCCATAATATTGGAAAATTTTATTAAAATGAAAAAACAAATGTTGGAGGGAATGCAAAAAAATGGCATGTAAATGCACTCTGGTGGAGCTGTTGACTTGGTACAACCATTCTGGAAAGTGATTTGGAACTGAATCAAAAAAGCTGCTAAACAGTGAGTGGTCTTTGACCCAGTAACAACATTAATAGTCATATGCCTCTAGGAGACAAAAGAAGGAAGGAAAGCTCTTACATGCATAAAAATTTAGAACTGTTCTTTGGATGTGTGTGTGTGTGTATGCATATGGTGGCAAAAAACTGGTATCTAGAGTAATATACATCAGAGGAACACTGAACGAATTATGGAATCAAGATATAATGCAATATAGTTGTAATGCAATTTAGAAGAAATGAAGAAAAATTGTTTCAGGGTAAGTTTAGGTGAATTTTATGAATTGATACTGACTGAAGAGATGTGAACCAGGAGAAAAATTTAAACTGTAACAGCTAAACTGTAAAAGTGAACCTTTGGAAAATGTAAGGACTCAAATCAACACACAGATCATTTAGGGTTCCAGAGGACTGGTAATGGAGAATCCTACTTATTTCTTCACAGAAATGTAATGGACTAACCTGTAGAATGAAGACATAATAGGTATTTTTTTAGTTCAGAGATAACAAATTAGGAAATTTGTTCTGCTTCACTACGCATATCTGGTATAAGAGTTTTGTTTCCTTTGGGGGGGTAGTAAGGGATGGAGGTATGATGAAGAAAAAGTAAATTCTTGATCAATAAAAATGAAATTTAATTAAAAATAAAAGTAAATCAAGAGAAAATGAGATTATTATTAGTATACTCTTTGGTCATTGGAAACTTGCTGACCAGATAGTCATCTAGCATATATAAGATATTCTTTACCTTTAGAATTTCTTGAGAAATTCACAAAGCACTCTCATGTCTTCTTGTGTATGTGTTACTTTCTGATATCTCAATTCACATAGGAGTAAGGTTGAAATCAGATTAAGATTAAATGAAATGAAATGAAATCAGATGAAGATCAGATTAATTCTTCTATTTATTCTGGGTAATAGGAAATGTTAAGGTCCCAAGAGTAGATTATTTTCTTAGGAAGAAAGCGTATGAAGAAAAGTAGGGGGCCGAGAATGGGTTTTGTAAAATGCATAGATTTAATGCATAGAAGGAAGACAAGTCTGCAAAAGAAACACAAGAGAACTTGAAAAAAATTGTGCTGTTATAAAAACACAGGAGAATCAAATACTTAAAAATTGAAACAAAATACATTAATTACACTAATAATCATTTATTAAGTACTTATTAAACATTTATTAAATGTAAAAATATGTTCACAGTATTTTGCTAGTTTTTTTCAAATACTATTTTCCTCAAAGATCTTAAATTCTACTGGAGAAATGCCACATTCATAGCACTGAATAAACATAGTAATTTCAAGAATCAAAGAGTGCTATTAACTGTGGAGATCAAGACCATTTATAGGGAGTTGTAATGTCATGCATGAGCAGCTTCCCAAAACAATGCTACTGTGAACAGCTTGTAAGGTTCTGATTATACAGGATAGTGAACACTCCATTTATTCCATAACAAATCAAGGCATACATTTACAACTCACAATATAATATTTACAACATTACATCTTATCACAGAAAATCATAATATAGTGTTGACAACAGCTTAATATCTAAAATGTCCACATAGTTTTCACCAAAGTGCCGCAGTATTAAGAATAAAGAACAAAAGAATAATCATATGGCTTCCCGAAGGAGGTTTGCCTCCTCACTCACTCATTCAGTCATCTCACAGTACAATAATCAATCTTCCACTCATGGGGCAATTTTAGATTAACTTAATCTTTCACTTATCTAGCAATCAGTCACTAAGCATCGTTAATCACTAAATACAAATCATTAGAAAATTACACAAACTCTCCACCCTTTAAATTTCATCAGTCACTCTATATCGAAGGAGAGGCCTTTTCTTCATCTTGACTCATGGTAGTCCCTCAGATTCCCTGGATCCCCTTCCATGGTCCCAGCTTCTACCTGAATCCACCAAACAGTCACCTGGATTCAGAAGCAGACAGTCCCCAGGTCCTTGTCCAGTCCTCTGGGAAGTTCCTGGTACACACTGAAGCTCACAGGGTCCAGTACATCTCAAAACCTTCACCACTTCTGTTGCCAGGAACTCAAGGATTAACCAAGCCACAAACAAACAAAATCTTATCCTAGTAGTCATGTTTCTTCAGTCCTCTAGCAGTTCAGGTTGCACTAGGACCCAGAAGGAATCTCAGCCTTCCAGGTGGCCTTCCAGGTGGCTTTTCAGGCAACTTCATCCTTCACCAGATTCTGGTCTCATTGAAAACTCCAACTCAGTTCTCAGTCCAGCAGCCTAGCTTCCAGATGCTGTGAAAATTCTGTTCCCTCCACCAGGAGCCACCAGGAGGAAAATTCTTGATTCTGTCTCTCTGTCTCTGGAACTCTTCTTACACACACAGACACACAGACACACAGACACACACACACACACACACACACACACACACACACATTAACTTCCTGTCTCAGCCAACCCCTTCCTGTTTTGTCAGCAACAGGAGACAGAGTTTACACCTCCTGTTTCTTTCAAGAGGCACTTAGCCCTAAGTTACTAAGGGCTTAGTATCTGATAAATTAATTACCATTATAGCAGTAACATTTCATCTGAACTTTGATGGAAGAAAGAAATTTCACAGGGTCCATTGTCAAAAGTAGTGTCTTCTGACAGATTATTGTCAGAGAGGGTGTTGTGTGTGTGTGTGCATATGAATGTGTATGTGCACATGTCTGCATGTGTGTTTATCTGACTAGCGTATCTTTTGGACAGGAATGAATAATACTATATTGCCAGCCACAAGCAAAGGACTGGTTCTGTGAAAAGCTTTAAGGTTCTGATCACATAGTATAGTGAACTCTCTATTCAGCAATAAACTAAGGTAAAACATTCACAGAAACCAAAGTATAGGATTCACAATGATATAACATATCAACTTATCACTAAAGTGGCTACATAGTTTTTTTAAGATATAATTCAGTAAGTCCTTAAATCAATAGTCCTTAAGGAGTGAAGGAGCAATCGTCCTTAAGGAATACAAAGTACAAAGATCAAAGTTTTCCCACTCCTAGGTCACTTTGTTTTAATTTCTCAGTCAAAAAATCTCCTTTGTTCTTGATTGGAGATTAGTCTCCAATCATCCTTAACTCTGTCATCCTTAAGGGGTACAAGGAACAAAGTACAAAGTTCTCCCACCCCTAGGTCACAGAAAATCATGATCTTCTCTGTCAGTACTAAATACCCAAGGAGAAGTCTTTTCATCTTGACTTGAGGCTGGCTGTCAGATTCCATGGTTCTTTTTCCATGGGTCCAAGTCTTGTCTAAAACTACCCAACTGTCACCTGTATTCACAGGCAGGCAGCTCTTAGCTCCTTGTCTAGTTCCTCATCCACTTCCTCATATAGCTCCCATTCCATATTGAAGCTCAGAGTGTCCAGTCAACCTCAAGTTCTTCACAGTTTCTGTTTCTGGGTAGACAAAGCTTAACAGAGCTAAAACAACATTCACACACATTGCTAGCACCATCATCAATTCACTGCCTGCCTGTGAGATCAACATAGACCCACAAACGAGATCTGAGAAGTCAACACAAATCATTAGCATAGGACCTAGTCCTGGGGCTAGCATAGGTCCCAGGACCTCTGAAACCCTCCTCCAGGACTTCTGTAAATAGAAAACAAAAAAATCCTCTTTCAGGGCTTCCCATAAGGTCCCATGGCTTCTGTACAAAGCATCACACAGTAAAATCAACACAAACAGAGTGCCAGCCACCACAAGTGTTAACTTCTCAGTTCTACTCTGTTCCAGCTGTATGTGAGCTAATGCTCCCCCCTGTTCCACCCATCTCTTACATCCTTCCTGTTCCTATCTTTGGGAAGTCCCTCCTACTGTGGGATTCACTGTTTCTGCTTCTTAACAAAGACAATATAATCAGGGCAAGGCTCAAAGACATTTTAACTGAAACTAGGTGCTAAATAATTAAATAACTGAAACAAAGTGCTAACTATTTGTTTGCTTGTCATTACAAATACCTAAAGGGAAAAATTCCAAATGCAGACAAAAAGGTAGAGGAGAAATGAGATCACAGAGGGCCTTAAACTCCAGACTGAGGAATTTATATTTTACCTTAGTGGCATTAAAAAGCATTGGATGGTTTTTTGAGTCATATAATGAGATGGTTAGATCCATGTTTTAGGAATAACAATTTTGTAGTGATGTGAACAATGTATTAGTGAAGAAAAATTCTGAAAGCAAAGAAATTAACTTGAAGGCTATTGTTGTTTGATTATTCTTTTTTTTCAGTTGAAGCCAATTCTTTATGACCCCATATGGGGTTTTCATGACAAAAATATTGAAGTCATTTGCTATTTCCTTCTCTAGATTACTTTACAGATGAGGAACTGAGGAAAATATAATAGAGTGACTTTCCTAGGGTCACACAGCTAGTAAGTGTCTGAGGCTTGATTTGACCTCTGGAAAATGAGGAACGGCACTCTATCCACTGTGCTGCCCCCAGAAGTTTACCACAATACTTCATATGAAAGGAATTATGTACTTGGACTATGAGTGCAGGTTGTGTGAGTGCAGAGATCAAGAAGAAATGTTAGAGATGATTGTAGACATTGAACTGACAAAACTTAGCAAACAGTTGGATATGGGAGCTAGGGAAACTCATGAGTCATAAATAACTCCCTAACTGTGTTATTAAGTTACTGCAAGATGATAATTCTTTCAGCTGAAGTAAAGAAGTTGAGAAAGGGATATGGTTTGAAGAGAGGATTATACTGAGTTGAATTTTATACATTTTCATTTTTTACGATAAGTACTTGATATCTAGATGTAAATGTCCAGTACACAGTTCCTAATATGTAATGAATTTGAGAGGAGTATTTTGTGGATATATGGATTTTGGAATAATTTGCATGAAGATAAAATTTACCATCATCAATTTATAAGTTCTCTGTCAGCCAAAATAATGATGACATATAAATAACTTATTTTCATGTCTATTTTGTATTTTCTTTCAAATTGAATCATCTTATTTATTCTTTTCTCTAACAGTCCATACTCATTACTTCTTAGAAAACCATTTTGATATCCTCTTTTTATATGATTTCCACAAGTTACTCTTTCATATAGCATATTGTAATACATAATAAATTAAATTTTGTTCTATATAAAGATTCTATCGAAATATATTTTATGCTTAAGTTACCTATGTGAGTAATAGTTTTAGTGAATGACCATTAATTATTTTGTGATTATAGATAAAGCCTAGAACCATGATTTGATTAGAAATGGCAAATCTTAGAAGAGAAGAGTCCTTCTACCAAGGAATGTAGACACTTTCCTACCAAGTTACAACTTTAGACAAATAACTAGAATATTGAGAAGTTAGCTGATGTGTGTAATTGGAAAGCACAGAAGTAGTTGACATCTCATTTTAGCTATTGAATTAACACCTTATTTAAGTTCAGGCCTCTTTTGAGACTTCTATAAAGTCTGTTAAGAAACAGAATGTGTGAACCCCCACAACTTGTGAACCCTAGAACTTGTGAACTCCTGCGGAGAGGCCAATGACTATATAAGGAGCGCCCCAGGGCTAGAGACAACAGGAAAGAGAAACTGAGAAGAGGACTCTTGTGGTGGCAGAGTCAAGAAGGAGAAAACTTGTGTTATCCTGGCACTCTGCTCTGTCTGTACTGATGGTTTTTTTTTTTATGATACTTTGTACAGAAGCCCTGGGACCTTACGAGAAGCCTTGAAAGATTTTTCTGGTTGTATGTTTATAGAAATCCTGGAGGAGGGTTTTGGCGGTCCTTGCACTTAGCCTATGATTTGTGTTAATCTCTTGTACCTTGTTTGTAGGTCTGTGTTGATTTCTATGTTGGTGATTTGTGTTGATTTATCAGAAATTGTTGGTGGGTCTGAGTTGATTTCACAGGCAGATAGTGAATTGATGATGTTGCCAGCAATGTATATGAATGTTATTGTGGCTCTATCAAGCTTTGTCTTCCCAGAAACAGGAACAATAAAGTACTTGAGGTGGACTGGACACTGTGAACTTCAATTTGAATGGAAACTGGATGAAGAACTGGAAAAAGGAGCTGGACAAGGAACTGGGAGCTGCCTGCCTTTGAACCCCGGTGACAGTTGGAACTGGGACCATGGAAGCTGAGAGCCAGCCTCAAGTCAAGCTGAAAGAAGACTTTACTTGGATACTGTGTACTTACTGAGAAGATTATGATTTACTGTGAGGTAGGGGTAGAAAACTTTGACTTTTGCACTTTGTTATTGAATTAAGGATTTTGTGATTGAATATATCAGTGGTTCTCAAACTTCCCAATGCCACAACCCTTTGATACTCATATGTAGGCATATCTACATGTGGGCAGATCTGCCTGGAAATGGATAGAGGAACAGTGTCTAGGTTCCAAAGACCATTGGAAATATGTGTTTTCCAATGGTCTTAGGCAACCCTTGTGAAAGGGTTGATTGACCCCCAAAGGACTCGAGTCCCACAGGTTAAGAACTACGGATTAAATGAATGTACTTTGTCTAAATCTATGTGACCATTTTGTTGAAAACTATGTGGCCATTTTAGTGATGAGTTGTAATATTGTGAATGCTGTACCTTGATTTCTGTGATAAACTGTAACATTGTGAATGCTGTATTTTGATTTTCTGTGAATGTTTTGCTCTGATATATTATGGAATAAATAGTGCTCTCTATACTGTGTAATTAGAATCTTAAAAGCTGTTCACAGTAGCCATCCTCTAGAAAGGTCCTTGTGCTTGGCTTTGCAATGTTTCATGACTCATAAGGCCAGCACTAGTCAGAATTTGGATTTCAGGTCAGATCTTGTTGATTTTGAGATCATCTCTTTGTGGACTATGCCACACTGCCTTGATTATTATGTGTAAATTTATTTGTCTAAATTCTTTCATTCATCTCTGACCATAATAAACAATTGTTAGAAATGTGTTATCAATGTAGAATTCCTTTAAGGAATGAATTGTAAATGAGATCATCTGAGGCACAAAGTTCTGAGCTTGATCATATTATTAGCAAGGGTAGCAACTGAAATACAATTAGATCCCAAGCCCCACAGTGACCAGGGATATAGTAGAGCAGACAAAACAATCTTTTATAAAGTTGTTAAAGTGTAGGTTGGGTTTACAGTTGACATAAGCATGCAGACTTATGTGCTAAAGAATGTTTCTCAAGTTTATATTAATGGGAAAACAGAGTTGATCAACATCTTCTGGAAGGTGCTATGTTAGGCAGCTCTCTACACCAGAGTGGTCCAGGGCTAGTCTTATAACCAAATAGAATATGTTATGATTATGTTGACTTGTCATCTTTCTTCCCTTCTGGGGTAAGATAGATTAATACAGGCATGAGCTCAGAGAAATTGAGAAATAAAACTCTTATAGAAGTCAAACTATCTTATAGAATCTAGTGTTAAGAAGTTAAAATGTCTTTTGTAATCAAAATAATTCTTAAGTAATGATTATATTGATTAGAAACAATTCCTGATCAATAATTATTAAATAATACAGAATAAAATAGGGTCTCAAATTTTCAATTTCACAATATCCTAGTAGATTGAAAACCTGTCTCAAGGTCATGAAAACCTGACTTCAGATACAACTTCTGATACATACTAGCTCTATGAACTTGAAAAAGTCACTTAATCTTTCAGACCTCCCCTTCCCACTACACACACGTGACAGGCTCTTTATGAAACTCTGAGTTAGAGAGTAGATGTGTATTTTCGTTAATAAAATCTTTTAGCAGGAATTTTCTATACCAATCTCTCTCTCTCTCTCTCTCTCTCTCTCTCTCTGTGTCTTTCTGTCTGTCTGTCTCTCTCCACACATACATACATGCATGCATACATACATACATACACGCATACATACATATATGTGTGTATATATATAAATATATGCATGTATACACATATATATGAAGGTTTCAAAAATGTCTCACTTAAAAACTTAGGGGTTGATTTGTGACTTGGGAGACACTTGCACAAGACTGCTCAGAATGGTATACCCTCATCAGAGAAGGTGCTGTGTTCTATGAGCAAAGCAAAACTATATATCTATACCAATGAAATCTCAGGTCCAGTTTAATCCGTACATGTATGTATTTGTGTACATGTATGTGCATGTGTCAGATACATTTTCAAAACTTAAAAATCTAAATTTACCATTACCATTTTCAACATGACATACATTTTGAATTGAATTTTGCTAAGATGTGCTAGCTTCTAGTTGAACACAATGTTGTGAGGGCTTGTTGTTAGCTTTCATGTGTGCAAAAGAGAGGAAAGAAAGCAATAGATGGTTATGATATAAGGTTTAAGGAACCATAGTGATTTAAAAAACCTGAGTGACATGGACCCAAATATAATCTTGCAAGTAGTTTGTTGCAGGGAGGAAAAATGATTGATTTTTTAAAGCTGTTCCAGTATGATTTCTTAACTCTTGTGGTATTGCTTTGCTGTATTGATCAGTGCTGATGGTTATCTCTCAAAAATCTGTGCAGTGACTAGTCCACCTAGAGTCTGTTCATCTCTTCAGTCTGTCATATTTCCATCAGTTGTCCTCAGTTAAATTCTTTTACTTTGTCAAATCTAAAATATTAGAGTAGAAGCCCAATTAGGCCTTTGTCATCTCTCCCCATGACAGGGGAAACAAACAAACAAACAAACAAAAACTGAGAAAGAAAAGATAGCAGAAAAGGTTAAAACAATATCAACAAGTCCCTTTCCAGAAGTGATCATTTATATGAAGATAAAGCCTTAAAAAAAGAGTTAAAAATGAATACGACCAATTTTACATGAACTCTTCAACTTTAATGTTACTTTTGTTGTTGTTCAGTCGTTTTAATTATATCTGACTCTTTGTTACCCATTTGGGTTTTTCTTGACAAAAATATTTTAGTGATTTACCATTTACTTCTCTAGCTCATTTTATAAATGAGAAAACCTTGACAAACCAGGTGAAGTGACTTACCCAGGGTCAAACAACTAGGTAGAATTTGAACTCTGCTCTTACTGGCTCCTGGTCCAGCACTCAATCTACTGCATCACCTAGCTTCCCTGAATGTAACTAAGCAATTACAAATTGTAAAGAGTCCAGGTTTTTTTTCATACTGTTCATTTTCTATAAGTAACTGTAGTAGACCAATTACCTCCACCTTTTTCACAGTATAGGTGGCTTGGGGAAAACTGTAAATATTGTTATTATTTATCAGTGAAAACTTTGGATCAATGCCATTCAATGAATAATTTGTATACATTCCTTAGTTTGTCTCAGAATATTTTTTTCTTATGGTAACAATGTAATTTATATCTAACATGTTTGCAAACAAAAGAAAAGAGGTTTCTGTGGGTTTTTTAATCAAAGGCAGAGAAGTGCTTAGATAACCAGTATTTAAAAATCAATTTGCTTTCAATAATTGTTCTAATAGTCCCAATATTCTAAATTGGCTGTGGTTACAGAGACAGAACATTTCTTTACTGTTTTTTTTTAGCATCTATAATATGACCTGTTAAGTAATGGTCACCCTAGGGAATGAAAGGTGATAGAAAACAGCATTTAGCACAGTTCCTGGTATGTAGGAGGTACTTCAGCAATGGTATTCCATTGATTCCAATCAACTACCTCTTCCTTCTATAGGTATACCTCCTTTTAGCCACATCCCATCCCATGGGGATCAGATCATCATTACCATTGTTATGGCACGATTATCAATCTACTCTGTGGTCTCTCTAATCACTCCTTTAACTCTAGGAGAAAGAAGAAGGTGAATTGCTCTTCTGTGGTATCCATTTCCCCTCCTAAATTATGCTGCTTTCCTCATCAAAATATGTGTACATTCCTTGAGTGTAGAAACTGTCTTCTTTAGACTTTGTAATTCTGTTGCTTTGCATAGTGCTCAACACGTAGTAATCCATGAATAATAGGACTATGTATATATAGAGAAGGATGATCAGAGGCAGATATGGAGGTACAGGGGATTCAATGATGAGCCTGGAATCTAAAGACCTGAGGTCAAAGCCTTCTTCAGACTGTTAAATAGTTATGTGGCTCCGGGTGGGTCATTTAACTGCCCTCTACCACACTTTACTCAAGTGAAAGGGGGAGAGGGAAAGAAGATAATTATAGCTAACTCCCAGGGTTTTTGTAAGGATCAAATATGACAATTTTAGTAAAGTTGTTAGGATATTTTCTGAAGTAGGTACTTAAATGCTTGTTTCCTTCTAATTGGCTGTTGTCCTTTATTTTTGAAGACTAAAACGACATCACTATGTTAAGAGTCAAGTTAGTGCGTGTCCAGCTGTGGCTGATCAGATGAATGAAAGCTTGGAATACTCTACCACATATTTGTATGTGTGTTCAGTGTCCTACTATTGATGACATCATTACATATGGGTGACAAGCTGGTGTTGCAGTAGGTCCTATGAATTCTTTTAAGGCCCCTGTCTAAAGGGAAATCCTGGCCTACAAATTTTCATGGTTAAACAAATACATTGTATTCATTTGGTAAATGGGACAAATGTTTGAATTTTCATAGATATTCATAAATATGAAAATATGAATGGTCTTTGTAGGCCACAATGTTAATGAATCATGGCACTTTAAAATTACAATTTAGTTACATTTTAGAAATCAATTAAATTTAAGTGTAAACTGTATTTTGAATTTTTTTCCACAATAGATACCCTTTGAATAATGATAAAGAATTACATATATTGCATCATAAGCATGTGAGTTATATGGGAGGTTCCTGTAGGTGTTTGACAAAAAGCAATGTTTTTAGTTTCAGTGTTGATTACACATGTTGCAACAATCAACTTAGCCACTCTAAAACTATGGGTCTTCATACATAAAATAGGGGTAATATTGTTTGGAATACCAACCTTATGGGATTTGGGAAAGAAAAGTCATTTAAAAAACAGAACACTATAAATGTGAGTTATTATCATTAAAAGAACAAAAATGTTTTTTCCCATGTTTAATGTATTTTTGCTGTTAAGTTATTAACATATTGTCATATTGACGTGTAAACCATATTTTATCTCCAAAGCACTGAAGTGAAAATATTAAAATAAGTATATTTAACATAATGGACATACTTATTATTTTTCTTCAAGTTGTGTAAAGGTAATAAGAAAGATCCACTTTTATATATCTTTTCAAATAGCATTCTGGATTCAAGTGCCATCAAACTCCTTTTATCCCTAGTAGCTGAAATCCCTTAAGAATCATTCTTCACGAAAATAGCATCAAACCTATGCATATAAATTCAGTTGAGAAGAAGAAAAATCTTGGTAACTTTACAGGTGTCAGGTTTGGTCCAAAACACTACTTCTATGTACAGCTGCTTGAACACATGCATATATGTGCTGCTTTTATCTGCTTGTTTAAATCTCTTCACAAATGTACCACATAAATGCAAGTCCCATGAAATCAGAAGCAGCCCCAGAAACTATTTCCATTTTTATTTATATCATCTTTATACATTAAGGTCTAATATTGCTGCTGATATCTCAGAGCCAGGAACAAAATAGCATGAGGGTAAAATATTTAATAGAGTGAAGTTTTAGTTTAGGGTATAAGAAAAAGGGAAAAGAGAAATTACTAGATCATTTGCTACTAAATGTATGTGGAATGATACGCTGCTTTCAGGCAGAGCTTTAAGATTTCTCAGAAAGATCTAAGAACAAAGTGGTAACAATTCATAACAAATTTTATTCGTATATAGCTTTTCATGTTTTTTTATGTCATTTTCCTATTTAATTTTTGTATTATGACATTTCCCTTCTTTTAGTAGAAGACCCCCTACCCCTACTTGATCCTACCACCCTCCCTTGACATTTGCCCCTTTTCCTTCTTCTAATAATTCAATTAAGTAAAGTCTTACTACAGGTATTTTTTCAGGTATTAAACAAAGATCTCTTTATTCTCCTATTAGAATATGAGCTCCTTTGAAAGCAGTGACTGATTTGCTCTCTTATGTTTTTATTCCTAGCACTTAGCAATGTGTCCAACACATAATGAAATGCTTAATAAATGTTTTATGGATCCATTGTTTTACTTAAGTGAATATTCCCTACAGTGTTTCAGGTTATCAAACATTGGGGTTTTTTTGCTTTTTTTTTTTTTGGAGGGCAGTTGGGGTTAAGCGACTTGCCCAAGGTCACATGTCTAGGTTGTGTGTGTGTGTGTGTGTGTGTGTGTGTGTGTGTGTGTGCGCCCGCGCATGTCCTCGTGACTCCAGGGCCAGTGCTCTATTCACTGCACCACATAGCAGCCCCTAGATTATCTAACATTGTTGATGCTGTAAATGGCTCTTGCTTTTGTGTTCTTCTATAAATCTTCAATAAGTGATATATTCAATGAATTGCAGGAAATTCTCAGGGTCTTTTCATATTTTCTGTATATCAGTTCAAATTTTTGTTTATTGGTCCTTAAGTTATTCCCCACTCTCATTATATCACTCACCCACCTCTTCCACTTTTATTTAATGTTCTATTTGTTTATTTAAAACCACTCCTCACATCAAAATCATTCTTTGTGATATGTTAGCAGATACTTATAATAAACACAGCTAGTATTTTCAGTTATCTCTTCTACCTCACAGGTTTTAGGAGCTTAGTGCCACACAGTCTGGAAAATTCATGTAAAAATTTCTGGTGCTCCATTCATATTAGAGAAAAAGTCTGAATTATTATGGGCATTAAAAGATAAAATATGTTGATATTATTCAATGCTATACTTATATTTTATGTATTTCTGAGTTTCTAAACTTTTTTTGTCTTGTCTACTGACCCTTGTATGTCATCTGTGGCTTCCATAAAATTCCTTTTGCCAACCTGTGATATTTGGGGAAAGTCACAGTGTGGAAAGAATTATTATATATGGCACTTAAAAATTTGTCAGACACTTTACACACTTAATCTCATTTTATTCTTAACCTCAACCATCTTAGGTAAGTTCTGTTACTATTCCCATTTTATAGGTGCAGATACAGATGGTAAAAGAGGTTAAGTAACCTTAACACAGGGTTAAACAGCAGTAAAAAATGTATGAAGTGAGAATGATTTCCAGCATTCTTGATTCTGATTCCAATATTTTTACCTCTGCTCCACAAAGCTCTCAACTCTCCTATTTACCATATTTCAAAACCACTTGAAATTAGATTTTTCTGAGGTCAGGGTCTTCCATGATTTGCCAAAAAATTTTTAAAACGGTCATCAGGAAAAAATTTAAATGTATTAATTTTTTTTAAAAAAGTGGATATCTGTGCTCCATACTCTAAATGGAGGGATACCATATAGAAAGAATTAAGATATTAGAATTAAATAAGAATTAAAATATTAATATGAGAAAAATTGTATCTTGAGCTTATGTAATTCATAGTTCTATGTAGGGTTGAACTGTTTCAAAACCCTTGAAAAGGTATATCATTACTCAGAGTAGAATTTTAGATAATTAATTTTCTTTTCCTCTAATGATTTAATATTAAAAAGCAGGTGATCTCATTGCAATGATTGCCTTCACAAAGGTCTAGGGAATATGACAGTATTATATTAACACTGCCAAACTCATAAAGACATGATTTCATTAAGAAAAAAAAACAACTTAAAAATCCAATTGTCCCATGTTGCCATCCTTTCCCAAACAAAAATCATCCCTACTCCCTGTTTCTTTTCATTTCACATAGAAATTATCATCCCCATCCCATCAGATACTTGTATTCTATTTCTAAGCTGCTGGGATATGATGGAGAAACTTTAGTTTTATCTTTTTGCTTGTCAGGTTTCCATATAAATATATAAGGATTCTCTCTCCTGGACACTTTGTTTTCTAGTACCTCTTTATCTGATATCTGCCTGCATTAGAAGGTACACTACTTAAGGGCAAGAGCTGTCTTGATTGCTAAATTAAATCAAATGTCCAAAGGAATGAACAGCATGAGATGTCTAGGGAATGCTTTCTAATAAGTGACAAATCATTATTGCTTCTTTTAGCACTGTGATAACATTCATTGTAATGAGCTATTTTAGTATTCAAGTCTATGTTGTATCTTATATCCATAGGATTCCTATCGCACTTTTTCATGATTTAATGTCCACTTAAAATAATTGTCAATAATTACAGAAGCTATTGGCACAGAACACTTACAACCATTTTGTTACATCTTGAGCACAGAAATTACATTTGTAAAGACAAGTTGAATCTCAAAAACATGTTCCTGATATTTTTAATTTGAAAGGAAATTAAGATTATAATGGTTAAGAAATACAGAAATGATCTTTAGACAAATAATATCACACCATTGAAAAATGATTTGTCCCCAAAGAACTCTATTTTGTTATCTTATTTTTGTTGCATGTATGTGTTTATGTGTATGTATACACAGGTATATGTATATTTATATATGTATATGCACACATATATTAATAATTGGTCAATAATTTTAAACAATGTTTACAAATGAAAACATATTTCAATATTTTCCTTACAGGAACATTTGGTATTTCTGTATCATCTGGCACAAACACTATTTGGTTCTCTAAGAAGTGGTAGAAATAAGGTTCTAACTCAATATTTTATTTTCATTTGTAAACGTTGTTGGCTGACCTGTCTTTATAATAGCCCTGTTGGACATGCAGATTTAAGGAGTGTTGTATTGTGGTTTGTGTATGTATATGTCTGTACAAATGCCAATATGTCAAGTTGAAAAATAAGTTTTACAATAAAATATTTAGAGAAATAGCCTGTGATTCTCAAGAAAACACAGAAAGGCATTATATTGTAGAAGTGTGGTGTAATGTCACATAGATAGGAAAGAAATGAAATATTTGTTCAGAAAATGTTGACTATAAGGAATAAAGAAATTTAAAACCCATTTTTTTTCCGTGTATAATACAGTAAATTGGCTCTTTCCTTATAGTGAATTGTTCTTTCAGTGCCAAACCTGGGAAGCCTTAATATAGCATTGCTAGGTTCACTCATAAAAAGAATCTCTTAAATTTATTTCCTGCTACAGTATGTAATCACAGGAAAAGTAAAAAAAAAAAAGGGAGGGAGGCAAAAGAACAACAACAACAACTAGGTAGTTCCTCTCTTCATTTGAAAAATCTTTGACATATTGCAAAATGGTCTATATGTAAGTACATAAATGAATATTTATGTATATTGATGAATTACTCAATAAACATTCATTAAACACCCACTATGTGCCAGACACTGTGCTAAATACTTAAGATTCAAAGGCAAAAGACAATCTGTATTCTCAAGCATCTCAGAGTCAAATGTGGGAGCAAGAAATTAAAGCAACTATTTACAAACAAAATATACACGTAATAAATTGGAGATAGAGATAAGCTATAGCATTGCTTCCTTCAAGACAGGCTTTCTGTAGATGGTGAGATTTTAGCTGAGATTTGAAGAAAGCCAATGAGGAGAGGAGGAGAGGAAGTAAAGAAGGAGAGATTCATACTTATGGTGAAAAGCAAATAAAAATTTCTAATGTTTAGAGGTGGGTCCATAGTTTTGCACTACAGAATATATTGTGAGGAACAAAATAAAAGGATTGGAAAACTGGGAAGGTGCCAGATATGAATTTGGAGGCCAAGCAGAGGATTTAGTATTTAATCCCAGATGTGATAACAAAATCCTGAATTTCGTTGAAGACTGAAATAAGAGACTCTGATCAAGTCTTTTGAAAGATTATAATTGATAAATAAATAGAGAATAGATTAGAGTGAAGCAAAATTTGAGGCAGAGAGACTAATCAACAGGCTATTTAAATCATGTAAATGTGAGGTAAAGAAGGCCTCTATAAGGGTGCTAACAATATGAGAGCTGAGATAGGGTTAGGGTGGGGTATGGCAGTGAGAAGAGATATTCCAGAGCTGTTGCACAGTTAAATTGGATATAGGAGTTGAGTACAAGATCACATCTAGATTATAATCATGGGGTTACAGTGGTATTTTCAACAGTAAAAGAAAGTTCAAGAGGAGGGAGAGTTCACTTTTGCATATGAGAAATTGAAGATGCCTGTGGAACATCCAGTTTGTGATATTGGGATGGTAGTTAGAGATTTGATTCTAGAGTTCATGGATGCATAAGTAGAACAGAGATTCATCAACTTAGAGATGATAATTGAGACCATGGGAGCAGATTTGATTCCCTAAAGGAAAAAGTATAGATGAATGAAAGAGGAGGTCCCAGGACAGAACCTTGGATAACACCTACCTTTTGTTGACATTATACTGGGAGGGAGGAAAGTAGTCAAGACAGAGTAATGTAGCAGTCTCATACATGCCACTTTCATTGCTTCTTGTGGTCTTAGTAGTTCAGATTTATCCCATCCTTGACCAGAGTTTATTTACCTAAAACAAATTCACAAGTTGGCTTTTTAGACTATTTTTTCATGGTGAAATTATTTTTTTTACTTGGTGTTCTAATTTAGTACATGGCCTTACGTTTCCTGAATTACCTTGACTTCACTGACCTGTGTTATTCTTCCATAGAGCTTGCCTGTTGTAATGGTAATGGGGATTTGAAGATCTTCCCTGCCCATTGTATTGGCAATCAAACAGATACTTAGCATCTTGTTTCAAGTTTTTTAAGAAACAGAAGTAGTTAACACATTGTTTCAGCTGTTTAACTATTTAGCACCTTGTTTCACTTCATAATTGTATCAAGTATTAAGATCCAGTACTTGTGAATCCCACAGTGGGAGGAAGTTGCTGATGTACCAGGAAGGGGTAGAATAGGGAGGAACTAGTACATAGAAGGAAAAGCACAAGCTAGAGAGCCAGAATTGGTGAGAGAAAGAGAAAGAGAGAGAGAGAGAGAGAGAGAGAGAGAGAGAGAGAGAGAGAGAGAGACAGAGACAGAGACAGAGACAGAGACAGAGACAGAGAGACAGAGAGACAGAGACAGAGAGAGAGACAGAGAGAAGTGGTAGGATCCTGAGAACTTCTGAGAACTGCTACAAATTGAGAACAGAATGGAGAACTGAACTTGTGGTGACAGAATGGAGAACTGAGAACTAAACTGAGAACTGAGAAGAGAAAAGAACTGAGAAGAGAATTGAAAAGAAGTGAGAAATGAGAAGAGGAGAACTAAGAGGAATCATGGCTGTGGTGCCAGTACTTTCTCTGTCTGTTTTGATGTTATTTTGTCAGATTCAACTGCTTATATAGGACACTGCTGTTGTTAAAGAAGCCATGGGACCCTGTTGCTGGTTCAGAAGCCCTGAAAGAGGGTCTTGTTGTATGTTTACAGACATCCTGGAGGAGTGTCTTGCTGATGTTTTCAGAGGCCTGGGACTATACTGATGTTTTATGTTGATTTCTCAGACATTGTTGGGTCTATGTTGATTTCACAGGCAGAAAGTGATTTGTTGAGTATTCTGGCAATATATATGAATGTTATTGTGGCTTTGTTAAGGTTTGTCTTCCCAGGAACAGAAACTGTGAAGGATTTGAGGTGGACTAGACACTGCGAGTTTGAATATGGAACAGGAACTGCATAAGGAGCTAAGTAAGGAACTGAGAGCTTTCTGACTTTAAACTCAGGTGAGGACTGGGTAGATTTGGTCAGGGGCAGGGACCATGGAAGCTGAGAGCCTGCCTCAGGTCAAGATGAAAAGATATCTTTTTGGGTACCTGATCCTGTCTGAGAAGATTATGACCCAGCAAGCCTCCTTAAGGATGATGGAATTAAGGACTTACTAAATGACTGAGTTACTAAATGAATGCATTTTCTTTAAAACTATGTGACCACTTTGGTGAAAACTATGTGCCCATTTTAGTGATGTTTAGTGATAAATGATACTGGCTCTGTGTGACCCTTGAAAAGTTACTATAGCTTTCAGTGCCATAGGAAATTTTTAAATATCACTTTCAAGATAACTTAATTGCATGAAGTTTTCAAATTAGAAGTTGCATATATACACGAAATCAAAGAATTTTGTATTAGAACAATACTGGCTAATAGGGAATTAAAAGCAAAAGTATGGAGAGGAGCATTGACAGGGATCCTTCATAGATTCAAATAATCAGGTTCAGAGAAATATGTGAGAAGGTACTTTAAAAACTGATGTATTCAATAGGTGCCACTAGTTTGAAAAAAAAGTCCTTTTTCTCATTCTTTTTTAAGGTTGGCTATAACAAACAATAGCCTAATAAGCTTGTCTTTGTTGGTAAAATTTAAGGAGTGAAAAGGATAGCTAAATGAACTGAAAAAGGAAGAAGTGCTCATAAAGCCTGAGCATGAATCCATCGAGTTCCTACTATGTTAATGCAATTTCCTTTTTAGACAGAATCATCATTTAGACATATCAAGGAAGAGTTTTAGATACAATTTACCTGAATTATTACAAAACACTTGAAATTTCTGATGTTATTACTTAGGGAAAAATAGAGATACAGTATCATCTATTATGTTAACTGTACTTCCCAACGTTTTGAAATTACATTTATTTACAAAAGTACTTTTCTAATAACTGGGGGGAAAAGGGATGAATAGTACATAGTCAAGGCCAGATTTCTAGGAGACTAGACTAACAAATTCCTTGGCAGTTAACATTGAACTATTGATGACTTTTTGTTGTTGTTGTTCTTAGCCACTCACTAGTTTTAAATATATCAATTGTACTACAAGTTAGCCCGTATTTCAGCCATCTCAATATCATCCACTATCAACACATCCATGACAGTAGCTATATCAATGCTCTACATCTCCATTTCCCATCTGCAAATGAAGATCATTTGTCAGCTTTCTACTTAAAATTACTGTTAGGCTTAAATTAAAATAATGTATCTAAAGAACTTTGAAAACTATGTAAATTTTAATTATTGCTTCAGATTGATTTCTTCTCATTACACAATCTGCGCACACAGTCTGCAGTGGTGAAAGACTTTGTCTTACTAGTAGTTTACCATGTTTATGAACTCACAGGTCTGATCCAAAATTTGTGTGTGTGTGTGTGTTTGTCCTTGTGTGGGAGTATGTACGTGTGCATGTGTATGGGTGTGTGTGTCTGTGTGTAGGTTGTAGAGAGGGACAAAAAAGGAGAAAAATTAAAACTATAAAAGTCCATAGAATAATAGTAATTGGTATAGACACAAGGGAATTCTCTTTATCTCCAAATTGACTGATCATTACCATGAAAGTAGTCTCAAGTATGAGAGGACAAAGGTGAGTTTTAAAGTGACTCAGAATCCCTTAGGATCCTATACATAAATGTCTAATGAAGATTTGTTAACACCTCAATTATAGATTTGGGGAAGATATCTCTAAGAGGGGAAAAAAAATCCAACTAATGTTATTGGGGAAAAGGGAATTATGCTATGGATGTAGAAATGACTGATTCTGTATTAACATACATATTCTATAGCAAACAAGACAACTCATAAATTCATTTACATTCACAAAGAATGGATAGCTCATTTAGTTATAAAGATTCAAAAGAATAATAGTTAGCAACTGCATAATGCTTAAAAAATTTCAAAACACTTTATTTTGACAATTTCCTATCTCTCTTGGGCTAACTTTCTCTGTATAATTTGAGGTCATGGGAAAAAATGTGAAAAGGTCTGAAAAAGATTAAAAGGGGAGTCACAGAATGATAGAATATTAACATTGGAAGAGACCCTAGGGATTACTCCTTCCACTTACAAATGGGAAAACTAAGTAGATTTGATAATTCTTCCATCAGTAGAAGGAAAAAGAAAAAAAAAACAAAGCAACTGAGTTTATAATAGCCAATAAATTTGGAGATGTTAGAGTAAAAGTCCCATTTCAGAGGTATTCCAATGTGAAGTAGCAAGAAGCAAAAAAGCACAAAAAAAGAAACTTTGAAATCAAAAGTGTTTAAAAAGGAAACAATATAGTAAATGTTTAGCTTTCACTCATTGCTTATGAAATGCTCATAGATAAGTCAGTATAGTAAGTGAAATAGATATTTTATGGAAGAAAGGAAGAAATGTAATAGAAAATAATATATTTTCTTTAATAGCAATTATCACTGAATCACTATTCAAAGGAAGGTTTTAAAAATTGTGTATTTTATTATGGATTAGAAAATGGAAAATGAATTGATAATAATGAGGGTAGCATCCACATTTAGTATCTTATTCATACTTTTGTATGAAGAATACATCCAAATGATCTCAATTTCTTTAGTCAGGAGTATTGATTACTTGAGTGGTCAAAGAATGCATTCTATGAACAGCTGACCATAGGTTGTCAAAGGGCTACTGCTTAGTGCCAATAAACCGACACTTAAAGCACCCCTGTTAAACTACCAACCAGAGAAACTGAAATAAGAAATGTGACATATAATTGATTATCCTACAAATGACTACCCATTATTACTCTGTATTGCACAAGTCTTAAGAGACTGAATGATATTTGACACTGTGCATGTCCAGGAAAATGGCAGGACTATATGGCAATGTATATTAATTCTGGAACAGTCTGGAAAGTAAGCACAGAAATGGAAAATTGAAAAATCAAAACATTGAGTCTTGGGAATATGGAAACTTTGAAAATTTTTATGAAAAATAATATCACTATTACTATTCACAGTACTAGACAGACAACATAGTATAGTTGAAAGAACAGACACTGTGGATCCATAGACTCTCTGTTCAAATTCTGCCACTAATTCTTGTTACCAATGTCACCACAGACAAGTCATTTTAACATTTTTGGACTTCAATTTCTGCATCTACAAAATGACCAAGCTGGACTAGATGGAATCAAATGATCCTTCCAGCTTTAGTACTTTAAGGTTTACACATTATTTTCTTTACAAAAAGTTTTATTTATATGTAATGTGAGTCATACTTATATCACACACACAGAGACACATGCACACATATATATATGTGTATATGTATATGTGTGTGTCTATATATATAGACACACACACACACATATATATATTCACCTAAAATTTTTAAATGTATAGAAAATTAGATTGAGGAGATGTGTGGATAGAAATATCTAGTATCTCATCCACATCTCTTCAGGGCACACTGTGATTTGTAACTTGAAAGAGGCAGAGAAAGGGGTATTAAAGCTGACCACTTAATTCTCCTATGATACCAGAATAGAATTAAATCTGTCTGCTTCCCCTAATTATTGAAGGTATAGAAGATGGTGTAGAAGTGTGGGTTATTAGATTTAAAAAGCCACTTTACTGGGAAGTCTCTTAAGGGGAGAGGGCTTAAACTACAACTCATATACTTTACTTCTTTGCATTACACTAAATGCTAGTTATGCAAAAGACCTTCATAAATAGTAAGCAGAAAGCAAACCCATTTATACAAGCAGAAAACAAACAGAAATTGGTGGTCTATTGATAAGGATATATCAGAAAAAATATTTAAGTGGAAATTATCTAAGATCTCTATTCAACCAAGAAAGGCATTGTTATCTCAAAAAAGGGAAAACTTCCCAAATCTCTTTGAAGACAAGTTGAAAATCAGGAACTTTTTTGGGGAGTGGTGGTCATATTCCTCTACATTTGCCACTTCTAAAGTTTTTGCCTCCCCACACACTCCTCCCTCTTCATTAGTTCTGAAATAATCAAAGAAGGAATGAAGAATGTTTGTTTTTCAAAAGGCTTAATCCAATTTCACCTCTCACTTAGTCACACAGGGTCACATCAGTTTTCCTCCATTTGGGAAAATCTCAAGAAGCAATGCTTCAGATTAAACTACATATGTGACTTACAGCCATTAAGATATGCTTCCCCTATCTCTGAATCCAATTGAAATCATTTATTTAGCCTCTCTAAGTCTCTCTTCCCTCCTTTCTCTTTTACTTATACTCACATAGCTATTAAGTGGCAAAACCAAGATAAAAACTCAGGTTCCCAGGCTCTATGGTCAGAATTTTTTTACCTATGACATATTTAGCCCTCTCAATTTGATTATCCCTGGAACTCAGAGAATACCAAGGAATTTCAGAACACCAAGTAATTTCATCCATACCAGCTGCCAAAATTTTATTTAGAAAGAAACAAAGAGGGCTCACAAATAAATGAAAATGGAGTTAATTCCAGAAAGAAAACAAACTCTGAAATTAAAATCAGAAGACACAAGTTCTAATCCTGTTTCTGCCACCAGATATGATTTTGAGCAAGTGACTTTTTTCTCTGGGTTTCAGTTTCCTCATCTGTAAAATGAAAAGATTAGATTGAATGACTTCTGAGGTCCCTTATCACTCTATTGCCCATGCTTTTTGAACTGTGCAGGAATCCTTTTAAGCCAGGATATGCAATAAAAACCTTAGAACCAGTCTACTTCACACACACACACACACACACACACACACACACACACACACACACACTCATACATACATGGGACCATGCACTTATGTCCACAGAACTAATTTCTAGGAGAAGTGATCTCAATTTTGGCCTAAAAACAAACCACTAAACTGACTTGGTTTCTCCTCCCATGATCCCTATTCTAACATTCCTACTTTCATGAAATCTCTATTATTTAATTCTTCACTTTTTAAACTTTTAATTCTTTTACTTTTCACATTTTTTCACAGTGTTAGACCATTGTATCCCAGTTCTTGAATATTAGTGTGGAATGCATTTCTATATAACCCCTAACCCATGACTACAAGGATTTATTCTAATCTAATAATAAGCATTGACACAGAAATGAGAAAAGCATTTTTTAATGAAAGATTTGTTGTGCTATATTTTTATCAATGAATCAAAAAAGATGTTTTAAAACTTTAACTTTTAAAACTTCTTTCATGTAACTTTAAAATTATCACCTCTTTATTTTTAAGCACATGATTTTCTATAAAAAGAGATTGACAAAAAAATTAAGGGTATATATAAAATCAGTTAAATATTTTAAAACTTTTCAAGACTGATATTTGACCTATATTTTTTCCTGGAAGTTTTATGAATAGAACTTGACCTAATAACACTCAAATAAAACTTATTGTGGCACATTTTTATTATTTTTATTCAACTAAAATGATATTTAAAACAAGTTTATAATAGAATGTTTATTACTGAATTTCAGTTTATATTTGGAAATGAATATATTAGCAGTGTCAAATTTGTCTAATGCTCAAAAACCAATAGGGAAAGGAAGTCAATGATGTAGCAGAAGAAATTAGAAACTGATAAAATTGTATTTTTTGATGAAAAGAATCAAGAAGTTTCTGTTTTACATGTTCTTTAAAGCACTATTACAATTTGAATATTTGGTTGACAAAAAGGCATTTACCCATGTTTAAATGTGGATTCAATACTTTCAATTAAAATGTCTAGCAGATGACCTACCTCCCAAAATATTCACAAGCAAAAGCAAAAATTCAAAGAAACTAGAAAAGTGAATTTATTTGAGAATATATTTTAACTTTATATGGAATATGATTTGTACACATACACATATGCAAATATGTATATTTGTATATACATCCAATTGTATATACATGCCAAATACACATCCCATTCTTGTAAAAAGAAAACAACTTTTCCTTTAGAATATTTTTTCTCTCTTCTCAGAATATTGTGGGAGGTAAATGGGAAAAACAGAAAACCTATGGATATTAAAAGAGAAGAAAGAAAGATTAAGAGAAACAAACTAGAAAAGAAAGGAACAAAAGAGAAATAGAAGTTTTTATTTATCATACTTAGGGTACATTAAAAGAAAAGTATATAACATGGAGAAAGGGGAGAGGAATCAAGCATCAGCTGTATGCCTTCTTGTTTTCAGTAAAGGTCAAATGAAGGCTGAATATATAAACAATTTGGTATAGAAATGAAATTTTGAAATACCAGAGAAATAACAAATATGGGAATTGATTTGGAAGAAGGGTAATACGTGGGAGGCAACAGGCATGAGCAAATGATACTTTGTGAACCAGAAGTTAATAGTAAAAGTAGAAACGAGCTAGAATCTAATGAAACATCCATCAACTACACAATGGCTCCATAAGTTATGTTGCAAAAATATAATATGATATTATTGTGGCATAATAACTGATGAAATAATTAAAATATATTTGAATGATATTAGTAATGGGGAGTGAAGTGGGAACAATCAGGAGAACAATTTATATGAGGATCATATTAGAACACAGACAAACAAAAATAACTTTGAAAGACTTAACACTGATCAGAATACAGATTAACTGTATTTCCAGTGGACCAATATTTCCGATATACTAGCAGGGAAGGAAAATGTTCAAAGTGCCAAAAGAGAAATATAGTATTAGAAATAGCAATGGAGTAAATTTACTTTGATTGGTTATATTTATGTGGAAGAAGTTGGTTTTTTTTTCATTCTTTCTTCTTTTTGCTACCTCATTTTAAATTGAGGGATGAGAAGGAAGGTTAGAAATACTGATGCATAAAAGAAAAAAAAAGAGGGTAGCATTTTTTTTAAATTTATAGAAGAGAACAGAATGGAGCATAGCGAAAGGGGATAGTTTTGGAAATAATCTGTAGAATTTGTATCATACTTAAAAAGCGATATGGGGGGTGGTGGAGCCAAGATGGTGGTGTAGAAGCAGCAAAGCACCACAGCTCCCACACAAACAATCTAATAACTCATAAAATGGGACTCTAAAACAGATTTTCAAGCTCCAAAACTCTCCAAAAATCAGAAAACACATCTATTGCTACAGGCAGCTCAACAGGGGGCTCTTTGCAGCAGTCTGGGAGCCGAGGCCGAAACCCCGGCCAGGTCTGGCCCTGGAGCAGTCGGGCAGAGCGCAGCCTATAGGAGAGCAGATCACCTGCACTGGAGGCACTGTTACAACATTTATCAGGACAGAAGAAAAAAAAGGCTAAGGGAAATGTCAGTGGATTTTGCTAAATTTGGGGAAGAGCAGTCTGGCCAAACTGCTCCCAGGGAAAGGAAGCAGTGGGAGGCGGCTGTGGCAGCAGGAGAAGCTGAGGGCAGCAGCGGCCTCCACTGGGCTGCTTAAGAGCCCTCAGCCTGCAGATAGCAGGGGGGCTAAGGGGATTGATCAGGGCCAAGGTCTCTTGTGTTGAGCAGCCTAGATCCAGATATTGGTCTTGAGTGGTGGTCCTGGGGTGTGCTTTCAGTGAGCCAAAACTGGGGGGGGGGCTGCAGCACCTCAGTAATAGCTCTGGCAGCTGTGAAGGCCCCAGCAATTTGGGACAGAGCTTTCCCCCTCCAGGAAGCAGAGTCCCATAGACCTAAAAAACCAAGCAGTTAATAGACTAGCCAACATGAGAAAAAGGAAGCAAGGTAGGAACAGCACTAAAACTCTAGAATCTTTTTTTATGGACAAAAAAGATCAAAGCATGGAGGGGGAGGAAGACAACTCAGTCAGAACTCCCTCACCAAATGCTTCCAAGACACTGGAAGAATGCCT
>CM053595.1:37827499-37846978 GCA_028646575.1 Pseudocheirus occidentalis | reverse complement strand
GACAGGGACAGGGTAGAGAATAGAACAAGGGGGGGCAGGATATGAAGGAGGGATATATATATAATCAGTCTCTCACAATACGTCCACTGTGGAGATGTCCTGTGTAATTACACATGGACAGCCTCTATTTAATTGCTTGTCCTTCCAGTGAGAGTGAGTAATGAGGGAGAAACTAAAAGAATCTAGAATTTAAAGTTCTACAACCACATGTTTTATATATATATGTGATGAAAGAAACAAAAAATTGTAGGGCACCCTTAAGTTTATGTGTACATGTGTGTGTATACTGTATAATGGCATAGTTCATATGTATGGCTTATATATGATACACATTCAAACATATGGTTGTAACAGCAATCAATTTAGCAGATATTTAGCACTTATTAACTTAGGGCTAAGTACAGAAGGTGTGAGCCCTGTCCCTTCTTGAGAAGGCATGAACTTCTCTGTTAAAGTGGTAGAAGTGAATTGGTTGAGACAGGAGGCCAGTGTATATATAAAAGCAAGAATTCCAGAGAAAAAGAGACAGAATTGGAATTTTCCTGTTGGAGGAAGCAGGATTGTCTCAGCATCTGGGAGCTGAACTGAAGAAGCATGACCAGGATAAGACTTTGCTTGTTCATGGCCTGGCTGATCCTTGAGTTCCAGACAAGAGATGTGGTGAAGGGTTTGAGATGTGCTGGACCCTGTAAACTTCAGAGTATGCCAGGGACTACCCTGAGGACTGGAAGGGGACATGGGAGCTGCCTGCCTCTGAGGAATGGACGAGAACCTGGTAGTTGTCTGTTTCTGAATTCAGGTAACTGTTTGGTGGATTCAGGAGGGAGATGGAACCATGGAATGGGATCCAGGGAATCAGAGAGACCACTCAGAGTCAACATGAAAAAAGACCTCCCCTTGGAGGTTTTCTGGACACTAAGTGGTGGAGGGTTTGTGTGACTTCCTAATGATTGATTGTATTTAATGATTGATTGAGTTGATGCATGGTTGCCCCATGAGTGGAAGTTTGATTATTGTATTGTCACTGATTAAGTTAATGGTTGCTGCATCAGTGGAAGATTAATTATTGTATTGTGAATTGACTGAATGTTTACCTTGATTTGTAATGGAATAAACAAGGTGTTTACTATTACTGTGTAATCCGAACCTTAAAATCTGTTCACAGTAGCATTCTTTTGGTAATCTACTGGTCCATGGCATGACAATGGTATAGCAATTGTTTCTAAAAAAATAAATAACAGCAAGGTGGATAATCAATATAAAACATCACATTATATTAGCTGATCAGTACATATGTTTTAGCTAGATACATTAACACAACAATGATCTAGGCTCATAATTGAATATGAAGAGAACAGGCATTGCATTTAGGAAACTACAAATTACTCTTGATGATATCAAGCTCCTTGATGACACAAAACCTACCTATTTAAAACAGATATTTTCTAAATAATGCTATGTGACTATGGACTATCAAAATCTCAACAAAATCAAAACAGTATATGATTCCAAGGACTTTAGAGAAAATAAGATGTATCTAAAGATGGTGCATTACATTGCCAGTGATTTTAAAATCAAGTAGTAGAGTTAAAGTATCATTAATAAAATACATTGTCATAAAAACAGTTGGTCAAATATATGAAATGCGGAAGAACTGATAAACTATGAAATACCTTAAAAGTCTAAAGGATTTCAAATAGAACTTCTATAGATGATTTATGGAAAAACATAAAGAATTACACAGGATGAGAAGACAAGGATCATACCTACTATTCATCAGGGGAGTGGCTCTCAATATTGATAAGTTCATAGATTCACTGAAGTATCAAAATAATATAGGATATGAACATAAGAGGCCCAGTTAAGGTGCTATTCCAGGGGAGTAGAAAGTTATTCATCTCTGAGTGGAATGAGACAGTTTAGAAGGTGACATTTGGTTTGAGTTTTAGAGGATCATTAAATTTAAATGGAAAATGATTTGAGGAGTTAAGTGTAGGTTTAAGAATAGTGTGAAGAAAAGCACAGGAATGAGAAATGTAAGGTGTATACAAGGGGTAGAAAGTAATAGAATCTGGGTAGAGTATAGAATACATGAAATGGAAGACCATGAGATATATTTTAATATCATCTCTTTTTGGAAGGTCTTGAATGGCAGATTAAGGAGTTTGAATTTCATAGGCAATCCAGAGTCATTTAAGTGCTTTCAGCACAGAAGTAATATGATCCTAGTACTATTAGTAATGGAATTATAGAGAGAGAACAGAGGTAAAAAGACCTTTTAGATGCTCCATAACTTTAGAGCTAGATGAGATTTTATAAAAGATTTAGTCTGATACCATTTTAGATATAAGCAACATAAATTAAAAAGATAGAAAAATTCAAGGTTACACAGAAAGGTAGTAACAGTTAACAATGCAATTGAAGTCTTTTGATTCCCTTTCTGTTTCTGTTTCTACTATATCTCAGTACGGCGTGTGTTTCTTCTTATTTTTTTCTATTATTGGTTAAAAAACTGTTTAAAAGTTGATCAAAGAAAAAGATTTACAAGACTGTATTACAAAATTTACTTTTGATTCCCTGATGATAACTGTTAAGTAATGTTTATGCAGTCTATTGAGGCCTATGGATATGTGGGAATAAAAAGGAATGATTATTATGACAATTAATTTGACTAGAAGTGCAACTTAGTAGAAAGTAAAATTAATCAGACGCATCTTTTTCATTAGCTGTTAACTGATAACATATAACTTAAACAAGTTTAGTTTCTACAGCACTCTCTTGGCTCTTATATATTCTGGAAATTTTTGTTGAATAAAGGAGAATGAAATAAAAAAATGCCAGAGATGTGCTATGGTAATATCACATTAACACTTATTTAGAGGTTCTTACCTGATGTAGTACTGTGTTCTTTGTAAGAAAGTACAGATCAAGGATTTTCCTAGGGGAAAAGTGGGAAGTGATGAGTATCACATATCATATTTTTTGAGTAGTTTTAATTTCTTACCATTAGGTGTCTTCGCTTTTTTCCAAGAAATACAATGCAACCACATTTAAATACACAATAAGAAATGCAAATGCTATCATATTTGACCAGCAATCTTGTTAAACCTATTACTAAGAATAGAGGCCAGCTAGAGTATTTTACTGGACTTGTCAAAAGAAACAGATTTTAGTCCCAATGCTTGTCTCTAACTAGCTGTGCAAGTAAGCATCTTAGGTACAATGTCATGACCTTTGTGGACCTATTTTTTTCTTAAGTATAAAAACGAGAAGTTTCAGTTAGATCATCTCTATGGCCTTTACATTCTTTGATATAAATAACAACGGTTATGTTGCAGATCATTGTTTTGCCCCAAAAATATCATACATGAAATTGTTTAACATTTTGGCTAAAGATGTTAGATGTTAGATGTTAGATGTCCTTTGTTTATAAAATGTCCTTTAAATCCATCTGAAGTTATTGGTTGATTTAGAAGTACATAATTATAAGCAAGCATAGAAAAATTTGTTTTCCATTATCTTTTGGCTATCTGAAAATCCGTTCTCAATATGCAGGAGAAAATAGAGAGGAAGAATTCTAATTTAATTTGTGGCTTTTAAGATGAATTTATGATATTGGTTTGCTTAAAGGAAAATATGCTTTCACCTTTTACCATTTTATAACCTATACCCATGATTTTTGGCAACTTGGTTTTCTAGTAGCAGATTTGATTTTAAATTTGGCTTACAAGCTTAGAATCAAGCAAAAGCAATAAATTTAAAAATTCAGTAGGCTGCTGTGAATCACAGACTATAACAGAAGGAAAGCAAATGAATTACAGCCAGCATTACTCTCTTTGGAAGTAAAATTACAAAGCTCTATGAGGAATATTTCTAGAGTATGGTCCAAGAATCCTGCTGTCCATCTCCTTGTCCAAAATTATGAATAGATCCCTCTGGACTGACTTTCCCAAAATTAGATTCCCAAATCACACCCATAAAATAAACAAATGAAAAAAAAATTTTTGAAAAATTAAACACACTGTCTCTGTGTATGTAATTATGTATTTATTGATGCTATATATACTGGAAAGCATGTATACACACATATAAATTGGTGGCAGTAAAGAATAACAGGTATTACACATGATTTAACAAATCAACTTTTTAAAAAATTTACATGATCATATGAATTATAAGATGAAAATGTCATCTAAAAAGAATAATTGTTAAACCCCAAAGGATATTAAGTTCTTTCATATATGTACACACAGACACACACACATTAAATAGCAACTGGGAAGTGAAATAGAATTCAACTGCTAACAATGACTTTTTTTTGCTAAGGAAGATCTTTCTAATAATCAGTTGACAAAAAGGACCAATGTTTGACAATACTTTTATTTTTTACCTAAAATTTTCAAGCAAAAGCTAAACAATCTTGTTCTATGGTTATTATAGTGAAGAATTCTACATTGAGTGATTATTGAAATTAGGTGATTTTAAATGTTTCTCTAAATTCTGCCATTTAAAATACATTATTTGTGAATGTATATATTCCTTTAAAAGAGAAAGTTCAATCAATAGTTGCATCTCAGTACTTTTAGATATCATATAATATACATCTCTCTCTTTTGTCGCTAACGTGATCAATTTAACATATATCTTAAAAGAAATACATGCAGTTCTGTGAAATATTTTATTTCATTTAAACATTCCTTCTAAAGTATATGAAGATCTCTATGGAATTACAATCCATGGGTACCAGTTTTTTTTCTTGCAGAAAAAGGGAGGGAAAGAAATTTCTTCCTAGTTCCTTTATACACTCCCTGCTAGTGTTTGCCCCTTGAGATTATCTTCCATCTACTCACTCATATATCTTCTATGTACCTAATAACTTACATGTTTTCTCCCTCATCATAATGTGAATGACTTGGGGTTATAAGACTATTTTATCCTACTTTGTATCCCTAGTACTTAGCATTGTGTCTAGAATATAGACTGTAATTAATAATTTTTAATTATTGCTTTTAGAATACAAAAACAGTTTTTCACTATCATAGAATTCATGAAAGTTAATAACATATTAGACACAGCATCTTTTGATGGATTAAAGCATTAAATTTTGAGTCAAAATGGAATGGATTTCAAATTCTGCTCCAATACTAGATTCATGAGCCTACGAGAGACACTTTATCTTATCTATACTGGCCATGGGAATTCCTGTGTGAGGAAACCACAGATCCATCATGTATTTGTGTGTAATGATATATTAAATAGGTTACCACAAACAAGACTTGTCAATTTTAAGGATAACTTTCAATAATCTAAAAGGTAAAGTTGTTTTCAATTTAGCTTATTTCATGAGGAAATTTATTTTTCTAAACATCTTTAGAAAATCAGCAATTATGATAGCCAGAAACTATTTTAATTTTATTTTTTCAGAGACTTAAGAATCGGTTACAGTTTTTAATCTCATTTTATTAATAATTCTAGAGTAGGGGAGAGTGAACTTGTCTTGTTGCTGATTAATCACAAAATAAGGTTTCTCATAATTTCCAACAAAACATCATTCCTGTGTAATTTACAGTGGCACTGAGTCATGGAAGAGTACAATCTTTGAAGAGCTGAAGCTGAAGATCATCAGTGTGGTCAATATGGAGGTGCATGGTGGGAATAAACAGGTGTTACACTTAACAAACAAAAACTTGTGAAGAAGTGTTTCAAAGAATGTTATTCAAAAAATATATGGTCAAAAAAGAAGAAAGTATTTTCATGTGGTGAGAACAGGGACTAATAAATATATTGAGCCAATCTGCACTATTGGTATCTCAATGTCAAGATAATGAGAGAAAGGGACTCAGCAGATTGGGTGGAGCATCTCTTACAAACTAAGAAGAAGATGTCAACAAAAATAATGCAAGATAAATGGTTATTACAGGTTGTGATCTCTATTGTTATGGAAAATATTAACAACAATCAGATTGTAATCCATTGCCATATTAAACTGAATTCAAGTGTTCCATACATACTAGCCCATTTTAAATTATGTTCCATTTCAAAGTAACATTTTAAATATTTCCTTTTTTTCGGAGATTTAACTAGGGATTTTGATTCCTAGGGTACATTCAGTTTAGCTGGAGAGATGTGCGTGTGTGTGTGTGTGTGTGTGCACACGTGCATGCATGCGTGAGAGAGAGAGAGCTAGAGAGAGAGAGATTAGAGAGAGAGAGAGAGAGAGAGAGAGAGAGAGAGAGAGAGAGAGAGAGAGAGAGAGAGAGAGAGAGAGAAGGGTTGTTTGGGGAAGGTGATTTCAGAAAAGAATATAGTATGTCTAAGGTAGGCAGGTTCCGTCCTATTTATGGTTGAGATAGATTGATTTTAGCAGTCATCAGTATTGAGGAAAGCAAGAAAATGGGAAGCCAATATGTTTGAAGGTAGAAATAAAATAGAAAATAAGAATAGGATCTAGTGACTGAATATTAGAGAGGATGACTATGATGAAAAGGTTAAAAGATAACAACATGGATCTGACCAATCTGTTGAAACTAAATGAAGATAGTGATAGGACAAAGTGGAGGATCTGAAAGTGGTTCTGGGTAACCAGGAGTATGCCAACTTAACTTCCAGTATGTTGAACATATGAGAATAGCCAGCCATGGATGGGATGCCAAATAATATGTTATTAGGAGTAACGCTGGTTTTAGAAAATGGAAGGAGTCTAAAAGGAAGAGATCTATCTATCTATCCATCCTATCTTTATCTATCTATCTATCTATCTATCTATCTATCTTAACTATCTAACTATCTAACTAACTATCTATCTATCTGGCTTAATATGTGCCAGGCACTGTGATTAAGTGCTGAAAATACAAAGAAAGGCAAAATCAGCCCTTACTCTCAAAAGCTCATTTTCTAATGGGAAAGACAACATGCAGATAAGTTTGTAAAAATAAGGAGGAGCCAGGTGAGGAAGAGATATTAGAGATCATATAGTTCAACATTCACAGTTAAAGAGATGAACAAATTGAGGTTCAAAAAGGTAACATGACGCACTCTAGGGAGTAGGGATTTAAACTCAAGTTCTCTGATTCTAAATCCAAAGATTGTTCCACTACCTCACATGCTCAAAAGGAAGTTTCTCAGAGGGTACAGTTAAAATGGATGGTAAAGAAATAGTTTCTCTATGTTAATCATTGTAAGGGAAGAGAGGGAAGAGAGTAGGTCAGTGGCAGTCAGCATAGCCAATATTAAATCATCTTCATAGTTGATTCCTCTCAGATAATTTCAACGTTGACCTAGGCATTTTATTTTTTGACTCCAGGCTAAACATCTCATCTAGGGCTGAGAAATAGATGGGGTTCAAGAGAATAGTTTGGGTGAAAAGCTACCATTTGTGAAAAAAAATGGTAGCCACAGAACCCTATGGAAATGTTAGACCAAGTATCCAGGAGAAAAAGAAGGCATCACTGGGAAGAGAATTAGCCCTTCCCACTCCATGAAGTTGGGAAAAAAAACTAGGATAAATCAAAAATGTCTTTGCCGTGCAAATATCTGGGGTACAGTCTGAGTGGTATGTTACTATTTCTGTTAATGTACTATACTAAGTGATGGGCTCCATTTTCATTATTGGTTTAGTAATAGAGTAACTAAAACAATGGTTCTGAAGAAAACCATTTCTCTTTTCAGTGTAAGTAAATATTGCTCTTTGCTTTCATTCCATTACTAGGGTTCTTTTGATATTTCAGAATAGCAAATCAAAATATATTAACAATAAATTGAATTGATAAACAAAAGTAGAGACTTTGATCCGAAATAAAACTTGTAGAAGAATCTATTTGATCTCATTCTAGAATATCACTGAATATTAGAAGAAGATTAAACTATTTTGACTCTAATACTGATAAACCTAATTCTCCCATAATCTAGATTATTCCTTGGGAGCAAACTATGGCATTTAGAAATCTATTCTACACCCCGCCCCTTTTTTTGTCTCTTTACCTTACTTCCAAAAAGAGTTTAATCACCTCAAATAATCATAAAGTGATATTCAAAAGAAAACTATTATCCTAAAGGTAGTACCTCTTATATTTTCCTTCTATTACTCCTTTTACTTTCAATGTTTCCTTGCAAGCAGTAATATTCTGGGATTTAGTGAACAGGTTTGCCCATACTCTTCATGGTTTTATATACTTCCAGTTTAGCTGCTCAGTCCCTCCCCCCCATTTACTTCCCAACTGACTCCTATTCCCCTCCCCCCATCTTCTATCCCCTTGATCTTAGCTTCTTTTCTCTGGTTTTGAGGGAAACAACTACTTGTACTATTTCATGTATAGATGGGAAATAGCTTTGAATACATGTACAATACTGTCTTCTTTGCTGGTTCCAATATTCTGGATGTCAGGTTGATCCCTTTGGCTACACAATAACATATACCTAAATTGACTCCTGAATTGCTTTTCTGTGTTATCATTTTTCTCCCCTTAGTATTTATCTGGCACCTTGCATAGTCAGTGCAAGACGTCTTCATGCTTAGAAAATATCAATATCAACTGTAAACTTCAATTTTCTTTGTGTCTTAATCTGCAGTTCATTCATAAGAAGGTTAAATGAGTTAGCCATAGCATTAATTATTAGGGAATAGCCAATTCTTTTATGTGGGATTTCCTCTACATTTTTCCTTTCTTATCTTCTCTTTCCCCTGGACAATTTCATTTGTCCTGATGGCTTCAACTATCATCTCTTCAGTGAGAATTGTAAAACTATTTTCTCCCAACCCTGAATTTTTTCTTAAACTCCTGAATTGAATCTCCAATGATCTACAGAACAACCTCACCTTCCTATATCACTAACACCTCAAGAACAATACTTTCAAAACAGAATTTATTATCTCTCCCCCCAAATCTGTTCATCTTTCACTATTCTTATCAGGGGTGCCTGTCTGTTTCTCATGATTGAAATCTTGGTACTGTCTTCGGCCCTTCAGATTGTCTCCTTTCTTACAATCTATCTGTTATCAAATCCTGTAATTGTCATTTCTGTAATCATAGGAATCTCTTCATAATCATTGAAACTTTGAACTAATGGAGGAAACTTGAGTGATCATCTTGTCCAGGGAGTGTTCAATATTTTTTTTTAGTTAGGGAATCATTTGGTAGTTCTGTGAAACCTCTGGACATTTTCTCAGAAAAGAAGTTTTTAAATTAATAATAATCATAACAATAATAGCAACAACAACAATAATACAGAGGATTACAAAGGAAACCATTGTCCTTGAAGTACAATTTGAAATGCTTCCCCTGGCTCCATGAAAACCATACACAAAATCCAGGTTAAGGATCCCTCATATTAGTTAAAATGAAAAAAATAATTGAAGTCCAGAGAGGTTTAGCAGCTTATTTGAGATGACGTAGGAAATAAGAAATAAATCCAGGATTAAAACAAAGTTCCTTCCACTCTGGAAGAATTATATGTTTTCCTCACAATTTCTTTATGTTTTCTGACTTAATCTATAGCAAGAAGGTCAATAAAGTTATATTGGTCCTTCAATAGTGCATCACCTCATTTATGGCTGGTAAATATCTCATATTTTAGTACTCACCTCCTATTATTAGTACTTATCATTAAAACAGTATTGTCAGGTAGTCTAAAATTATCATTATTAATATCTTCTACTTCTTGAAAACATTATTTTACAATTTCTGTAGAATAGGGAGATAACATATACTACTGAAGATGGGCCTGAGATTCCATTGTTTTAAGGAACAATATATAAGGAAAATCTACTAATAGAGACTGGCAGCTTCTTGCCAGTTTAGAGTTTTAGAGGAATTCTTGGTTCAGTAAAAAGTTAAATAAATTGCCAGGAGGAATATAACTAATGTAACTGGTGGAAGGGGTGGGGCATGTACTCTGCATGTGTGTGTGTGTGTGTGTGTGTGTGTGTGCATGTGTGTGTGTCTTGGGGAAAGAGCAGATGACCAGGATGTAGGATTTCCTGAGCATGATGCTCTAGTAACAGTGCTGGATAGAGAGTCAATGTCTGAAACACAACAATATATACACACAGATAAATGTATGGATAGATATACAGAAACATAAATAAACAGATCCATCTAAATAACCATATGTACATATACGTGCATGTTGAGCTATCCGGATAGATCTATATAGAGACAGATATATGTGTTTTATGGGCAAGAAATTAGAAATACATAACCTAATGGCCAATTGGCTGGCAATGAGCCTCTCCATACTTAGCCAGCTTGACCCTTTTGCTAGCAGATATATTCTGCTGCCAGGGTCATAATTAAAGCCTTTCCAGCTTAGTAGAAACAGCCAGGGCTTATTATACTTGCAAAAATGACACAATGGAAAGGGCAAAAGATTTGGAATCAAAAGGCCTAGGTTTGAATCCTAGCTCTTCCACTTAATAGCTATTTGACTTTCAGAAAAGTTCTTGGGACCCTATTTTTTTTCTCATCTATAAAATGAAGAAATTTGAACTGGGAGGTCATTAAAGTCATTTTATGAATCCATGGTCACCTCCATGCCTACATGAAGCTTTTGAAGTTTTCATATTCATGGACAAATACATCATATATCAATATAAAAATATAAGTTTCAGAAACAAATAAACGTATACAAAATAACAGTAGCACTATAAATGAATATTTTGTCAAAATCACAGAGGGGGAAAGGGTAATTCTAAGATACTAACTTTAAATGACTTTGTCATTCTGATTCAACACAAGAACCTACCACAGTACCATGATGAAAAATATTAGCCATTTCCTAACATAGAATTGATGGACAGAGCACAGATTGAAGCATTCTTTCTTTCTATCTCTCTCTCTTTCTTTTATTAATCTCCTTTCTCTTAGAAGGTGGGCAATGCAGAAATTGGTTTTGTATGACTATACATGGTAGCTAGGTGGCACAGTGGATAGAGCACAGGGCCTGCAGTCAGGAAGACTTATCTTCTTGAGTTCAAATCTACCCTAAAAGCTTACTAGCTGTGTAATGCTAAGAAAGTCATTTAACCCCTGTTTGCCTCAGTTTTCTCATCCGCAAGATGAACTGGACAAAGAAACAGCAAACCACTCCTGTATTTTTGCCAAAAACTGAAAACAAACAAAAAACACCCAAATGGGTCACCAAGGGTCAAACATAACTGAAAAAAGTGACTGAATAAAATACTTCTACCAGGTTTTATTCTTCCTTGCCTTATCATGAGTGGGGGAGGGAATGGAATAAAGGGGAGGGTAAATATTGTACTAAAAATGAATAAAAATGTTTCTTTGCTTTAAGACTGATTTTTATACTACTTCAAATGCTGTATAGGTCCATAATAAAGCCTTTTCTTGTCTCTCATTTGGTGCTATTCCTTATACTTATTGTGTGATCTCTTAGGTTATGCTTTTTTCCATGTATTTCTTATCTTTTATTAGATATTCACTTTTCAAAGGCAAGGGTGTACATTATTTATTTTCATATTTCAGATCCCATCTTGAATTTACCTCATCAAAGTACCAAGTAGATGCTTAATTAATATTTTATCAAAGATTATATGGAAAATGTTATGTCTGTACTATTCTAGGGATATCCTGGAGACATCTTACACTCATATGTCCAAAACAGAACTCATTGTCTTTCCCCCTAAACACTCACAGATGTCTTAAGTTCTCTGTTAATATAGAGGGACTATCTTCCCAGTCCCTCAGGCTCACTAAGAAGGAATCTTCCTGGGTTTCTCACTAATTCTCACTCCCAGTATCCAAGCTGTTTCCAAGGCCTGTCTATGTCAATTTCGTCATATCTTGTATCTCTTAAATATAGCCCCTTATCTCTTTTAACACTGTCTCCACTCTAGCACAGAATGTTATCACCTCATGCTTTAATTATTGCAATTGACTGCTAGTAGGTTTGTTCTCCTGAAGTCTCTCCCTACTCCACTAAATCTTCTATTCATCCACTAAAGTGATTTTCTTAAAGTATGGGTCCAATTATGCCATCCCTTTACCTCAGTACACTTAAGTAACTTCTAGTAGCCTCCAAGAACGAATAATGTTCTGCATGGCATTGAGTCCTTTATAACCTACTCCCTCCTACATTTCTAGTCTTCCTATACCTTACTTGAAAACACATATTCCATGATATTACACTGACCTCTTGCCTGTTTCATGAATAAGGCACTCCATTTCTCTGCTTTAGGCATTCTTTTTGGCTGTCCCCCATACCTGAAATCTAAGTCCCAGCTAAAATCCTCCTGTCAACAGGGCACCTTCTCTAAGTCTTTTTTAATTCCGGTGCCTTCGTCTTCTGATAATTTCCTATTTTGGGGTAATTTTTCTTATTTATTTGAAACTTAAATACAAAATGCGACAAGGAAAAAAATACATTACCATGCACACAGCACATAAGAATGGATTCAGTGTAACAATAAATTTCCATTTCAAGACAATCTATATAACAATTAATATGCACCATTTTCCAGCTTTCCTTTGCTTCCTTATAGGTTTTCTTTTGTTCTCTATTGTGTGCCTTCAGCTTAATTTTTCCTCCTTTCTCCCCATCATCCTACCCCACTACATACATATGCATATATGGATGTATGTGGGTGTGTGTGTATGTGCGTGTATATATATATATATACATATATAAATATGTATATATTTATACACACACACATGTACATAAAAGTATCGACAAACACATACATAAATACACTATACACATATATGTAAGACCATACAATGCATATTTCCAATTTTGATCTCTTTCTCCAAAGGTGGATAGAATCTTCTTTCAAAGTTCCAAGTCATTCCATGTTTTTCAAAATCAACCAGATCATCATTTTCTACACCACAGCAATATTCCAGCACAGCTCTTGCTCCATGCTGTTCCTTTAGTGGGTACAAACTACAACAGTACTCTCTGCCATAGAACCAAAACAAGGAACTCTGCTCCCCTACTGGAGCCCACGGGGAGCAGGGTACCTCTCTCTCTGCTACTGTACTCACAAGGTGCATGCTAGCTCCTTCCTCTGCAATCACAGGACAGGACTAGTCTGCTCAGCACAGTTGTGCTTGGCATCCCTTGATTATGTAAGGTCCGTCAATCTTCTACTTAACCTTCTGACCTTGATGATGTCAGTGAGGTGAAAATTCCTGAGGCTGAGACTGCCTTCCAATCGAGGTACCTCCAAGGTTTGTTGTCTCCTGATTCTGCAGAGTAAGTTGGAGGTGCTTTCACTTTACTCAGGCTCAAAGCTCCACCCCTAAAGGTCAGGTCTCTCCTGGGGACTTCTTAGATTGCCTTAGGAGGACAACTTCCTCACAGCAACTTTTGTTTATTTCTCCTGCTCTACATTCCCTCTGAGGTGATGTTTTGCCTTTTTTTACATGAGAAAATTTGGAGAGTCAAACATTTTCTGACCTACTTAGTCATTTTCCCAGAAACTCTTCCAATTATATCTTAATAATCATGTATAAAGCTTGTTTTGTACACACTTGTTTGCATTTTTCTCCTCCATGTTATTCTAAGCATTTTGAGAACAAGGGATGTCTTCTGACACTTACAAATTACCAGAGGTTAGTACGTTGCCTGGCACGCAGTAGTCATTTAATGAACATTTACTGAATGATGGAATACATAGTGTGTTGTGCTCAAACACTGGTAAGTCTTTAGATCAAGTCCTACTTTTCACACATGCTTGTTGTGTGATCCTCATCAAGCCATTTAACCTTCCTAGCCTCTCAACAATACTTTATATGTTTTTCATCTCTACTCTTTGAGTGTTTTCTTCCAGTGTGTTTGACTGTTGTGTCTCTGTCTCCTCCTTCTAATTATAACCTCACAAACTATGATGGGTTCAACTCTGCTATTGTTCATAGATGGGCAACTTGAATATTATCCCCTCACCTTTCCTATAACATTCTAGAATAAAGTGCCTCTCTCTGGTTACCACTTTCCATGTGTCAACTGTCTCCCAGTTAGAATGGGAAAAAACAGAATTGTCTTTGCTTTTGAATTTGTGTTTTCAAGACTTATCATGATATTTTTTCATATGGGAAGGGCTTATTAATGTCTTTTTTCATTAATTTCAAGCAGCAGTGACCAATATGCACTGGCTGCCAATATCCTCCCTATATGAAACTTCACAGAGAGCTCCCCACACTGATGAAATTACAGAAAAACACTGGAACAAAAAATTAAGAAATAACAATAGGTTATTAACAGTGAGTTAATGTTGATTTTTATCTTGAATATCCAGTCATAATGGATATTTAAAGATGGTTAGTTCATTTATAGTCTGATAAGTATTACAAAAAACCCAAATTCATTTGGGATACTGATCCTAACTTCCTAACGAAACTAAAATTTTATCTCGCATCTCTTTTCTACAAGTGAAACATTTACAACTAATTTTAAAATGATTATTATTTTTTTCTTAGCAATTGAATACCATGAACAATGCTTATGCAAGGGCAGAATGAAAACCAGACTTCTAAAAAATGGAGTAAATCTCATCTAACAGTAATGCTTATTTTGTATCAAATATTTTTCTTTGTAACAACACATTCTAGAAATAAAGAAGGCTTCCATTTGCGTCACCAGAGGCTATTCTTCCATAAATCAAAACATTTACAAATACCTGCCAATCACTAGTATCCTCAAATTTACATCATAAGCATGACAGCTTGATGGTTTATTTATAAGCCTTTATACAGGCTAATTTACCTCCTCTTTTAACAATTGGTATATTTCTCTCTATCCCATTGACTTAAATCTTAGCATAAAAAGGAGGAGTAGGGGAGAAAACTTCACTTTTCTATTTTGTACTGCCCCGGGGGTTTGGAATACATTGTAAGTAAGAACAGGCAGCTATGAAATTCCAGGTCATTTCAGACTTAAGAGAACTAGAAGCAGACAATCTTTAGCCACTAAATAAAAGATACACTAAACCATCCCCACATAAAATTGTTAGTGATGAAAGTTAGATTAGAATGAGGTTTTCTGTTTCTAAGCCAGTGTAGTATAATGAGTAATTCTCTAGATTTAGAGTAAGAAATCTTAGGTTCTAGTCCTTTGCACCCTTAAAACAAGCGACATTTATGTTATGTTTTGATCTTCACTGGGTGCTTTACATGCATTGTCTTATATGATCTTAATGATAACCTTGATGAAATAGGCATTCAGGTATTATTATCCCCATTTCACAGATGAAGTAAATTGAGATTCAGTGAGGCTAGAAGCCCCAGTTTTATTCATATATATTGTATGTAATAAATGGAAGATGTGAGAAGGGCTTTGGATGTAGATTTTTACTAACTCCAGGCCCATAGCTTTGTTTGGGTTGAAAAATACCCTTCCTCCTTAATTTAGTAAGAAAAATAAACACAGAGATGCCTTAGGACAAGAAAAGAAGTTTATTCTCCTCCCTGGGAGAAGAGGGATATCTATCCCATGTCTGAACATGGAGCAGAGGGCGTGTTTCAAAGGGTAGAACCAGAATTTATAACTTAACTTTGTCAGGCCCCCTTTCCTGACTATTTCCTCTCTCGTTGGTGGAGAGGCACACCTCACCAAATTCTTCCCTACTGGGACAGCAAGAGAAGAGAGGTGGGGAGGGCTCCACCAAGTCGGGAAAACAGACAAAGGAAGGTAAAAGTGATTGACAGCAGCCATGGAGGGGGAGGGAGGAAGGAAAGATTAACAACCCTAATTGAGAAGTTTTCACTCATTCCACACAGCTTCTTCTAATAAACTACTTAAATTCCAGAAGAATGAATTGTTTTTATTAACAGACACACATTTTAATATTTTTTAACCCTCATAAGCCTAGCACAGTGCATGACACTTTTGGTAATTTTGGTTGTATCTGACCCCATTTGGAGTTTTTCTTGGCAAAAATAGTGGAATTATTTGCAATTCCCTTCTCCAGCTAATTTTACAGATGAGGAAAGTGAGGTAAACAAGTTTAAGTGACTTGTTCAGAGTCACATAGCTATTAAGATTTTGAGGTCAGATTTGAACTTGACAAGATGAGTTTTCCTAAATCCAGGCCTGGCATTCTATACACTACACTTCCTACCTGCCCCATGTAATGCATAGTAACTGTTTAATATTGATTAAAGCATTGGATTGTTGGATTGAATTGAAACACACCATCTTCCTTGCATAAACCACTAAAATTATTTTGATCTCAGTCCCTCATCTGCTCAGTGAAGGAGTAATTCAATAAATACCTGATGTTACTGCCAATTTAGGCATCATACAATTCTGTGACTCCCAAAAGGCAATATGTACAAGTGAATTTATATATCCAAAATCATATAATGTTGTCAAATGACCAATGAACAAATATTTTTATAGTGCCTACTAGTAAAAGACACTGTGGTAGATATTGGTAGTACAAAAACCAAAGTGAGGCAATCTCTGTCCTCAAAAGTTTTCCATCCTGCTTTAGGAGAGATGTTGGGATGAATATGTTAATAAAATACCAAGTGATTTTTTTAGGCAAAGGGTATACGAGACAGGTAAATTTGGGGTAAACCAGCAAAGACAGCTAAGGATTACAAGAAGCAGAGGTGAGAGAAAACATTCTAGTCAAGAAGGCATAACGAATAGGGGATGGAATGTTGTATATGAGGATCAGTTCTAATTTGACTAGAATGCAGTGAGTAACTAAGAGTATATGGGGGGCAAAAGGAACAAACATGAAAAACAGTGCTGAAGTCAAATTGTCATTGCAAAACAGAGGAGATTGTTTTATGTCTTTAAGACAATAGGGAGCCAAAATTGTATTCTGCAAATCTGATGAACATGGGCAGACTTTATGAACTACGCATAGGGGTGGACTATTGAGCCCACAGTTTTTTATATATGACCAAGTTTCACAGAAATAAACCAATGTCTGTAGGGAATTATAAATTCCTCCCCTTTGGAATTCATGAATATTAGGGAAACAGCAGAGCACACAAATGTGCCCCCTTTATTTCATTTCTTATTCTGCCGATTTCTCTCTTCCTACATCACCCAACCACCTGCCAGTAAAGCACCCACTTTCGTTTCCTTGTCCCCAGAAGGTTCTCTCACTCACTTAGGTATCAGAAGAAGAACCCCTGCTGAGCTGGTTCTGTGAGATTTTAAAAAGTTCTCTTTGGCTTAATTACCTGTGCTATGTCCCCATTTGGAATCTGCTCCCCACCTTCAGGAGCTTATTAGCACCAACAACCAAAGCCTCAGGGCAGTGTCTTGCTTTTTTAAAACCCTTCTCACTCAAAATATCACTTCTGAAAGAGGAATAGCTCTTTCCTTACTTCCCACTAAAAGAACCACTCTTTCCTTTCTGAATCATTTTGGGAGATATCTAGACCTTATATGTTTATGAGGTAAGTTCAAATGCTCCTCAAATCCATTTAAGACTAATGAAGTCACATAGGAGACATGACACCTGCTTGCCTTTTCCTGAAGCTTAATCATCCTGAAGGCAGATTTCAAAGAAGTTTGTTTTAGATAAAACTGATACGAGTATTTGCCTTCCATAATGAAGGTATTAATATTACCTTATTCTTATCACCTTTTTTTTTGTCAATGGGGTTCAAACAGAAAAAGTCCTTAGACAAGGTACAAATGTGCTATGATTTTTTCCTTTAATTGCTGTATTGCACAAGTGTATAAATAACTACTTTGGAAAGTAAGCCCATTTTCAGTAGGGTCATTAAAAGAATCTTCAAGACAAGTCAGACATGATATATGTGCCTAACTTTGTTTTTATTTTTATTATACCTAGAGACACTATGAATGTTTTGACTTTTTCAGCAAAGAAAATATGTATTCAGAATATTCATTTTATTTGTGCAAGGAAGGACTTTGTTTTTTTCATGTTCTGATGGTAACTAGTTTAAAACCTTTTACTGACTCACAGGGCTGAGCCAAGATGGTAGCATAGAGTAGAGAAAGTGCTCAGCTGAGCCCTACCCAATGTTCCCCTTCAAACATTAAAATAATGCCTCAAATCAAAATCTGGAGTGGCAAAGTCAAAAAAGGCCAGTGAAATATTCTTTCAGTACAAGACTACTTAAGAGGATGAAAAGATATATTTTTTAGTTAATTAATGAGGTGGTGGAGGCTGGCCCATAATCCAAGTGGATGAAACAGCAAGAGTTAGGAGTGGGTGCTGGTGACAGAAGCAGTTGCAACTTCAGGAATCCTAAGCCAGAAAGAGTAAGGGGACCTAGCACCTGTGTGTGTTTGTTTGTGTGTGTGTGTGCGCGCACGCATGTATGTGTGTCCAGCACTAGACACAGGAACAGATACTATTTGCCAACTCTATTACCTATGTCCATTACTGGGTCATAATTCAAGGGCAAGGAAGAGCACTTTCTGTAAAGGCGGAATGGAGGCCGTCAGGAACAACTGTTTGATATTTTCATTGTCTATACCCACTTCTAGGTTATAGCTATATTTACGTGTATATGTGTATGTGAATAAATATAAATATATATACACACATATATACATGTATACATATATATATAATTTCAATTATAAAAATTAACAATGTTTAACCTTTTTTATTTTGGGAAAGCAAGAAATTTGATGTTAATTTGACATGTGCTGTCATGCAAAACATATTTCAATACTATCCATGTGACAAAATAAAACACAAATGAAAAAAATAAAGATAAAGTAGAAAAGTACATTCCAGTCTTCATTCAGATGCTATCAATTCTTTCTCTAAATTCTTTCTCTAAATAAATTCTTTCTCTAAAGGTGGATAGCATTCATTTTTCTTCATAAGTCCTTCAGAATTTTCTAAGATCATTATATCACTCAGAATAGGCAAGTTGTTTATAGTTATTAATACAATAATATTATTGCTACTGTGTGCAAGGGTCATAATTCAAAGGCAGAGAGGAGCATTTGTAGTCAAGAGAGAGTGGAAGCACTAAGAGGAAGTATTATATCCAGTCCCATGGATTCAGGGACCCTGAGAAGCAATATTCATTTCAATCCCAAAGAATCAGTTGCATAATACATAGCAGTAAATGGCCTTATTAATCAAACTCAAAGATCTAAGCTTTGGAGGTAAGAACTCAACATTTGACAAAAAATTGCTGGAAAAACTAGAAATCAGTTTGGCAGAAACTAGGCATAGACCAATATCTCATACCATTGTAATAGTAATCAGTTTATCAGATACTTAGCACCTAGTAACTTAGGGCTAAGTATAGAAGGTATGAACTCTGTTCATAGTTGAAAAGGTGTGAACTCCCCTGTTGACTTGCAGCTCTTTTTTTTTTTGCTTTTTGTTTGGAGGGCAGTTGGGGTTAAGTGACTTGCCCAAGGTCACACGGCTAGTTTTTTGTGTTAAGTGTCTGAGGCTGGATTTGAACTCAGGTACTCCTGACTCCAGGGCCGGTGCTCTATTCACTGCACCACCTAGCCGCCCCCGCTGTTGACTTGGAAGAAGGCTATGGGCTGAGACAGGAG
>CM053595.1:37810569-37826999 GCA_028646575.1 Pseudocheirus occidentalis | reverse complement strand
CGATACCCTGGGGCCTGCCCTGGCCGGGGTTTCAGCTGTGGCTCCCAGACTGCTGCAAAGAGCCCCACCTGCTGAGCTGCCTGTAGGAACAGATGTGTTTTCTGTCTTTTGGAGAGTTTTGGAGCTTGAAAATCTGTTTAGAGTCTCATTTTATGAGTTTTTAGTGTGTTTGTGTGGGAGCTGCGGTGCTTTGCTGCTTCTATGCTGCCATCTTGGCTCCGCCCCCAATATTTCACATTGATTTTTATTTTTTTCTGTGTTTGGTTTTGTTTAATAGTATCTTAATTTCTCATAAAGTCATTAGCTTCCATTTGCTCCAGTCTAATTCTGAAGGAATTATTCTCTTCAGTGAGGTTTTGAAATTATTTTTCCATCTGGCAAATTCAGATTTTTAAGGCATTCTTCTCCTCATTGGCTTTTTGTGCCTCTTTTGCTATTTGAGTTGGTCTATTTCTTTAAGGTGTTATCTTCTCCAGTCAGGTTGTTGACTCTCTTTTCATGATTTTATTGTATAATAATCATTTCTCCTCCTAAATTTCCCCAAATCTGGCCCTGACTTCTCTTACTTGATTTTCAAAGTGCTTCTGGAACTCCTCCATGGCCAGTTTATATTTTTCTTGGAAGCTTTTGGTGCAGGAGTTCTGACTGTGTTGTCTTCCTCCCAATCCATGCTTTGATCCTTTTTGTCCCCAAAAAAGGAATTTAAAGTTGGATGGCTATGCTTGCTTTGCTTCCTTTCCTTGCTTATGTTGCCAGTCAATTATTTGACTTTTGAGCTCTTTGCCTCAGTAGACCTCTGCTTCTGGATGGGAGAGCTTTGTCCCAAATTGCTGGGGTTTCCACAGCTGCTGGAGTTATTAAGAGGATGCTGTCTCTACATCCCTAAACAACTTTGGCTCACTGGTCTCACACCTCAGGTCCACCACCTAAGTCTGCGATCCTGATCCAGGCAGGTTAAGGTAAGAGTGCTTAGCTTCTGATTGGTCTCTTGGCCCCCTACAATCTGCAGGCCGCGGCCTCTCAAGCAGTGATGTGAGGCACCTGCCAGGCCACTGCACCTCCATCCCTTCTAGCTCTAGGGGCAAAGGCTGGACCGCCCTCCTTGCCCCCAAGATCTAGGAGAGTTCCACCAACTTTTTACTTTGTCTTTAGCATTTATTGGTTGATAATTCTGGAAACCACCTGGTTCAGATCACCCTTGCCAAATTTATTAAAAATAATACAAGGTATTCCCCAATTGATAGATGATCAAAGGATGTGAACAAGGTATTTTCAAAAGAAAATATTAAAGTTATCAATAATGCCATAAAATGCTCTGAATCAGTACTGATTAGAGAAAATTAAATTAAAACTACTCTGAAGTACCATGTACACTAATTAGATTGGTTAACATAACAGAAAAGGAAAATGATAACTGCTGTAGGGAATGTAGAAAAAACTGGGAGAGTCATGCATTGTTGATGGAATTGTGAAATAGTCCAAACAGTTCTGAAGAAAAATTTGGAACTATGATCAAAGGACTATAAAAATGTACATACCCTTTGACCCACCAATACCACTGCAAGGTGTATATCCCAAAGATACCAAACAAAAGGGAAAAGGACTCATTTGTATTATAAAATGGTATTTTTTTGGTGTGGCACATAATTGCAAATAGGGGCAATAACAACTAATTAGGAAATGAACAAGTTGTGGTATATGAATATCATGTGAGACTATTTTGCTGTAAGAAATAATGAGAAGCATGGTTTCAGGAAAATTAGTGAAGGCTTATTTGAATGAATGCAAAGTGAAGTGAGCAGAACCAGGAGAACATTGTACATTGTAATGGCAACATTGTAAGGATGATCATCTGTGGAAGACTTAGCTATTCTGGTCAAGACAATGATCAGAGATAATTCCAAAGACCTATGATGAAAAAAATGCTATCTACCTCCAGAGAGATAAATGATGAAGTCTGAGTGCACAATGAAGCATGCACTTTAAAAATGTATTTTTATTTCTATGTTTGTATAATTTTATTGTTTGTATTTTCCTTCACATCACAGTTAATGTGTAAATTTTAGCAAGACTTCACATGTACTATGAATATCAAATTGTTTCCTTTCTCAAAGGGGGACAAGCAGAAGGGAAAGAGAGAAGTTGGATATATTTTTTTAAAAATGAGTATTAAAATAAATTTTTACATGTAGTTGGGAATCATTTCATGTAATAAAAATAATTTAAAGAAAGGAGAAAGAAAAAAAACCTTTCCTGTACATTTAATGAAAGGTAGAGACTTTTTTCTCTGTAAAGAAAGAGGATTTCTGTTTGCATTTTTTTTTCTACTACACTTTTGGCTGGTTAGGAGTAGTAGTAGTGTGAATCTCCTAAGAGCTGTCAGAGTTTCACCCAAGCTGAATGATGGTTCCCAAGAGTACTGTTTTGTAAGCAGAAGCCACTAATAAAAGTGACCTTAATGGCTGATTTGGGTGCTCCTTAAAATACACCTGCATACTCTATGGACTAAGAGTGAAAGGAAACACAGCTGATGCTGGCAGAGAGATGAGAATTCAGGTGCCATTAACGGATCATTGACTCAACACATCATGACAGCTCCTTTGGAAAATTCAAACTATAAGTTAGTGTGCTCTGTCTGAGGAGTTACAGAAAGGTTTTAACAACCTGCAGTGTTATTTAAGGAAAATCAGGAGGAAAAAAAGAGGTGGGTTCTGGCAGCACTAAAAGAGTACTTCAACTAGGAGTCTGCATGACTTATTAAATAAACCAAAGCAAGAATATGACTATGGCAGGGGAGTGGAGGAGGAAAGAAACAGGAATCTGATGAGAAAAAATACTCTTTGCAATTATTTTGGTTTCATTCACTATATAAGCTTATTAAGTGCTTGCCATTTACAAGGTAATATGCTTTACATTTCAAATGTTTTGGGTAGCTGATTTCAGAGATACTTCGGGAGAGGGGGACTGTAAATTTTCACTTCTTCCAAGGTGGTCTGATATATTTTTATTACTCATTTTGTTAATTACTCTTCTGTTTTATTACTCTTCTGGTCTATGCTCTAGAGGGTCTGTAAGCAACCAAAATCACTCTTTTCTGCCCTGGACCATTGATGAGGGTCCCCACTGCACTGGGGCACGCTCTGCTGTACTAATGCTCCTTCTCACCCTGGGACTGTGACCGAGATCTGAGTGTGGGCAAAGCAACAAAGTCCTGCCTCAGTGCTAGTAAAGAGACCCCTGTAATCTCCTTGTGAGATTACATTGTTTAGCCCCATTACCAATTATGGGTTGAGAGCTCCAGAAACAGCCACTGCCTCTGCTGATGTAGTGGCTCCAAAGGCCTACTTCTGGTTTGCTGGGGCTAGGGCTGTGCTGTTTCAGCTTGGGATGAACTGGACTCAACTCTCAGTCAAGGTGCAGCTGACCTTTCCTGATGGTCTTCTAAGTTGTCTTTAGCTGGAAATTTTTTTTTCATCTTTTCCTTTTGTGCATTATACTGTTCTAGAAAATTTTTATGGCATCATTTAAAGGTGTTCAGATGGTATTTGGGAAGAACTCAGGTGAATTGCTGCCTTTTTTGAGCCATTTTCATTCTGTTCTTCAAGAAAAATTTTGAAGAATAAAACAACTTCTGTGCGGAGATCCATGATAGTTTCACAGAGAATCTGTGCTAAGCCTTGAAGAAAGCAAAGAATTCTAAAAAAACAGGTGTGACTTCCAAGCATTATAAACTGTTTTGTGTATATAAGTTTAGGTAGGAGATAACATTATCAAGTCTGAGAATAACTACTAATCCAACATATCTGAGATACAAAGTACACTGAAGGGAGGAGAGTGACATAAGACTTGAAAATAAGGTTATAAACTTATGAAAGATTTCAAGTTTGTATTTTGTCCTAGAGACAATAGGGAGTCACTGAACATTTTCTGAACAGAGGAGAGGGATGGTCATATCTATGCAATATAAAGACAGTTTTGGCAGCTATGGTGAATTTGAGATCAAAGAAAAGAATACTGGAAATAAACGCAACATTTAGGAACTGTCATTATTGTTCAGGTAAGAACTGAGCATTTATCTTGGGAGACAGTAACAGTACACATGGAGAGAGTGGCAAAGGATAGAAAAATTGTGGGGGGGAAGAGAATTAGCATTAGGACTTGATGGAAGGAATGAGACATTTGGATTTAGAGGCGAGGAATTCAAGTGCCCATTTGGACAACTCATTTCATAATTCTGGACTTGTTCCTCATCTATAAAATAAAAGACTTGAAGTAGGTAAGCTCCAAGCTCCTTCCCAGCTCCGAATCCATAATCCTACAATTTGAACATGAGAGGAGTATCCATCTTTTGAACTTTCATGTAACTAAGAAGGCATATGACAAGAAATAATATAATTGAGAAGAAACATCAAGACTGAGAGTAGTGACAATGAGGCAGATGACCCTGGGAACAGAGTAGCTGAAGGAAAGAAAAATATTGCAGCAATGACAAGTGAGCAGAAAAATAATTAGCAACCCTGATAAATAGGTGATTTTCAATATAGTTTTCTAAAGAAGGACAAACTAGCAAGCTAACCTATGTTATGTTTTCCTTATGCAGCCAGTACTTAGTGCTTTCCAATACTGTAAAATTACTTTGTATATTTAGCCCCTCTCTCTCTCGAGTACAATAACCCAATACATAACTCATTGCCTTTTCTCCCAATTCCTCTTCTCTTGGCAAATTCCCTTCCTCTTGGCAAATTCCCAAATTCTCTTTTTGCTAAGATACCCTCCATCCTTTGGTTCCCCAGGTTCAAAACCCCCTTGCAACTCTTATATCTTCATCTTCCCTTACCCCATATTATTGCTGGTTCTATTTTCACAATATATTTTGCATTAATTTTCTCTCTACTCAGACTTGTTCAGGTCATTACCACCATTCACATGAGCTATTGCAATAGCATCTTAATTAACTTCCCTGCCTTATCTCTTTCCTCTCTGATCCACCCTTCACATATTTCCCAAAACATTTTTCTTAAAACATAGGTCTAAGGCTGACAACTTTGCACAACCCTGATTCACTTAAATCAAATTCACATACAATTCAAGACATCAGCTGTGATGTTATTCGTCCTCCTTGAAAATGAAGGCTGAACAACAATTACATGTAGGCAGTTGGATGTAGCAAAAGGTAGAGCAATGGGACTGGAGACAGGAAGACTTAGGTTCAAATTTAGCCTCAGACCCTTAGCTACATGATCCTGAGCAACTCATTTAATCTCTGTGTCAGTTTTCTCATCCATAAAATGGAGATATTAATAGCCCCCACCTCTCAGGGTTTTGTGAGATCAGATGAGATAATTTCCGTAAAGCACTTAGACTTAGTATTAGGTACTATATAAATCTGATCTCTTGCTTCCTTTTTTGTGCGTTGTCTTCTTCCACTTTATGTTTTTTTGACACCAGGGACTATATTTTTATTTGTTATCACCAGTATTCTGGACAGTATCTGACACAGAGCAGATTCTTAATTAATACTTATTGACTGACTGATCTAGGATAAAATACACATTCCTGTTTAGAAATTAAAGCTCTTTACTACCATTTTCCAGATCCACTATATTCCTTCATCCATGCTTGTATTCCAGTCAAACCCACCTTTCTCATATATTAATATGCACTATTTAATTTAAAATTTGCAAAGGCTGTTTCTCATGCCTATCATGCAAATTTTTCTTACCTATACCTTTGAAAATGCTTAGTTGCTTTCAAAGCTCTGCATACAAGGCCTACATCTACGTGTGGAGTTTCTTGATCCCCTCACCCACCAATAGCCCCATTCCACAAAGTGTCAGCTTTCATTTGTGTTATGTATGTACTTGTATAAGTATATTATCATCCTGAATTTAATGTAAGCTCCCTGAGGATCCTGTCTTGTATTTCTCTCTTTATATATATAGTACTTAGCTTAGTAGTTACATTTAATTTGAATCTTTAAAAAAAATTTAAATTTCTAATGGTCAGGAATCCTCAGTCACAAAAAAACAAGGTCATACCTCAAATGCAATAAACCAGCAAATATGATAAAATAAAGTGGAAAAAATATTGATAAGGATATAGGGAAACAGGAATAGTTGACAACTAAAGTAACTGAGAATATGCAAGAAAAATAATGGAACTATTCATTTACATTGGTCCAATAACAAAACTGTTCACTCACTTTGGTCCAATAACCCTATTACTATATTTGCTTCCTAAAGTAATTGAAAATCAGGAGGAAAAAAACTATATAAATATTCTTTTAACCCTATTGCCAAAACACAAAGTTGGAAATAAATCTTATGTACCATAATTTAGAAGGAATAATCTCTATTATTTAAATTTAAGGTAATATTTGTATACATTCCAAAGAAATTCAAGAAGTTCTGCATGATATGATACAGACTGAACGGAACAGAATCAAAAGAATACCACATGCAGTTACTATGAAGTATAAATTAAGACAACTGCAAATAACAGTTTAGGTGAGACTTCCAGGCACCAAGGTGGCAGAGTAAGCAGTAAATTGCTGCAGTTTTCTCATATTCACCTCCAAACAATCATAAAACAGAGCCCTATAAGAAATGCACTGTTGGTGGAGCTGTGGTTCAACCATTATATAGGGCAATATGGAACTGTGCTCAAAGGACTATAAAACCTTGCATACCCTTTAATTTGGCAATACCAAAGGGTCTATATCCCTTTTATGGCAACAAAACAAAAGGACGTGTATGTAAAAAAACGTTTTTAGCAACTCATTTCTGGAGGAAAGGAATGAGATATTGAGGGAATCCCTGTCATTTGGGGAATGACTAAACGAACTATATTGTGTGATCTTGGTGGAAAACTATTGTACTATAAGAAATGAAGATCATGTTGCTCTCAGAAAAACCTGAAAAGATTTGCATGAGTTGATTTACAGTAAAATGTACTTTATACACAGTAATAGCATTACTGTAAGATGATCATTTGTGAATTACTTAGCTATTCTCAGCAATACAATAATCTAAGACAACTCTGAAGCACTTATGATAAAAAATGTTCTCTATACCTAGAGATATTGCTGATGTGCCTGAATATAGATTGAAAAATATATATTTTGGGGGCAGCTAGGTGACTCAGTGAGTAGAGCACCAGCCCTGGAGTCAGGAGGACCTGAGTTCAAACCAGACCTCAGACACCTAACACTTACTAGCCATGTGACCTTGGACAAGTCACTTAACCCCAGTTGCCCTGCCTTCTCCCATCCCGCCCCAAAAAAGAACAACAGATACATAAATTTTTAAAAAGAAAAAAAAATATATTTTTGCTTTCTTTTTTTAAATTTGTGTCTGTTTTCTTTTACAACATGGCTATTATGGAAATGTTTTACATAGCTACATATGTATACCCTTTATCAACTGCCTATCTCTTCAATGGGAGTGGTTATGGGAAAGGAAGAAGGGAGAAATTTGGAACTCAACATTTTAAAAATTAATGTTAAAATTGTTTTTACAGGTAACTGGGGGAAGATTTTAATAAGTAAATTATTTGATTATTAGAAAAAGACAACACAAGGGATTCAATAGAGGTAAGGTATTTATATCCCTACAAATGAAGATGCTACATGTAATTATTAACAATTGTATCACTAATAGTACAGCTAGAAAGAATATAAGTAAACAAAGGGTATTAGGAAAAGGTGAATTTGAAGGAATGACATTAAAAAAATTAAAGGATGAGAAAAAATAGTACAATGTGTATAGAAAGAAGGGAGAGGTAGAGTGGGGTAAATTATTTCACATGAAAAGCCATGAAAGACTTATTATAGTGGAAGGAAAGATGGGAGGGTGGGTGACAAGCATCACTAGAATCTTCCTCTCATCAGTCAGTATTGGCTCAAATTGGAATCATATACATAATCAGTTGAATAAAGATATCTACTTTACCTGACAGGGAAGCAGGAGGGGAGGTAATTAAGTAAAGAGGAGTGGGGTTGACAAAAGTTAAGGCAAATCAGGAGAGATGGCAGGAGGAGCAAAACACTGCTGAGGAGGGAAAGGGTGAAAGAGAGGGCAGACAATAGGAAGCACAGAATGGTGGGAAATATATAGTAGGCATAACTTTGAATGTGAATGGGATAAACCCTCCATAAAACAGAAGTGTATAGTAAACTTGATCAAAAACCATAATCCTACAATTTATTGTTTACAAGAAACATACTTGAAGCAGAGAGATAAACACAGAGTAAAAGTGAGGGGCTGGAGCAAATCTAATATGCTTCAGTTGAAGAAAAAAAAAGTAGAGGTAGCAATCCTGATCTCTGACAAAGTTAAAACTGAAATAGACTTAATTGAAAGAGATAAGAATGGAAACAACATCTTGCTAAAAGTCACTGTAGGCCATGACATAATATCAATACTAAAAAAAATATATGCACCAAGTGGTATAACATCTAAATCCTTGAAGGAGAAGTTAAGTGACTTACAGGAAGAAACAGATAGCAAAGCTATACTAGTGGGGGACCTCAACTGTTCCCTCTGAGAACTTGATAAATCCAACCAAAAAAGAAAGAAAAAAGAAGTGAGGGAAATTGAATATTAGAAAAATTTGATATTAAAGGTCCTTGGAGAAAACTGAAGGAGAACAAAAAGGGCTATTTTTATTCCTCAGAAGCACATGGCATGTACACAAAAAATTCTCCATGTAATAGGGCATATAAACCTCAAAATAAAATGTAAAAAGTCAGAAACATGAAATACATTCTTTTTAGATCACAGTACAATAAAATTACAATCAACAAAATGCTGTAGAAAGATAAATTAAAAATTAATTGAAAATGAAGTAGCCTAATCCTAAATAGTAAGAGGGGCAAAGAATAAATCATAGAAACAATCAATAATTTCATTAAAGAGAATGATAACAATGAGAAAAAAAGACCAAAATCTGTATGATGCAGACTAAACAGAGCTTAGGGGAATTTTTTTTCTCTAAATTTTTACATCGACAAAATGGATAATAGTACATATAAAAGAATTGAGTATGCAACTTAAAAAAAACTAGAAGAAACAACAAATTAGAAATCCCCAACTGAGTAACAAATTGGAAATCCTGAAAATCAAAGGTGAGATTAATAAGCTTGAAAGTAAGAAAACACACAAAAAAGACAACTGTTTCACTAATAAATAAATCTAGGAGCTGGTTTTATGAAAAAAAAATAGTAAGACAGAGAAGCCATTGGTTCATTTAATTAAAAATAAAGAAAGAAGAAAAACAAATACTTTCAAAAATGAAGGAAATCACCACCAATGAAGAATAAATTAAAGCAATCGTTAGGAAATATTTTGCCAAATTATAAGCCATTACATCTGACAATCTGAAGTAGATAAACATTTATGAAACTATTACCTAGATTAACATATCAAGGGAAAGAAACCTGAATAACCATATTTTAGGCAAAGAAATTCAATAAGCCATTCATGAATTCTGTAAGAAAAAAATTCCCAGGGTGATGGGGTGAATTTTACGAAAGAGTTAAGGAAAAATTAATTCTAATATTTTATAAAGTATTTGGAAACAGAGGCAAAGGAGTTCTATCAAACTCCTTTTATGACAAAAGTATGGTGCTGATGCCTAAATTAGGATGACCTAAAACAGAGAAAGAAAACTTTAGGCTAAATTTCCAAATGAGTATCAGTGTGAAAAAATTTAACTAAGTTCTAGCAAGGTAATTACAGCAATTTACCATGAGGGTAATACACTATGACCAAGTGGGATTTATGCCAGCAATGAAGGATTGGTTTGATATTAGGAAAACTATTAATAAAATTCATTGACCATATCTATAATAAAACCAACAGAAATCAGGCAGGTATCTGAATAGATGCTAAAAAAGCTTTTGACAAATTATAGCAACAATTCCTATTAAAAACACTAGAGAACATAGAATTATATGGAGTTTTCCTTAAAGTGATAAGCAGTTTCTATTTAAAACCAGCTGCATTATATTTAATGGGGATAAGTCAGAAGCCTTCCTAATAAGATTGGGAAGAAACAAGGATGTCCATTATCACTACTGAAGTGGCCAGGAACTGGTTAAGCTATGAACTCAAGAGATTAGCCAGGAAATAGTTACATAATACTTTGTGAAATAAGAAATGAGTTCACAGTACCCAAACTGAAACTGTATCCAAAGCAGAATTTAGCAAACTCAGAGTGAAATCAATCACTAGAAGTGGCTATTTGACAAAACCTGCAGTCCCATGCCCAACCTATATTCACTCTCCTAGCTTCTGTACCTAACTCTTCATTAATCAATATTGAGGTTATCACATTCTCCTGGTCCTTACTTCACAGTTCCCTGAAGATAAAGATCAGATCCCGTACCTGGATGTCAACTAGTTATAGTAATCAATTAATTATAGAAGAGTAACTGCTTATACCTGGATACCAGTTAGTTTTGGTTACAGATTGTTTCTGGATACGAATTTAGTTGTAGTTACAGATTGCACTTGGATACCAACTTGGATATTGATTATGTTGTTAGAAACCTAAAATGGCATAAAAGACCCTGTATTTCTGGGTCAGGTTGTTGTTCCTTTAATTGGAATATGGGACAGCCACCAGCTGGCTAAATTAATTAAAGCTCCTTAAACTTTTGATTGGACTCTGTGGTCACTTTGTTGATACTCACTATTTCACTTGCCCATAACATTTGGAGGCCCCCTAGAGAGCCTGGCCTTTGGCCATTTACAGTGAACACCTTTCCATCTGCAAGGGGGACTGGATTGGGAAGTTGATCCAGGGGGCGGCCGCTGAGAGACACTCCTCAACCCCAGATTCACTTCCTTTTCCTAAATCAGACTGCAGGCTGGAGAGTCCCAGATTACCTTAACAATTGGCTGATTTTTTTTCTTTCTCTTCTGCCAAGGCTTTGCACTGGCAGACCCTTTCCACTCCTGCCAGGGCTTTGAGATGGCAGGCTTCTTGCTAGCAACTGGATTGGTACGTGCACATTTTGGGATATTGGAAGAGTTCAAAAGGCTGCTGGACACAGTATCTATCTTCCAATCCCTTTGTTTTGAGACGTCAATCAAAGCCTTGGGCAGGGTTTCCAGAGGGGGGACCCCCATTTGGTTGAGATTCACTGTGAATCTCTAGGTTTGAGTCCTACTGTCCAGTGGGGGGGGGAGGGAACTTTGTCTTGTCTCTTCATCTGTCTTTGTCTCTCTGTGAGTCCCCCTGCCTCCTTCAGTGAGGGGGGCTCTGTCTTTGTCTCTCTGTGAGTGCTCCTGCCTCCTTCAGTGAGGGGGATTCTGTCTGTCCTGTCTCTTTGTGAGTCTCCCTGCCTTTTTAGTGGGGGAGGCACAGTCTTGTGTATCTGTCTGTCTTGTTTTTTTTGTGGGTCCCCCTGCCTTATGTTTTGAACACTCCAGTTGGGGGGGGGCAGAAACTCTGTCTTGCCTTTTGTAAAGTGTCCCTGTCTTATGTGTTTCTCTGTAATTCTAATTAGAAAGAAAAATTCCCACCTTGCTAATCCACAGGATGGGACTGGGGCAGACCTCCCCAAGCCCCTCCCTAAAGTAATGGAGGTGGGCTGGTCGCCAGAAGGATCTTTTGAACCTGTTCTGGCAGGCAAGGTTAGGAAAAATCATTTTTGGAAACCCAGATCATCTTGACCAGATTATCTGGATAGAACTAATTCCTGAAAGATCTAGGCTCCTGTTCTGCCCAGGAGGCTCCCCAAGAAAAGAAACCATTAGGAGAATCAGCTAGGAAACAGGGGAAGTCAGTCAAAACTAAAGAGGGACAGCAAGCTCCAATCTACCCAGTATTACCACCACCTGTAGAGGCTCTTGGAAAGAGAAAAGTAGACTAGCAAAAGAAGGGAATTTTCCCTTCCCAAGGTTGCCTCACCCAAAAGGTAAAAGTTTTTGTTCTTTGGTTAATCATTCCCTCTGGCCTAAAAGAGCTGCCTGCCAGAGTGGGAAGAGTTAAGGTTTTGGTCACCAAGGAAACTCCTAAACAGAAATAAGGATTCCTTAGCTCCCTTTCACATGTGTGACCTCCTACAATCAGAGGTCCGGGTTCACTAACCCCCCCAACCCCTAGAGGGAACATGAGCCGGGATACCCCACCTCACCTGCTAGAAGTAACATACTCATTTTCTAGGTATCTCCCCGTACCCCAATTTTCAAGTCTCTATATTTTGTGTTTTAAATTAATTCCTGATGGGTTAAAAACATCCTACTGCATTCCAGTCTGGCCACAGTTTTGAAAGAGGCAGGCAAGATAGAAATTATTAACCTTTTCCTGCCTCACCTGAAAGAGAAAAGGTTTTTTGTGTCAATTGAGTTCATTCCAATCAGTTTTGAAAAGTGCCCACCCCCCAAATGATTTTCTGTTCTGTTTAAGGGGGAAGGGGGCATAATGACTGTATCAAAGGCTGCCTTTGTAACAGCCCTGGGTGCAAAAATCGGCACCTCTAGGGATGGGAACCTCCCCTTTCAAAATTCCTGCAACACAGGGAGAGGAAAAAAGTCTTTGCATCTGGTAAGCCAAATTTTCAGTTTTATGTTTATCTAAAAGTTTATGGATCACCACATTTATCATCTATGCGATATTTAAGAATGTAATTGATCTCTAGTAATAAGTTGATGGGTTATGTGACAACAAGAAAACTTTTATTATTGTGTAACTTCATATGGAATTTTAAAGTTATTAGATTGGTAAATTAAATGGGCTTTATTTCAAAGTTTAACCCTTGTATCATCTGTGTTGTAAGAGAAGCAGTTTTTGGTCATGTTTTAGAGTAGTGTGCTTTGAAAAATCATATGCTTATAAGATTAGTAAGTAAGTTATTTGGACAACTGTTTTACTAAAAAAACTTAAAACTCTTGATTGGTACTGTATGTAAGAAAGAGGAGACTAATAAAATGCCATTCTGAACTGTCCTCCTGCATGTATGTGAATTGGAAAACAGCGGGAGCATCTTTATATTGTAAAACTGCTAAAGCCCCTAGAAATTATTTCTCTTAGGCAAGATCATTCCACAAAGGAAAGAGATGATAGTATATGGAATTCCTTACATTTTTAAAACCTGGTAAATTTTATTGCTTATTGCAAATCCATTAGACTATAAGATAAACACTGACACTGAGCTGATAAGTGGGATTTGCCGTTTAAGGTAAAAGGCATTTGGGGAAATAACTAAATTTTGTTTGGAGTTTAAATTTGGGTATAGTTGCCTGCATAAGCCAGTATCTGAGAGGAAAGCCACAAGCTACTCAAAGAAAACGTGATTTTGTGCTGTTAAATTGGTTCAAGCCTACATTTGGTAAAGGCAGAAGGGGCAATCTTGGCCTCAATATGGATGGGAATCCTTCAGGCTTAAGTTTACCCATGAAATTCCTTTGGAAAGGAATACTTCACACCTTTTCTTGAGTATAGATATGAGGTGGTAAAGATAATGCATGGTGAGATATCTGTGGCTTTACCCGAATTTAAATAGAGTTAAGAATGTGTTATCCTGTCATATTTGGACTGTCATATGTCCCCTGTTTTCTTTTCCTTCTATGGCAAGTCTTTATGATCAGAAGTCAGTAACAGACACAAATTATCTTGTTTTGTGCTTAACACATGTAAGGGAAGACCAAATAATCTATATAATAAGTTTAATTGGAAATTGGAAATTGGAAGGTAGATGAGAGGTTTTGGAGACAAATGGAGTGTATCCAAGCCCCTCCTGACTCCAGGTAGCTGCAATTTTGTTTTCAGAAGGCAGAAAAGAGGGGGTAGCTAGGTGGTGCAGTGAGTAAAGCACTGACCCTGAAGTCAGGAGGACCTGAGTTCAAATGTGACCTCAGACACTTAACACACAAACAACAACAACAACAACAAAAACACTAGCCATGTGACCTTGGGCAAGTCACTTAACCCCAATTGCCCTCCAAAAAGCAAAAAAAAAAAAGCAGAAAAGATTTGTAATATGATCCTAAAATTGGAAGAAGGCAACAGGATCAGACTGATTCTTCTAAAGAATTACATATACATATGGGTGTATCAGATTGGCATTCAAGGATTTTTCTATTATGATAACTCAAAAAACTTGAGCATGTTTAGTAATGAGATCAAAAGTTTGGATTTTTGAAACAATTTTGTAAAATCTGTGTAACTGTATTGTAGTGTTTGTGCCTAGCCCTGTGTGACTAGGAAACTGAACTGTTTCTATGTACCTTTGGTATTCAATCATGTTTCTGTGAGCCCCTCCCAGGTCTGTCTAAATAATATAGAGACCCATGCTCTTGAGTGAACATCTGAGCCAGGGTACCTGAAAAAGATGACATCGGATGCAGACAGCTTTTCCAAGAATCTGAACCAGGCTTGCACAGCTAACTGCTATAGCTTTAACTTATTGGTATGTACTCAAGCAGGTTGTCTGTGACCAACAGCACATGACCAAGTTAATGATTTTCATGAAAGAAGGATACAGCCTGCATGAATGGCCAAAGTAGGCTGGATATTTTGAACGAATCTTGCTGTTTCTTTGAACTAAACAAAAGTTAACATTTGTAATTCAATGTATAAGTAAAAAAATTTAGATTCCTGTAGTAAGAATAAATAAACTTGGGAGAACATTTTTTTCTGAAAAATATAGGAATAATTAAACCAAGGGAAAAGAAGTTTATGAAGCAAAGGTGCAAATAAAATTTTGATTCATTATCCTATAAAATAAAGATGGAATATATTTGAACTGCTATAATGTTCCTGTACACACACACACACACACACACACACACACACTCACACATATATTAAAGAATTTGGTTAATAGGTAGTATTTGGCCTAGTCATCTGCTTGTCAGATGACTTTAAATAGAGTTTTGTACTATATACACTAGTTTTTATAGTTTTATACTATATATACAAATATACTATTTGTTCTATGACACAAACATGTTTTATTATAAGCAACTTATTGATATGTACTGTTTTGGGATTAACTAGGTACAGATCCTCCCAAGTCTTTTTTAGAATAACTGGAGTAGAATTAAGTCTCGGCTATAAGTAAATTTGTTTGTATAACTACTGAACTCAAAGATAGGAAACTTCTATCTGCAAAGTGTTGAAAAAGTTGAAAGTTTCTATTTGTGAAGTGTAGACTCAGAGTGGAACTTTCTGAGGAAATAAAAAGATCTGATAATTCTGTATGTAAGATCCATCAGTTTGTGAGGTTTAGCTATTGACCTCCCTTGTTTAAGGCAATATAGTTATGTTAGTAAAGTAAATTAGTCTGGGTAATGGATTATGTTAACCCATAACTGTTCTACCTCTGGTTATTTTTCCCCACTTTTCTGGCTTTTGTTTTAATATTTGTGCCATACTTGTATCTTCTAGGCACACTTGCAGATGCCAGCTCAAGCTGATTACCACCACTGCCTGAAGTCCTGTGTAACACCCCTTGGATGGTGCCTGCCAAGTTCTGAACATTGACCGCAGCCCCCTACCTTCCACCCCACCCCCTCTTGAATGATGGACCCTTGTGAGACAGGGCCAGTGCTACAGCCTTTCTCAGCATGAAGCAGCTTGGAACAGAGGCCTCCACCCCTTGTCCCCAAATGATTTAGGGTCCCTTTTGTTTAAAGGGGGAATGATGGGGAGCTGGGGTACCTTTGGAAAAGGGCATAGGCTCCCATTTAATAAGAGGCCTCAGACCCAGGCCTGATTTTGAATTGGTAGATAAGTTAAAGCCTTGTCCAGGATCCCAAAATTTCTCTGAACATCTCCAATGGTCCCACTTGGGAATGTGACCTACCCTAGCCAGCCCATGGTGAGGGAGTGGAGGAAGAATCTGGCAATAGATGCTACCCAGAAGCCTAACTGCATTTGTGTAATAGTAATCAATTTATTAGATACTTAGGGCTAAGTAGATCAGATACTTAGGGCTAAGTAGATCAGATACTTAGGGCTAAGTACTACCCAGTAATGTAGGGCTAAGTATAGAACTCCTCTGGTGAAAAGGTGTGAATTCCCCTGTTGATTTGGGAGAAGGCTATTGGCTGAGACACTCCCCTGTTGACTTGGGAGAAGGCTATTGGCTGAGACACTCCCCTGTTGACTTGGGAGGAGGCTATTGGGAGGACAGGGGGCCAGTGCTGTATATAAGGAAGAATTTTTGAGAGACAAGACAGATTTTGGAGTTGGCTCCTCAGTGAAGGAGGATTTGTGGAGACTGAAGTCAGCTGAGAGGGAGTGTTCCTCTCCCAGTATCCGAAAGCTGACTGAAGACATGAACAGGATGGGACTTTGTTTGTTTGTGGCCTGGCTGATCCTTGAGTTCCAGGCAAGAGAGGTCCTGAAGGGTTTGAGGTGTGGGAGCTGTTCATCTCTGAGGACTGGACAAGAGCCTGGCAGCTTTCAGCTCCTGAATC
>CM053595.1:37789409-37810069 GCA_028646575.1 Pseudocheirus occidentalis | reverse complement strand
AGAAGCACACACTTCTGTAAAGGAACAGGGACAAAGTAGAGAATAGAACAAGTAGAGAGCAGGATAGGAAGGAGGGAAATACAGTCAGTGTTATACAATATGTCCATTGTGGAGATGTTCTGTGTAACTACACATGTATGGCCTGTATTGAATTGCCTCTCTTTCCAGTGGGGGGGTGGGTGACAAGAGAGGGAAGGGAAAGAATCTAGAATTTAAAGTTGTAAAATCAAATGCTAGTATATATTAAATAATAATATATAATATTATTATTTACATGCAACTGTGAAATAAGATATATGGGCACTTCAATAGGGAGATCCATCATGCCCCACCAGAATATAAGAGTGGTGATGGGGGAGGATATAGGAGAGAGCAGAGTGGGGGAGGGGGTTTACAGTGGCATTGCTATTTTGAGGTGGTTGATAGAGGAAGGATGGGGAGAAAATCTGCAACACAAAATTTTGTGGAAATCAATGATGTAAACTAAAAATAAACAAAAGTTAATTTAAAAAATAATAAAAAAGACTTACTATCCACTTCTGAATCCTTTATTTTTTGTCCAAGTAAACTATAGTAAGCATTAATGACTGTATTTTCTGTTTATGCTACCACTAATTTTCACCCAAATGTTCTTTACCCATTTCTTCAGTTCCACATCTAGGAATACAAAGAGGGTTCAATATTAGGAACCCAATCAACATAATTAGTCATATTACAATACAAAACATACAAAACCACGTGATCATCTCAATAGATGCAGAAAAAGCCCTTAATAAAGTATATCACTTTTTTATGCGAAAAAATTCTAAAGCATATATACATACCCTTTTAAATGTCATGAAAACAGGTTTTTTAAAACGAAAGCAAGTGTCATATGAAATGGTGATACGCTAGAAACTTTTTCAACAAATATGAAAGTAAAGAAAGATATTTATTCTCCCCAGTATTATTATTTGATACATATCTGGAAAAGCTAGCAACAGCAATAAGATAAGACAAAGAAATTAAAGGCATAAAGAGTGGCAAAGTGTATATAAAAATACCCTTATTATCTAATGGTATGATGTTTGCTTGGAAATCACAAAAATATTGTGTCAATAACTACAGCAAAGTTGTAGGGTACAAAATAAATCCTCAAAATTTGTCAACATTTCTATGTAATAACATCGAAAAAGCAATAATAGAGATGGAAATTCTATTCCAAATAATTACAAAATGCATGAACATCTGGAGATAAGCCTACCAAAGCACTGAAAACACATGTATACTTTCAGTTACAAAGAGCTCCTTAAAGGAATAACAAAACAATATAAGTAGCTGGAGGAATTGCCAGCGATCATGGTTAGGCACTGCCATCATAATAAAAATGGCAATACTACTAAATTGATTTACATTTTAATGCCATGTAATCAAATTTCTAATGAGATACATTATAGAACTCAATAAGATAATTTGTTGGGGAAAAGAAACAACTAAAACATCACTGGAAATGAAAATATGTAGGGATAAAGGGAGGATAGTGCTGCCAGACTTAAACTAGCAGTCATCAAAACCAACTGCCTTGGTTTTAAAAAACTAGATATGTAAATGGAACAAATCGGATGAGGGAAAAATCAGAAACAATAGAAATCAGTAGTCCTGTGTGTGATAAAATGGAAAAGAAATTATCCAGGGGAAAACAACACTTTGACTAAGACTGCTGGGAAAACTGGAAAATATTATGGCAGATATTAGGTTTATACCGACATCTTATACCGCATTCCACAGTACATTCAAAATGAATTCACAAACTTAATATCAAATATTACACTATTAAAAATATTATACAAGCCTCAAAACTATGTTCAGGGGATATATTCTTAATCAAATAAAAATTAGATGAAATTGCAAGAGACAATCTGATTTCTTGAAATTAAAAAATTCTTTGAACGAATACAATTAGTGCCTTTAAGACAAGAATGCAAGTCATCAAATGGGATTTTTTTCTTTTATCAAAAAGCTTTATATCAAATATCTCTAACATGAGTTTTACATTAAAGTTACAAATCATTATCACATATATGCAAATTTTATGTTTGTATGATCAACACAATGATGATATGATAATGGCATATATATGTACATATACACATATTCATATACATACATATATACACACACACGTGTGTGTTTTGGAGATTGCATGATTAACAGTTATTTCTTAGTAGATAAAGTGGTCAAAGAATATGTTTAAATAGTTCTCAAAAGCATGGCAAAGAATTGAAAACCACATGAAATCTTCCTTCAAATCACTATTAAGAAGAAAAATACACATGAAACAAACCTAAGACTTTACCTCACAATCTGGAAATTGTCAAAATTGAGGGAAAAAATGGCAATACTTAGTGTTGGAAGGGGGTGTAAAAGAAAGGGCTCAGCTGTTTTTATTACTGGTGAAATGAATGTTGTAAACATGCAAATAAAGTGACTAAAATTTCCGTAAGTTTTGAACTAGAGACTTCATTCCGGAGATTATACTCCCAAAGAAGCCATTAATAAGATGAATGCCCTGATATGCACTGAAATATTTATAGCAGCACTTTATGTCATAGCAAAGAATTAGTAGCAGAGTAGACATCCATCAGCTTGGGAATAGCTTAGCAAATTGTGCTATATGAAAGTAAATTCAAAACCATGGTATATGAAAATAAACTGGAATATTATTATGGTCTAGGAAATTAAACTACAGCAAAGAATGGAAGAATCTTTATGAACTAATACCAAGTGAAGCAAGCAGAGTCAAAACTGTGTAATAACAACAATAATGTAAATGACAAAATACACTGAAATATGAAAAATAAGTAAATATAATAAAATTATAAAGATCAAGCAGTGATCAAAAGAAGAATAGAAGAGGATACCCCAAACATGCCCTTCATCAAGGTGGGATATGCGAAGGTATTAAACCATGTACATGTTTTCAGACTCTTTCAAGGTATCAATAAGTTGTGTTGTGATTTTATTTTTCTTTAATAATATTTATTCTATACATGGCTGAAGGACAAGGGAGATAGATATTGGGGGGATCATATATGATGAAAAACAAGACATAAATACAACCTGATTTAAAACATACATGTTTGCATGTATATAGATAAATCTATAATTTTATTATCATATACAAAAAAGAAAGAAGTAAATAACTCTTTGATATGCATTCTCAGTCCTCATTTCTCTTTCTCAAGGTGTATGGCACATTTTACCATGAATCCTTTAGGATTATGGTTGGTGACTGCACTGATCTGTTGCTCATACTTTCAATACTGACTATATTTATACTATTGTTGTTCAATAAACTGTTCCCCTTCTGTTCATTTCACTCTGCCTCGGTTCATAAAAGTCTTTCATTTTTTTTCTGAATTATCCCCTTCATCGTTTCTTATGGCGCAATAGTATTCTATCATATTTATGTATCATAACTTGTTCAGACATTCCAAAATGTATGAAAATTACCTTAGTTTTCAGTTCAATTCTTTGCTACCACAGATTTGCAATAAATATTTTTGTGCATACGGCTCTTTTCCTCCATATTTGATCTCTTTGGAGGTACAAAACTGTAAATCCAAATCAAATCATATTTCACCTATCTAAACATTTCTTTAACATTGTAAATTGCAAAGTAGTTGTTGACCTACATTGGTGTAGGGAGTTTGCTCACACAGTTTTATATTCGCAATTCGTCAGCAACCATTTGGACGTTTATTTTTTCCGGGGGGGGGGGCAGGGAGGACAATTGGGAGTTAAATGACTTGCCCAAGGTCACATGGCTAGTTTTTGTGTTAAGTGTTTGAGGCCGGATTTGAACTCTGGTCCTCCTGATTCTAGGGCCAGTGCTCTATTCACTGTGCCACATAGCTGTCTTCCATTTGTACATTTAGAACTAGAAGTAATCTTAGTGGTTATCAAGTTCCATGCCTTCATTTTATACATGAGGAAAATGAAATCCACAGATATTATGGGACTTTCTCAAAGTCATACAGATAAGCAAGTGAAGAACTGGGAGAGAGAAAGTAGGCATAAAGGAAAGAACACTGTCTTTGGAATTATATGAAATCTGGCAAGTCCCTTTGCCTTCTCTGGCCCTCAATTTTGAGACAGTATCAAATAATGAATACAGAACCAGAATCAAAGTCATAAAGACCTGTGTTTAATACTCACTTTTGACTTACAGAAAATTTATCTCGAGAAAATTCACTTTACTCAGTGCTCTAGGCCAGAAATGTCAAAGCTGGAGCACTTGCAATACTCCCAACTGCCCTTGAAATAGGTTAATATGTAATTAGGAGATATTTAAGAAAATTTTTAAAATCGTAAGACATAAATAAAATTAATGTATGATTTTGAGTCAATAAGCAGTCTGTAGGAATCTTTATCTGTTGAAAATTTCTATTTGGTTTTGATTCTACTGCTCTAGGCAGTTTCCTAAGATTGTAAATGCATGAAGTAGATACTGGTCCTGCATTGTTATGGGCTGCTTCTTTACTTGGCTGATGCAAGGACATTATATACCCTGTTCCTATCCCTATACTGATATTGAACAGGCATAAAAATGATTTTTTGAAATGTAAAGAAAAAATAAGCATTAGAGAAATACGGTTTAAATTTCATGTTTCATAGTCCCAAAGTAAGCTAAATTTTTATAGTGTATATATAATAATATGGGCAGTTAGGTGGTGCAGTGAATTGAGTGCTGATTCTGGAGTCTGAACTTGCATTCAAATGTGGCCTTAGACATTGACTAACTGTGTGACCCTGCACAAGTCACTTAACTCACTTTGCCTCAGTTCCCTCATCTGTAAACTGAGCTGGAGAAGGAAACCAGTGAATATCTTTGACAAGGAAAATCCAGATAGGGTCACAAAAAAGTTGGACAAAAAGTTGAAAACAACTAAACAGCATGAACCAAAGTTGGTGATATGGATGCCATTAATGTATTTTTTTTTGTTTTAAACAAAGAGACACTGAAAATTTATTTAATAAAATTGCAGTAAATGAGAGATATTATGTAATCAGAACTATTTTAATGTTACATCACATCATACAGCTTAAAGCTACAAGCACTATATTACACAGCCCAAAGTTTTATTAGAACAAATTAATGAATTCTGTGTGTATACAAAGTCTAAGGAATGAATTTATATCACAAGTTCTTACTGCTATAATACTTCCTTGGTTTTCTTTTTCCTACCTTTTCTTTGGAATACTCCTTATAATTCCCAATGTCCCTGTATTATAAATATTGCAATAAATATACATACAACACAATAATGTGAGGTTCTTGTTGTTTTCATGAATTAATTCTAAATTCTTGATGAAGAATTTTGATCTTTGAATAAAATGTAATAATCATTATACTGCTGAACCCACATTGAGCACAGAAATAATCTCTTAGCTTACCAACATGGAAAAGTTCTCCTCCTCCCCTCATTATCATTAGCAAAATTTTATAACAGTTAATTTTAAGATCATAATCCAATGGACACATGAATGAAAATGTAAAGTTTCATGGTAGAGTATGAAAATTGATTTTTTCCCTTCAAAATATGAATGCTATTTAAATAAAATTTGTCACCCATGAACAAATTTAATAGAAATTTGTCTGTATAAATATGTCTACATAAAGATGTATATAAGAATAAATGAATATATAATACATTATATGTATATATATATTCTTATCAAAATACTTAGATGTGTACACCATAAGCATTTATATAGCATGTTACATATAAAAGGTGAGGAGTGACTTTCCAATATTGACTTACATGATGTATTTTTCTTGATATGTGGTAAGGGAGATCATTTATAGTATATTTACATTGTAATGAAGTATGAAATGTTATATACAGCCTTATAATATACCTTCTTAAAGTTCAACATGATAAAATATGACAATACTTTTGAAAACATTTATAACACAACATCACCATGTTGTTAAAAGACCTATTCACTAAAAAAAAACAGCACCTTTTTGTTTTCTGAATTGCCAAAGAATTTTGGAAGAAATAACTTAAATTGTGTCATGTAGAGTGACATTTAGTTCTAAAAAAAATTGAAAAATGTTGATAGCTACTTATTACTTAATAGTAAAAAATAGAAATTTAGAATGCCATATTTGAGATTCCTCTATTTAAAGAACTGAATGAACGCATTCAAAACACACTCAAATGTTTCTACCTCTTTTAAAGATTTTTTGAATGAAGAGCTCAAGAGAAAACATACATAATTTAATGCTTTTCTCCTGCTCTATATATCTTTCCATAAATGTTTTGAAAAGGGGAAAAAAGAAAAGAAAAGAAACCCAAGGGGAAGATACAAAGCTACTCTTTCTGTTTAGAATTGGACTACAAATGATAAGGATAACAAAATGTCTTTTCAGGAATTTTAGGGCCAATATAGATGTTATGGTTGTCTATAGGAAATGTAGTGCCTTAGATAGAAAGATAGATAAATAGATAGATAGATAGAGAGATAGATAGATAGATAGATAGATAGATAGATAGATAGATAGATGGATGGATAGATGGATAGATTAGATGGACAGACAGACAGACAGACAGATAATGCATGATAATTTTTGCCACCAGCTTACCTGATCAGTTTCAAGTTCATCATCTTCAGTCACCTCCTTCCCCCTTCTATAGATCAAGGCTAATCTCATCATCTTTGAGATTGCTTCAGTTTTGGTACTCACATCTCATCATTATTCTCAGTTGTCTCTGTCCATCTCACTGGAGGGCTTGAATGCAAAACAAAAATCTCTCCCCAAAGCCTCCCTTTATAACAAGTTCAGGAACTAGACCACCTTATCATTTCTCACCAGTTACTCTGCTTTTTTTTCACTCTACCATCAACATACTCCTGTGGTACTATCTTGTACTGCTCCACCCCAGCTTCCTTTTGTGTGATATCTTTCCCCATTATACAATAAGCTCCATGAGGTCTGGGTCTATCATTTTCTTGTTTGTATCCTCAGTGCTTAGCACAATACCTGCCACAAAGTAACGACCTGATAAATATCTATTGTGTTATATTATATAAATTAGTGAACTGAATGCCATATTCTAACTAAAAATGGTTGCTGTGGTACAATACAATTAACTCCCCAAATATCTCAACAATAAATTTTTAGTGGTTACAAAGATCTTAGTTCCTAACATATTTTATATTAGGTCTAGAAGTGAGTAGAATAAAATCAACAATCATGAAGATAGTACTTTCTGAAAACATCCTGAAATCAAAAATGGCCATTTCACAAATAAAATGAATAATTTACATACTCAGGAGCCAAAAACACAACTGGTAGGACAAAAGCTTTGATATTTAGTGTCCTTTATCTTTAAAGATTACAGAAAATGTTTAAGAATGGGACAGTCCTTCTGGGATATACTGGAAGTCTTAAGAAAGAAGCTAAAAGGAAAATAAGTTTTATAGTTCTTGGCACTTCAGGGTTTTAATTTGATGATTGCCTTAGTCTGGTTGGCAAGAGTTTTATAATTGTTAATGGAAAGTCTGCCAATTCATTGAAGAATGAACAGTAATTTCATCATGTAGTTCCAAAGACTCACCATAATGTTATCATTTCATGCAGGTATGACTTTGAAGAGCACAAAACAGACTGTGGTCACAATGTGTTCGTACAGGTTAACTAAATCTTTTTTTTTTTAATAAAACTGTTACAGTGAAATACTCTCATGTTAATTGCCTGCACACTTTTATATTGAAGTGGACTTTTCAAAATAGAATAACTTGTTAGGGCGGTATTCAGTCATTATTCCCATGCTATGTCTCCATTTCTGTAGGCAGGCTTTCCTTCTACAACAGATGATGACATCTGAACCCCAAATATTTTTGAGGCTAGGCAAAAATCTTTCCACGTATTTCATCCCTGACATTCTGAAAGTTTGTTTTCTGGGTGCAAAACTAAGATTTAGAGAATCTCATATGAGGGAGGGATCCCCAAAACAAGCTGGTCTACATGCCTGGATACTCATTTCACATACTGAGTGATCATTCAGTCTTGACTTGAAGATTTCCAGTGAGAGGCAGCACACAACCTATCAGAGTAGTCATTTTCTTTTCCTTCAAATTTTAGGAAGTTTTACTCCTCCTCAAATATAAAAGTGGTTTCTTTGAAACTTTTTTCTTAGTTCTTCCCTTTGTAGAATAAGTCTTATAAATTCTGCTTCTTGACCATCTTGCCAATACTCTGACAACTCCTGCTTCTCCTACTCCATCCTTTCAATTTTCATTTATTCAGGCTTACATGATTTAAAAAGTCATCTACACATATTCTTAATCTTAAATATTTATTTTAACTATTTGCATTGCTTTCACAATTCTAATTTAGATTGATGTGGTGGTGACTTATTTGTCTGCACATATATTTTTCATCGTGGTATGCTAAATTCCAACTTTTTAAGATAGATATACATATTAGAGGATTTTTTCATGTTTTGCAGATATGATAACTTAAGATTGTTATTTGATAAACACTTTGAAATTAACATGCCATAATTAAGAATTATAGTGCATAGAAGGATGTTTTACTTTAAGATGCAATTAATCTGATGTTTTTTTCTTTTCTCTAATATAGTCATTAGAATAAGGAGACTTTGCAAGTCATCTAGCCAATTTCCTAATGTAGAAATTGTTTAGTTCCAGCAATAAAACAGCATACTTGCAATCAGTAACGACTGTTTTCAAATCTTTCCTCAAGCAAATCAGCTTTTTTGAGGCTCCCTTCCTCATCTGAAAACTAAAAATGGTGCCAATAGCAACTATGAGGATCAATTGCTCTGAATATCAAATCAGAGAACATAAAGGAATTTGTAAAATCTAAAATGCTATATAAATACCATCTATTATTGTTGTTTTTGTTATAATCATCATCATCATCATCATTACTGTTGTCATTTTCATCATCATCAGTAATAGAAGTAGTAGGAGCATTTCCATTATCATCATCCCTTTCATAGTCCATTCACTCTGCTTGAGATCTCCTCGGATAGTGACATTGAACCAGTATGACTCTTCTTTAAGTCACTAATATACGGGGACTTTCCTATCATCTAACCTTTATCATTTCATCTTGTACACAAAGATACTGTTAAAGATTTTACTTAATATTGTATTAAAATATTAAGAGTTTCAACTACTGATTTTCTCAAATCTGAAGGTGATGAAATGCTATCATAACATGAAATTAGGTTAATGTGGTAAGACATGGTCTTGAAGAAGCTATCATGTGTCAATGTGTTCCATTCTGGATAGTCATTAATACTTCAATATATCTTTATAATTGAACAATGAAGCATTTTCAAAAATGGAAGTTAAAGAAACTTAAAAATTCCTATAATTTCATAAAAGTTAAAAGTATAAAAGTTCAAAAATTTTATAAAGTTTCAAAATCAAGCTAATTGACCCAGAATTTATGGATTCCACCTTCTTCCCTTTCATGAAAAATGTAATATGTAGGCTTCAATGTTGGAGCACTTCCACTGTTCTATACTGTCATTCAAAACTTATTCAATCATCACATACTTGAATATAGTTTATTTAGGGCTATGTCATAAAAATATCAAGTAAGCTAGCTGTTTTTCTTATCAGAGATTTTAGTTACCTATTGGCACTTTATGTTCGCTCTCTCTCCCTCTCCCTCTCCCTCCCCCCTCCTCTCTCTTTTGCTCTTTCTTTCCAGTCCAAGGATTATACTCTTTGGCCATGGGAGGATGAAAAGAAAAGATTGGTATCATTATCTCTGCTTTGCCTTCTCTGTGTCATTTTTCGCGATCATACTATCTATAGAGCAGCAATCCTAACCTTTTTTTTTTAATATACCTCTTATATTCAATAGAAAAGGAAGAGGGAGAAAGAAACAAGGAGGAAGAAAATGATGACAATGGCACAACAAGGACAACAACAACAACTTATGAGCCAGTACAGCCATCTTGGAAAGTAATTTGACATTATGCACAGAAAGCTACTAGACATCAAACCCTCTTTGACCCAATTATAAATTACTGCTAGACATATATGAAGAAATACCTCAAAGAAGAAATAGACCTATATATAAAAAATAATTCCAGGTGTGCTCTTTTTGTAATTAAAAAATAAAACACTAAAGATATGTTTATCAATTAAAGGAAGAATGAATCAGCTATGATATATGAAAATAAGATAATTCTATTTTGGAAATTTTTCTAAACTTGACCACGACTAAGGCAATAATTAAACTTTAATAAAAGCACATAAAAGATAACTACCCTTAAAGCTGTAAGAACCATAATCACAAACAACCATGATTTCAGCCGACTACTGATATATAATACACCTCAACAGAAAGGAGATTTAGAGTACAGAATGAGTCGTCTATCTTTTTGTATATAACCAATGAAGGAATGTATTTGGATTGACTATGCATATTTGTTATAAGGAAATTTTTTCACGGGTCAGGGGTGAGAAGAAAAAATATAGATTACTCTTATTTTTTTAAGAGTGGATGTAATTGGTAAAAATTTGCACACATATCCACTTAGGTACATATATGATACATATGTGTGTGAATACATATGTATGTGTATGTATGTATGCATATGTATTATGTTTACTCATATTTTTTCACAAAAAAAACAATAAAAGTGATATCTTACCATTAAAAAAAAAGAAAAGGGGATGGTAAAGGATAAGGTGGATAAAGTGTCATGGAACAGTGAATATGAACTTGGACAGACTTTGAGAAATAGTAGAGGATAGAAGGGCCTAACATGCTATGGTTTATGGACATGACTGTTCATAAGTTGGACATAATAGAAAGACTGAACAATAAAATAGTCTTCCTAGTTCTGATTAATCTCTTATACTTCTGTTAACTCCCTACCACTTTTGTCTTCATTTTCTTCCATATTTTTTTCTTTGGACAGCTCCCTTACCACCCTTCTTTTCCTCCTATCTTTTTTTCTTTTTGTGTCTGAAGAATTTGGTTTAAAATTTTCCTATCTACTTGGTACCTTTAAGGTGATTGAATTTATTATTTAAAAGTACATTTATGATGGAAATATATAGTATGTGGGAAAATTTATAAATAGTCCCTTCATGCACACAACAAAATTAATAATGTTCTCACTTTGGGCAAGTTACATTCATTTTCTTGTGATAAGGGTCAATGTTCTAAGAAATGGGTATCCTCTCCACCCCACCCCACCCATGGCATTACTATGGAGGACAAAAAACAAGTATTTCAATAAGAAGGAATTAAAGTGCATCATAGTTGAGAATTATAGTTTTAGGTTATGATGTATTGCAGCATTTTTTGACTTTTTTCTTTGCTATGAGAATTTAATAGAAGGCATGGCCTTTTGTGTAATCTTTCCCTTCTATTAAATCATTAATCAAAGCTATATGGAGACATCAATAAGCGATGAAAGTAACTCTGTTTAAAAAGAAGATGAAATGAATAAATCTTAGAGTCATGAGTATCAAGTTACCTAATGAAGGAAAAAATTCTATTAATTATATAACTCAGGCAAATTTGTATGAGCCAATCTAATTTGATAAAAGTTAAAAATCTTTGTCCTATATGTTGAATTTCAAATCGGCTATCTCTGGACTAATTAGTTCTTATTCATTCTTTCTACTGCAAGAAGAGCAGTGACATTGTGGTATTGGAGTTAAGGTACAGTGTGTTCAAGTGTGACTGATCAGTCCTCCATAGGTCGGGCACAAATGGTTCATTTGACTATTTGGAATGAAAATGTTTCTATATTTGTTGTATTATCATTAAAAATAATATAATTGTTACTAGAGTGCTTTAAAGAATTTATAAAGATTTTACAGTAAATGATATATTTCTTATCAAAAATTCCCTCAAATTTCCACATTTCTAGATTTATATGACGAGAATGTTATTGCCATAACTCTTGCCTGAAGCTAGATACTTAAGATATTACACAAAAGAATGATTTAAATTAAGGGTAATTGTGTACTTCGAATCATTTTTATGTTGGACTTTTTTTCTTAACAGCTTCCAAAGTGAAATTTAAACACAACCACTAGAATTGGATATCAAGGACTGGTTTTTATTAGAATAAAATCTAAATGCTAGTTGAATTAACAAGCTTAATTTATAGAAAATTAACTCTCCCAAGTTCTATTTACATAGTTGCCAACAAAAGGTACTAAATGACTTTAGAATCTGGCAATTAAACATTTTGCCTTTCACAACTAAAATGTATTGAATTGCTCAAATTAAAAATCTTCTAAGTTTCTTGTAATTATTCAGACAATTCCCTTGCAGATTCTTCTCCAGCACTAATAAAGTAACTTTTTTACATGCAATGCTATAATTGAACACAAAGAATGAAGAAAAAGCAGGTCTTATGTATTTTACCAAGTAAGACAAGGATCTCATTGTATCCTGTCGCACAGGTTCTATGTAGGTTTTAGCAATTTTTCAGCAGCCTCAATTTCTGAATGAATATATGAGGAAAAAGGATGGAAAAAAGAGTCATGGCCCTCTGTGAGAAGCTAATCATTTCTATATATTATTTCTCAAGTTACTGTAGGCAAAATGTCAACTTTTATTTATTTAAAAAAAAACATCTGGATGAATGTGTTTTACCCTTGAGCCACTAAACACTTAGTAATGTTTTTCAGTTGTCTGACCCCCAATGCTGATATATTACCCCCAGTTTTTTTCTTAAACAATGTGAAGGATTTTAGCTAAATAATATCTAGAACTATCTGTAGAAACTCTTACACTGTAAGCCTGTCCCTTGCTGAAAGTACAATATTGTATCCATTAAGGAAGGTTCTAAAATATTTGCCAAACACATGTATAATGATGTCTCTCTGGGATATGTGCACTTTTAGGCAATGTGACATACAGTCAATAGTCAATGATCACAATTAGTTTGATGTGAAATGCTGGAAAATCAAATAGTTAAAAGGACAAAATTACATATACAGTGAGAGAATACAAAAGCAATCCAATGATGTCTCAGAAACAGATAAACCAGACAAACATAACTCAATGAACAGTGAAAAGCCTTGAGGCAAAGATTGTTTTGCCTCCTGAAAGTGAATGAGGCAGTGATGGATTGACTGCCAAATCACATTTCTTCCCATATGCATGCTGGATCAGCCCATTGCTCTATCACCTCTTTTGTATTGTCCCCAATGTGACTCCTCAAACAACTTATACTGGACAGATTGCCATAATTAACAATGTTCTGGGGTCATAGTGAAGTTCAAGGTTCCAGTTCATCATTCCCTATCATTTACAAAAGCTGATTTGTAGTCCATTTCAGTTATACTAAACTGGCAGGAGAAGACTGAGGAAGTACAAAGCAGGGATTAATCATTTCTAATTAATTCAAAGAAATATTGAGATATGTTAAAATATCAGATTGATCAGCAAGATCTAGGTATCTTTTGACATATGAAAGTTTATGAGCACCTAAGTATGTGAATCTGACAGGAAAAATGATGTTCAGAACTTTAAGGTAAAGTTGGAAATATGATTGGAGCAAGCTTTTAGACCAGAAAGGCTAATTGTTTTATTTGTGTTCCAATGATATCACATTTACCTTTGTATGACTTTGAAGTTCATAAGATATTTTTTATTTTGTTAACACTGTTTTAGCTTTTATTCAACTGTTACAGAAATCATTTGGTGTTGCTCTAGAGTCATGGAACTGGGAGTGTCAAAGAAAGTTGAATGACCCATTATTAGGTAGCTTTCATTGACAATAAATTAAGACTGTGTAGTATTAAGTTATATCTGTGTTTGGATAAGAAGACACTTGGTAGGACTACCTAAAACATAATTGGAATGCCACTTTTTTTTGGAGGGTGGGAGTGAAAGTAGCATTGAGGAAGAGAGAGGACATTTATGGTAAAGGGACTTTCCTAGTTACTAACTACAAAATATGTTCTGAATCATCCAGAAATCAAATCACATTACTAATTAAAGGTTGATATAGACAAAGACCCTCTAAACCATCCATTCTTAGCCATATGTGTAATTCCAATTTCCCTAAATCAAGCAATCTATACTCTTAAGCTTGGGTTAATTTAGTCCACAATGTTAGGTAAACATCTTTGTTTGCTAACTCATGGTCACACCACTGAATTTCTTTAAATTTACAGGCACATAAGAAATCATCAAAGAAGAAAATCTTGTCAAAATGGGCTTACAGGTGGACATTCTACTTACTCTCTCAAGCATTTAATTGAATTCCATGCAATTTCATGTGCATTATAATAGACTTCTTTTACACCATCAGGAAACAAGTTTTAAAACATGTGCTGTGCATTAAACATCACATAAATATTCAGGAAGGGAAAGAAAAACAGTTCTGAAGGAGTATAGTAATTTTACAGTCTCTGGTTTCTAATAAATTTTTACAGCAATCCTAAACTGCATTAGCAAGTTCCAGTTTATTGTCAAGCTTCTGCACAACATCCCTCAATGACATGTCAAATCTTCACCACAGCAGTTGAACTACTAAAGCTGTCCTCATTGGCAGGAAACTTGTCAGATTAAATTGCCACCTCTTGTCAAGAGAAGATATATGATCTGATATCACCCTGCTGATGATGACATGGGCTGTCATTTTACTTTGTCTGGATTATGAATTCCCAGTATATCCCAATATCCACAGATTTCCAGACCAAGAGAAAAATTTGTTGACCACTCAAAAATCAGACTTACTTCTGTATACATTTCAAATAATTTCCTTGTGAACATACTTCACCCCTCTTTATTTTCTCCTTTTGTGACCATTAAACTATATAAATAAATTTGATGAGAAAGCTAGGGAATATTAAATTCTTTCTATATCCTTTTGACTGTTTCCTGACATTAAATTCTGAAAGTGTGTATCTCTCACACAATCATTTTTCATTTCTTTTCTGTCGAATTTTACAAGTGCACTGACATTTCTGGATTCTGTCTTGTGGTTTTGAATTGTTTAAAAAAACTTTTTTTTAAAGTGTATCATAACTTTCAATGAGAATTCCATTGATAAGAATGTTATTATGAAGCCTCATTTTTCAATATACTTAAGTGGAACACATATTAATTGTTTATATTAACACATTAGACAGAAGATACCATTACTACAGTAGGAGATATTAAATACAATATAGGATAGAATGATTATCAATATGCCATTTTAAAATATTTATGGAAAAATAAAGAACCTTATAAACAATGATTAAGATTTTTAATGTATTTACATAGAATTTAATTCAAATCTATGTCATTTCTTTTTTTATTGTCAGTCGTGGTTTCCTAATCTGAAAAGTGAGGTAGTTGAACTGGATGAATTAAAAGGTACCTTCCACCTCTAAATCTATAACATTATGGAAACATAATACATGGTCTCACTGGACAATAGGCTTCTCAACCATCAGGAAACAAGTCTTTAAACTTATTTCCTACTTGTGACAGCCCAGCACAAAATATAGCAGGCAATCATTTCCCTAACTCCAAACAAATATCTCAATCCTGGTCCCATTATTTCAATATGGTTACTTTAGCTTTGGGACTACCATATTTCTTTAAATGGCTCAGTCTACTAGAACTTCCAAATCTATATCAGAAGTACAATGCAATTATATATCACACATTTTAAGTGTTAATTTGATTTTGTTTATTCCCAGTAACACTTAATTCCTCCTAAAATTCTAATCCTTTAAGATAAATATTCTTTCCAACTTACAGCCATTTACTGATTTGAAAAACAGGGTATTCATGGTTTCTATTTGTTATAAAAATGTTCTCTGCTGCCATTTTCATTTATTTAAGACAAGATATCATTATTTCCTTCAAAACAAATGATTAACTTTCTGTGTTTTTAAACTTAATTTAAAAGTATATTTCATCTTAGAAGTTGAATTTAAATGTTCAATATGAAGCATAATGGAAAGAGTTATGAATTTCAAGTCATCAAACCTGAATTCACATGAAACTCTACCCCCTGATACATACTTGCCTTTATGCAAGTCAATGAGCCAATAATTTATTGAGGACATACTAAGTGTCAGGCATTGTGCTAAGTGATGAGGATACAAAGAAAGGTAAAGGATAGTACGAACTAATCAGGTCAGCAACTAATGTGCTTTTTCAACATACAAAAAAACTATACATATTAGCTATATACAGAATAAATTAGAAATAATTAGTAAAAGGAAAGTACTAAAAATCAAAGGTGCGGGAGGGGGAAGATTTCCTGAAGAAGATGGGATTTTAGCTGAGATTCAAAGAAAGCAAGAGAAGGCAGGAGGCAGAAATAAGGAGGGAGAGTGTTCTAGAAGGGAGAGCAGGAAATGAAAATGACCAGCCACGAGTGTCTTGTTGAAGGAAGAGTAAGGACACCAGTTTCACTCAATCACAGACTATATGGTGGGTTTTAAAATATAAGAAGACTGGGGAAATGGAGGGAGATGGGTATAAAGGACTTTGAACATCAAACAAAAGATATATTATTTGATCTGGGAGGTGATAGGGAGCCATTGGAGTTTATTGAAGAGAAATTATTGAGCATAATCAGATTAGGAAGATTACTTTGACCACTAAATTGAGGATGAACTTAGAGCAGTACTGAACATCCAAGGATTTTTGATGGCCCATGAAAAATGGGGAGGATATTTTCCTCTACATTTTTCATGGGCCACTTGAAAACTTTTGGTGGGCTACAGGTTGTATATACCTGGACTAGAGCGAGGAGAAAATTATTTCAGGAAAAGCAACCAACAAGCTATTGTAACAGCCCAGGCAGGAGGCGATAAAGGCTTGTATCAGGGAAGTATGGTGGCAGAGAGGATGGAAGCTTGGGCCTAGAGTACAAATCTTACATCAGACATTTAATAGCTGTTTGAACCCTAGGCAAGTCACTTAACCTTGTTTGCCTCAGTCTTCTCATCTTTAAAGATGAATTGAAGAAGGAAATGGCAAACCACTTCAGTATTTCTGCCAAGAAAACCCTAAATGGAGTCATAAAATATCAGATGCTATAGAAACAACTGAACTACAACAAATCAGGGTGGTGTCAGTGTCAGAGGAAAAAAGGGGGCACATGAGAGAGATAATGAAGGCAAAATCAACAGACAGTAACAGATTGGAAGTGGGGCTTAAGAGAGTATAGAATTAGAAATGGCCCTAGTTTGCAAGCCTGGATGACTGGTACAGTGGTATTGTGCTAATAGAGATGTTGGGTGTAAAGAGGGGATTGAAGGGGAAAAAATGAAGTTGACTTTGAGATAGGATGACTTTGAGATATCTATAAGACACCTAGTTTTATATGTGAAATAGATAATTGGTGATACAAGATTGAAAGTCATCAGAGAGGTTAGAATTGTTTAAGACTCTTTGACTATCAATATAATGATAATTATTAAATATATGAGAGATAAGATCAACATGTGAAATAATAGGGAGAAGAAAAGAGAGTCCAAAAAAATTCCTGGGGGATATTCACTATTAGTATATGTGACCTGAATAAAGATTTAGTGAATCTTTAGTTGCTAAAGGAGTACTCAGATAAATAGAAGGAGAACAAGGAGAGAGGAGTGTCATAGAAATTTAAAGAGATACATAGCTTTTTTTATCTGAAAAAGAAGGGATTTTCATAAGTGACCTCTAAACTCCCTTTCAGCTCAATACCTATGAATCTATAGCAATTCTAGAAAGCTCTTTTTTTCATTTATCTCTCATACAACTCATTTCAAAGGAAACATTCTTATTTTAATTTTGTTTAGGATTAATAGCTAAATTTTGAGTTTTAAATACTAATATTAATATGTTCCAGATTAGTACTCGTTCAGCGATCATGCTGTACTTTTCACATATAGTCTCCTGGAAACAGCAAGGAAAACATAACTATTGTCTTATAGGCTATAATTCATAAAAGCTGACTAAAAGCAGCTTTCTTTTTTTAAACTGAGTCATAATTTAAATCACAGCCATTCATTATTCATCTAGGACTGAGATGACATTTTGTAATATCTGATTAAATCATGAGTCAATCAATCAAATTTCAAAAATAAGTCAATGAAGAAATTTTATAGCAAATATAAATTAATGCTCCGTAAAAGAAAAAAAAACAAACCTTAACTTTTAACCCCTCTTAAGTCTTAAGTAATATATACAACATTTATTATCAAAAGATATCTTTTCTCAATATGAATGATAGTTTCTTTGAATGTAACTTGATGAAATGTTGAATGCATGAAACAACCAAATTATGTATTTTTCTAAATATCATATCATTTTATTAAAAGTAATATTTCTAGAACCAAACCACCAGTGATAAAGGCAAGTAGTCTGCAGAAGCATGTAGAAAATTCATTAACAATAGATGATAGTAAACTATTCATATCAAATGACATGAGTCAAATCTTCCAATGTATAATTTAATTGCTTTTTTCTTCAGAAAAAATGTCTAGTTATATCCACAAGATGACTAATATTTTTTTCTTAAGCCTGTTTAATGTCCAATTTTTTTAAATAAAAGTTCTTTATGTGAATAAAACTAAATCCTTTCAGTCATTCTATTCTGAAAACCTTTATCTTACTGAAAAAATGAAATGGTGATTAGAAAGAGTAAGAATTATCAATATCTTTAAGAAATGAATGAACTTATTCACTGATTTTTAAAAGAATGTTTATTAAAAATGGGATAACTGATAGTAATCATCAAAATACTCTCTAAAAACTTAAACAAATAAAATTACTTATACAGAAAGAATAGGAAACTGGTATGTCAGAATACCAAAGAATTCACAGATTAATGTTACTGTATCAAAATCATTTTACATAGAATTAACATAAATATGAGTTGGTAAACCATATGCTGACACATCTGTTCCTAAATGTATTAATCACTACTTTGTCCCCTATAGGAATCTTCAAATTAATTCATATGAGTACATGCTGCAATGTACATGGTGTTGGGGCAATATAGTTTTTGGAAACAATGCTTTTTTTATGTCTTGAGGCCACTGACAGGAAGACATGATTGATCGGATATAGTATTTTTTTATTATTTTTAAACAGGACCTTCTGAAATGATATTTTTAATAAATCTCTCAAATTTGGGTTCCACATTCATCCTTGTCATACAATGGAATCACCCTACAGAAAGGAATATTTCACTCTTCCTAATCATACCTTTTTTTTTTTTTGCCTTTCCACTTATTCCATAATCTTTGGGTTAAAAACAACTGCTAAGTTTGGTCTTGTAAAAAAAAATTGATAGATAGATGATAGACAGACAGAGAGATAGATAGACAGATAGATAGATCAATAGATTGATGGAAAATTCAACCTCCAATTGAAAGACTGAAGAGAGACATAGAAATGTTAACAGTGAAAACACACACACATACACATGCACACACCCATAACTTGTTATTGAATAAGAGCAAACTGTTTACATCCCTATATGGGAAGCTGATACATGTTAATATGATAAACTATAAATATGGTAACATCTAAAAATAATATAGATAAATAGAGGGTGTGGGTATAGCTGATGATAAAAATGATGATTACAAAACCTTATTAAGGGCTGGAAAAAAAAAGACTGCAATGGAAGAAGAGGAAACAATAAAGCAGAAAACGGTAAACAATGCCACACAAAGAGGCATAAAAACATTATAGTAGACAGAAAGAAAGAAGGAAGATGAGCATTATATGAGCTTCTCCCTCATTGGTTCTGGTACAAGGAGGGAATAACATAATCAGTTAAGTATAGGACTCAATCAAGAAGAGACATAAAACTTATCATGATAAAGGAAAAGAGAAGAGGGAGAGGAACATTGCATGGGGTCTATTCTCATCAATCTTGGTTCAAAGAAGAAATACATACTGTGTTAAGTATAAAAATCTATCATACCCTACAGGCAGTGGGAGGGGGAAGGGCCAAGAAATGGGGGCAGATTAAAAGGGAGGAAAGAAGTAGTAAGAGGTAAGGGTAAGAAAAGGGAAAGGGGATGATAGGAACAGCATACTGAGGGAGGCAGCGGTCAAAAGGAAAACTTTTTTTTTAGTTTAAATAAATTTTTAAAATTTGTTTTCTTGTTTACATCATTCATTTTCATGAGATTTTTGAATTGCAGATTTTCTCCCTGTCTTTACCCTGCCCCATCCCTAAAACAGCAATCCCACTGTAAAGCCCCTCCCCTGAAGTGCTCTCTAACTTTCTGGTAGGACAGGGAGGGTGTCCCTACCCCAGCCCATGTATATCTTAATTCATAGTTGCCAGTATTGCAGAACTTTAAATTCTCAGTTCTTTTGATTCCTCCCTTGTCACGCACCCCTACTGGAAGGACAAGCAATTCAATACAGGCTGTGGATGTGTAATTATACAGGACACCTTCATACTGGACATATTGTGACAGTGATCATATGTCCTTCCCTCCTATCCCTAGTCCCCTTGTTCTGTTCTCTACCCTGTCCCTGTCCTTTTACTAAAGTGTGTCCTTCCAGCACCCTCAGACCCAGCCCTCCTCTCCATCATCCCCCCTCTCATTCCAATGCCCCCTCCTCTCCTGTGTGGCATGATGCCCAGTTTGGAGTTTATGCCATTTCTTCCCTAAGCCAAATTCAATGAGAG
>CM053595.1:37772964-37788909 GCA_028646575.1 Pseudocheirus occidentalis | reverse complement strand
TTTTATTGCTGTTCTTATTTTGCTTCCTTTTCCTCATGTTGGCCAATCAATTAATTTAGCTTTGTGGAACACTGCTTCCAGGGGGGAAAGCTCTGTTCCAAATCACTGGGGTTTTCCCAGCTGCTGGAGCTATTAGTGGGGTGTTGAACCACCCCCCCCCAAGCTTTGGCTTCCTTAAAGTGCACCCCAGGACCACCACCCCATGATCCAGATCCAGGCTGCTCAACACAAGAGCACTTGGTCCGGATCAATCAAATCAGCCCCAGTGCAGGGGTCCGCAGGTCAGGGGCTCTGAAGCAGCCATGTGGGGGCAGCCGCCAGTTGCAGCAGTTCCTCTCCTTCCCCCACTGCTTCCTTGCCCCGGAGGCAGATTGGGCAAACTGCTTTTCCTCCCCTGAAATTAGTTTGAAATCTTCACTTTCACTGACATTCCTTAATCCTTATTGTTCCTGATTTAACAGATGTGAAGATGACTCCAGGTACAGCAGATGTGTTCTGCAGGGTAGACTCATGCTGGCTCTTGGGAGGCTCGGTTCCTCCAGACCACCCTGAGGCCTGGCCGTGGTTTTGGTTTGGGATTGGCTGGTCTTGGCTCCTGGCCTGCCTGCCTGCACAAAGAGCCCCTTCTGCTGAGCTGACTTTCTTTAATCCATGTTTTTCATGCCTTTATACATGTGGAGTTTGTTGGCAATGCAGTAGATCTTCTCTCTTGTAGACTGGCTGCAGCTTGGCTCGGCTTGGCTCCTCCCAGCCACACTGGGGCCTGGCCTGGCCACGTTTCGGTTTCAGACTGGGATGGCCTCGGCTCCCATCCTGCTGTAATAAGCCCCTTCTTCTGAGCTGCCTTGAGCGAGAGATGTGTTTTCTGTATTTTTGTGAGTTTGGGCATCCTAGAATTTGTCTGGGGTCATATTTTCTGGGTATTCAGGGTGGGTGTGTGGGAGCTGTTGCTTCTACACCACCATCTTGCCTCCACCCCCAAAAGGAAAACTCTTAATGCGGGAAAGGAAGGGGGTGAAGTCAAGAAGGCAGCATATAAGCAGCAAAACTCCACAGTTCTCCCCATAACCACCTGAAATACCTATAAAATATGACTCTAAACAAATCTTAAAGCTCCATAACTCACAAAATGACAGAGTAAAAAAGCTCCCACTGAAGGCAACCTGGCAGGCAGACAGGAAGGGGTTGATCATACTGCATGAACCCATGGCTGGAGCCCTACGGCCACTAGAACAAGCCAGAGCTGGAGCGTGAATCACTGGCAGCTGTGGTGTTGTCCAGAATTACCAACCCATAAGAAACAAAGACTAAGTGAAAGGTCAGTGGAACTCACATAAATTTGGCGGAGAGGGTCTGGCCAACTGCCCCAGGGCTAGAATCAGCTGAAGTGGTTGCCCTGCAGCCATATCCACCTCACCACTTCAGAAACTCTCAGCCTGCAGATTGCAGGGGTGGCAAGCGATCATTCAGAAGCTAAATGCTCTTAACTTGAGCTATCTGGATCAGGATTGCAGTCTTAGGTGGTGGTCCTGAGGTACATTGTCAGTGAGCCAAAGCTTGTGGGAGCTGCAGAGACTGAGGCCTCTGAGTATCTCCAGTAGCTGTGAAAATCCCAGCAATTTGGGTCAGAGCTCTCCTCTTGGAAAGAAGAGTTGTATTGTGGCTCAAAAATCAAATTAAAGTGATCAGAAACATAAGCAGGCAAAGGAAGCAAGAAACCTCAGCAATCCAACTTTAGATTCCTTTTTGGGGGACAAAATGGACCAAAGCATGGAATGGGAGGAAGACAAGACTGTCAGAACTCCCACACAAAAAAAGCTTGCAAGAAAAACATATGATCAAATGAAAAAAAATAGACAGCAATGTGAAATATCTCCTTGAAAAAAACACTGACCTGGAAAACAGATCTAGGAGAGATAATTGAAAAAATTATTGTACTACCTGAAAGCCATGACCAGAAAAAGAACCTAGAAGGCATATCCAGAGATCAAGGGAGTTAGGGTTAAAACCAAGAATCACCTACCCAGAAAAATTGAGTATAATGTTTCAGGGGAAAATATGGTCATTAAAAGAGGTGGAGGACTTCCAAGCATTCTTGATGAAAAAACCAGAACTGAGTAGAAAATTTGACATTCAAATACAACAAGCATGAGAAGATAAGCATGGAAAAGAATTCATAAGAAACCTATCAAAGTTGAAATATTTGCATGCCAACATGGAAAAACAATAATTGTAACTTACAAAGCTTTTCTAACTAGGAGGATAGGCAAAGGGAATATAAATGTACATATATATATATATACACATATATGTGTATATATATGTATATAATATACACACACATGTCTGTATAGGAGCATATATATGCATATGAATACGTGTGTGTGTGTATATATGTGTACATAGATGGTGGGCACAGGATCAACTGAATAAGATGGAATACTATTTTAAAAAGATGAAACTGAGAGATGGCAGAGGAATAGTATGAGAGGAGACAGGGAGAGACAGAACACGGTTAATCCTCTCACATAGAAGAGGGAAGGGATGATTGTTATAATGGAAGGGAAGAACAGGAAGGCAAAAGGGAATGGGTCAACCTTACTCTCATTGAAGTTGGCTTAGGGAAGGAATGACATACACTCTAATTTGGGTATCTTGACCTACAGGAGAGTAGGGGGAAGAGAATGAAAGGAGGAAGATGGAAGGGAGGGCCGTTTGATGGGGAGGGTTGATAGAAGCACACACTTTTGTAAAGGGACAGGGACAAAGTAGAGAATAGAACAAATGGGGAGTGAAATAGGAAGGAGGGAAATATTCAGGTACTGGGGTAGCGAGATCCATCTTGCCCTACCAGAAAGTCAGAGGGTGTTATGGGGGAGGATATGGGAGAGAGCTGATTGGGGGAGGGGGTTTACAGTGAGACTGCTGTTTTGAGGGGATGGGTAGGGGAAAGATGGGGAGAAAATTTGAGAATCAAAATCTCATGGAAATGAATGATGTAAACTAAAAATATATGAAAGTTTAAAAATAAATAAAAAATTTTAAAAGGAGAGGAAGGGAGAAGGGGGAAAATAAAAATGTAATTAGGGGACAGAATAGGATGGAGGGAAAGATACAGATAGCAATCATAACTGTGAATGTGAATGGGATGAACTCTCCCATAAAACAGAGGCGGATAACAGAATGGATTAAAAACCACAAACCTACAATATGCTGTTTACAAGAAACACATCTGAAATAGGGGGATATACACAGGGTACATGTAAAAAGCTGTAGTGATATATATCATGCCTCAGCTAAAGTAAAAAAAAGGTAGCAATCCTTATCTGAGACAAAGGAAAAGCAAGATTAGAACTAATTAAAATTGATAAGGAAGGAAACTATATCTTGCTAAAAAGCACCATTGAAATGAAGCAATATAATTACTAAACATTTATGCACCAAGGGGTACAGAATGCAGATTCATAAAGGAGAATTTAAACATGTTAGAGGAATAAATAGATAGCAAAAGTATACTAGTGGGGGACTTCAATCTCCCCCTCTCTGAGCTTGATAAATCTAGCCTCAAAATAAACAAGAAAGAAGTTAAGGAGGTAAATAGAATCTTAGACAAGATAGATATGGTAGACCTCTGGAGAAAACTGAATGAGGATTAAAAGGAATGTATTTTCTTTTCAGTGGTACATGGCACGTATACAAAAATTGACCATGTACCAGGGCATAAAAAGCTCACAAATCAGTACAGAAAGGCAGAAATATTAGATGCATCCTTCTCAAACCCTGATGCAGTAAAATTATATATAATAAAGGGCCATGGAAGGATAGACAAAAACTTATTTGGAAGCTAAATAACTTAATCCTGGGGGCACAGCCAAGATTGCAGTGTAGAAGCAGCAAGGTTTTGCAACTCCCACAGAGCCATCTCAAATTCCCATAAAAGATGACTCAACACAAATTTTAGGACTCCAAAACTCAAAAAAATACAGAAAACACATCTCTTGATGAAGGCAGGTGGGCAGGTGGGACTCATTACAGCAGGCTGGGAGCCAAAACTAGCCCAGCCTGAAACTGTGGTCTGGCCCCCCGGGTGGTCAGGAGGAGCCACAGCTGGAGTCTTCAGGAGAGTGGATCGACAGCAGGTTGGGCCATTTCCACATTTATCAAGCCAGGAGAAATAAGGACTAAGAGAAAGGTCAGTGGAATTCAGCTAAATTTGGAGGAGAAAAGTGGTCTGGCCAAACTGCAAAAGATGTGAGAAAATCATGAAAAGATTGTCAATAACCTGACTGAAGAAAATAATACCTTAAAGAACAAAATAACTCAAATGGCAAAAGGGGCCCAGAAAGTCAATGAGGAGAAGAATACCTTAAAAATTCAAATTTGACAGATGGAAAAAGAATCTCAAAAGCATTCTGAAAAGAATAATTCCTTCAGAATTAGAGTGGAGCAAATGGAAACAAACAACTTTATGAGAGATCAAGATACTATTAAACAGATACAAAAAAAGAAAAAATAGAAAGCAATGTGAAATATCTCCTTGAAAAAAAACACTGAACTGGAAAACAGATCCAGGAGAGACAATTTAAAAATTATTGGATTACCTGAAAGCCATGATGAAAAAAAGAACTTAGAAAGTATCCTTCAAGAAATTCTCAAGAAAAATTGCCCTGATATTTTAGAATCAGAGGGCAAAATAGAACTTGAAAGAATTCACTGATCACTTCTTGAAAAAGATCTCCAAAAGAAAACTCCTAGAAATGTTATAGTCAGGTTCCGGAATCCCCAGACCAAGGAGAAAATATTACAGGATGCCAAGAGGAAACAATTTGAATGCTGTGGAAACACAATTAGGAGAACCCAGGATCTGGCAGCCTCTACACTGAAGGATCAAAGGGCCTGGAATATGATATTCCGGAGATCAATGGAGGTAGGATTAAAACCAAGAATCATCTTCTCAGCAAAATTGAGTATAATGTTCCAGGGGAAAATATGGTCATTCAGTGAAGTGGGGGACTTTCAAACATTGATGAAAAAAAAAAACAAAACTGAATAGAAAATTTGACATTCAAACACAAGAAGCATGAGAAGGTAAACATGGTAAAGAAATCATAAGGAACTTATGAAAGTTGAACTATTTACATGCCTCTATGGAAAAATGATAATAGTAACTTATGAAACTTTTCTCAATATGAGGATAGGTAAAGGGAATATAAGTGTGTGGGTGTGGGTGTGTGTATACAGCTACACATATGTCTATATAGGAGGGTATATATGCGTATGAATACATATCTGAGAATGTGTGTATGTGTGTACATAGAGGACAGAGGAACAATTGAATAGGAAAGGATGATACTTTAAAAGGTGAAATTCTGAGGTGGAAGAGGAATTGAATGAGAGGAGATAGGGAGAGACAAAATGGATTATTCATCCCATATAGAAGAGGCAAGGGATAACTGTTACAATTTTACTTTCATTTATTCTACTTGAATTTGGCTTAGGGAAGGAATGACTGGGTTTCGTGCCAGATACCTTGCGAGACACTGCCCTACTAGAAAGTTAGAGGGGCATTGGAGGAGGTCATAAAAAAGAGCAGATTGGGCAAGGGGCTTTTTGGGATTGCTGTTTTGGGGTTGGGGTAGGGAAAAGATGGGGAGAAAATTTGTAACTCAGAATCTCATGGAAATGAATGATGTAAACAAGAAAATAAATAAAATAATTTTTTAAATGTCTAAATGGGTTTACCATCTAGGTATAAAGGCTGATATTGTTCATGATCTGGGAGAGCAAGGAAGAGTTTATCTGCCAGATTTATGAGAAGAGAAGGTTTTATGATCAAACAAGAATTTGAGAGCATAATGAAATGCAAAATGGATAATTTTGATTGCATGAAATTGAAACCTTTCTGTATAAATAAAGCCAATGTATCCAAGATTAAGAAGGAAGTGGAAAATTGGGAAAGAATTTTTACAACCAGTGTTTTGGAGAGAACTGAGCCAAATCTGTAAGAATACAAGTCATTCCCCAATTGATACATGGTCAAAGGATATGAAGAGGCAGTTTTCAGAGAAAGAAATGAAAGATATTTATAAGCATATGAAGAAATGCTCTAAATCACTATTCATTAGAGAAATGCAAATCAAAATGACTCTGAAGTACCACATCTCACCAATCAGATTGCCTAAGATGACAAAACAGGAAAACAGCAAATGCTGGAGAGGATATGGAAAACTTGGAACACTAATGCATTGCTGGTGGAGTTGTGAATATATTAAACAATTCTGAAGAGGAATCTGAATGTATGCCAAAATAGCTATGACTAAGTCCATTCCCTTGGACCCAGCAATACCAATTCTAGGATTGTATCCCAAAGAGATCATAGAAGTGGGGAAAGGGTCCTGTAAGTACAAAAATATTTGTATCAGCTCTTTTTTTGTGGCAAAGATTTGGAAATCAAGGGATCCTCATAAATTGAGGAATAGATAAAGAAGTTGTGGTTTATAAATGTAATGGAATACTACTATGCTATAAGAAATGAGGAGCAGAGGAATTACATAATAACTTGGAGAGAATTGCATAAACTGATATTGAGGTAGAAGTGCAGAACTAGAAGCAATTTGTACACAATTACAGACACATCTTAATGTCTGATGACTAACTTTTATACACTGGGCTCCTCTCAGCAATGCAAGGTTATAACACAACTCCAAAAGACTTATGATGTAAAGACATATCCACATTCAGAGAAAGAACTACAGAGTCTGAATGTAGGTTGAAGGAAACTACTTGCTCTCTTTTTTGTTTATTTCTTCTTTCTCACTGTTCACTCCATTGGTTATAATCCTTCTTTACAACTTGACTAATATTGAACGTGAAAGGTTTTTAAGGGCCTACATTTAATTTCATGATGCCATGGAAATGGAGGTGATTTGAAACTCAGGAGATTGTGGAACTGAATGTTGTAAACTTAAAGTAAAAAACATTAAATTAAAAAATAAGACTAGACAACACACTAATAAATTGAGTTTCCTATAAAATGATAAGCAATATCTGTCTAAAGCCATCAGAAAGCATTAGAGGTAATGGGGATAAGTGAGAAGCATTCCAAATAAGTTCAAGGGTGAAACAAGGCTGCTAATTATCACCAATATTATTCAATATTGTACTACAAGTGTTAATGTAAGTAATAGAGAAGAAAATAAAATTGAAGGAATTAGAAAAGGCAATAAGGAAACCAAGTTGTCACTCTTTGCAGATGATATGATGGTATACTTAAAGAATCCTAGAAAATAAACTTTAAAACTAACTTCAAATACCAATATGTTTAGCAAAGTTTCAGGATATAAAAGAAACTCACATAAATCATTGGTCTTTCTCTGTATTACCAAAAGAGCTCAACAGCAATACATAGAAAGTGAAATTCCACTTAAAATACTTGTAGACACTATAAAATATTTGCGAGTCTACCTGCCAATACAAAGCCAGGAACTATATGAATACAATTACAAAACACTTCACACAAATAAAGTCAGGCCTAAACAATTGGGAAAATATCAATTGCTCATGAGTAGGCCAAGCTGATATAATAAAAATCACAACTCTATCATTATTTTTTTTCTTAGGGCAATTGTGATTAAGTGATTTGCCCAAGGTCACATGGCTAGGTTTGTGTTAAGTGTCTGAGGCCAGATTTGAACTCAGGTCCTCCTGACTCAAGGGCTGGCACTCTTCACTCTGCCACCTAGCCACCCCCAACAACTCTATCTTAATTAAATTACTTATTCAATGTCATACCAACCAAATTACCAAAAAAAATTTCTAGAGCTAGAAAAAATAATGACAAAATTCATCTGGAACAACAAAACTTCAAGATTAAAAATGCAAATAATGAAAAGTAATGGAAAGCATCATGGTGTAGCTGTACCTGATCTATCACTGTATTATAAAGAAGAAATCATCAAAACTATTAGGCACTGGTTAATAAATAGAGAGGTGGATGAGTGGAAATGGTTCAGTACATAAGACACAGAAGTAAATGACTATGGTAGTCTATTATTTGAAAAATGCAAAGACTCCAGCTATTTGGATAAGAACTCGCTATCTGACAAAAGCTGGTGGGAAAAGTAGAAAATAGTAGGACAAAAACTAGTCATAGATCAGCATCTTATGCTACGAACAAAGATAAGGTCAAAATGGATACATGACTTAGATATAAGGGATAATACCAAAAGCATATAAGGAGAAGGAGGGACAGATAGTTTACCTCTCAGATCTCTGGAAAATAGAAGAATTTATGAGCAAACAAGAAATAGAAAATATTATGAAATGCAAAACGGAACATTTTGATTACATTAAATTAACTAAGTTTTGTACAAGCAAACCAATGCAACTAAGACTAGAACGAAAACAGAAAGCTGGGAAAGAATTTTTACAGCCAGTGTTTCTGATAACATCCTTATTTCTAAAATACATAGAGAAGTGAATCTAATCTAAAAGAATATAAATCGTTTCCCAATTTTGATAAATGATTGAATGATATGAACTAGTATTTTCCAGAGGAAGAAATGAAAACTATAATCATATGAAAAAATATCTAAATCACTATTGAGTAGAGAAATGCAAATTAAAACAACTTTGAGGTACCATATCATACCTATCAGACTAGCTAATATGATAGAAAAAGGAAAATGATAAATATTGGAGATGTGGGAAAATTGGAACACTAAATCATTTTTGGTGGAGTTGTGAACTGATCCATCCATTCTAGAGAGTAATTTGGAAATATACCCAAACATCTATAAAAACATGCATACCCTTTGATTCAAGTCTGTATCCCAAATAGATCATTAAAAGGGTAAAGGACCCATATATACAAAAATATTTGTAGAAGCTCTTTTTATGGTGTCAAAGAATTGGATACTGAGGGGATGCCCATCAATTGGGTAGTGCCTGAAAAAGCAGTGTTGTGTGAATATAATGAAATACTATTGTCCTATAAGAAATGATGAGCAGGCAGATTTCAGAAAACCCTGGAAAGATTTACATGAACTGATGCTGAATAAAGTGAGCAAGACCACAGGATTGTACACAGTAAAAGCAACATTGTATGACAGTTAACTAAGAAAAACCTAACTCTTTTCAGTGAAACAACGATTCAAGATAATTTCAAAAGATTCATGGTGGGAAATGTAAACGACATCCAGACAAAGAACTGTGGGATCTGAATGCAGATCAAAGCATACTGTTTTCACTTTATTTTTTTTTCTTTCTTATGGCTTTTCCTTTTTGTTTTGATTCTTCTTTCACAACATGACTAATCTGGAAATATGGTTTGCATGATTGTACATGTATAACCTGTATCAGATTACCTGCTGTCTTGGGGATGGGGAAGGAGAGGGAGGGAGGGAGAAGAATTTGAAATTGAAAATTTTACAAAACTGAATTTTGTAAACTGTCTTTAGATGTAACTGGAAAAAAACCAAAATACTATTAAGAATATGTGAAATAAAAAGATTGTTGAAAAACAGTAATTACTTTTTTTTTACTTTTCCAACTTAAAGAACTGTTGATCATTTTGCAGTCATTTCTTCTACTGTGATTAAACAAGATAATCTCTGATTATTGTCATCTCATACCTATAATTTTGTTATTATAAAATAGTGTCATCCAGGGATTAGAATGCTATTTAGAGTATTTCTTAGGATGAGCATAACAATGCCTATTTCATAATTAATGAAAAATGTGATATTCATGCTATATATTCTATATTTCCAGTTCCTGCATCACATCATTTTAATGTATCACTTTCAGATACTAAACACTAATTTATTTAAACACGTTTCTTTTGAACAATATTTGGATATAATTCTTACTGGAAAATAAATGTTAGAATCCACCATTCCTCATAGTGAAATTTTGTGATCAACGGGAGAGGAGTATTTAAGTAATAATCTTAGTTCTTTCCCCTACAACATGCAATGAGATGAAGCTATAGTTCATTTATTCAGAAAGATGACAAATAATAATGCTATCCAAATTTACTAGGGGTTGAGTTATTCTAAATAGCTGGTGCTAATGAATTATTCACGCAAAGTCAATTTAGTCAGTGATAGTTTGTCATCTGATAATTTTCCATTTCTTGTAGTTGTTGCCTACATTGAGTAGTAAGTAATCTATAATATAAAAAGTATAAATATAATATTTATTTCTTCAGTGTAGTTTTTGAAGTCCAGAACAAATTATTCATACTTGCTCTATTTGTAACTATTTCCTTAACTTTATCCTTCTCATGGACAAATATACTAAAATAAGGGAGATTCTGTGAAACCTGAGGGGGAAGGGGAGAAAAAAGATGGTAGTGTCACTTAAACAATAGTAGTAGTAATATTTAGAGGGTGAAGTATTGTTTCTGATTCAGTGGTATATGGAGATACTCACAGATATTTCATTAAGGAGCTCCATCCTTATAGAGCAGTCACCAACTAAGAAAAGAAAGGGACTGAAATACCTGGGAACTGTCATACTCTTCATGCCCTTTAGCTCTAATTATTTGATAGCATATTGAAAGTACAGCTGCTAACCTCCTAACCTATTGTGGAGTCAGCAATCATATTTCTCTCATTCTTTATTCATTCGGGTTATTGGTTATGCATTCAATAGCCTATTGACTTGAAATTTTTCAGGTTGACATTTAAATGTCTCTATGCCACTTGTTTGATTGAAATAATAGAATTATATTCTCCCCCTTATTCCTTTGGGTTATCTAGTCATCGTCTTATTTAGGCCTTCTTTTCCCAGATTTAAAACATTAAGCAATCAAGCTTTTAGCAGTAGGTGTGTGTTTGAGAGATGTTCACAAATGGAGTGAGAGGCTCAGAATTTATGTTTGGGTTTTAGCCTGATGCTCTCTCTGAACACATTTTTCACACTCATAATTATACGTTTAAGAATCTCATACTACATCAGAACAACCCTTACAGTTTTACTTATTGACTTCCCATTCTGTCATGTTCTCTGGTTTGTGCCATACTTTGCCAAATGAAATCTGAACTAATTGATTTTGTTCTACATAATGCACGCACATTGACTAAAGTAAAAGCACAAGTGATATGTTGGCATAATTAGATAGGTAATATTGGATGTTGCATATCTTCCTTTATAATTAAGTATTTGTCATTTACCTTAAATGGAGTAATAGGTAATAGAGCAACCTAAAGAGTAAAAACAAACACTTGGTATTGTGGTAACTTAAATAACTTACGTGTTAATAGACTTTAAAGTATTTTCATAACAGAATTACTGAGTAGTTTTTACTGCACAAAAGAGAACAGATGGGAATTCAGACAGAAATACAAATGAACAGGACAACTTTGGAAGTAATATGTTGAAAAATTTATATCCTCTGCAAATTGTATATAATAGAGATTCATGGTTTCATATATAATCGTTTTTCTATTCTACTATGTATATGAAAATATTCCTTTTCTAGTATTTATTAAAATCAGTAAATATATAATATTCCCATGATTATCTAGCTAGCTAGCTATCATCTATGTATCTATGTATCTATGTATCTATCTATTAAAATAAGAGGGAATAGAGGAGCAGCAGGAATATGCCACAACATATAGTAATGAAACCATACATTCAATGAAATTATAAGACACAACAGAATTGGTGATTTAGAATATTGTATCACTGAAAAATCTAAAAATCTAACACCTTCTCTAAAACTTAGACATTTCTCCTTTTTCAGCCTAAGGCTAAATTCAAATACATTTTTACAATTCAAAGAAAGAAAATATACAGGTTCTTTCACATAACAAAGAGGCTGAATATAAAATGACCACTGACAGTTCCAGAGTACAGCAAATCTTAGTTTCAAGGAAGATTTTCCTATTCTTCACTAGGGAGGAGCTGTAATCTATGTAAACCCCTGTAACAGGAACCTTGAAATATGGTTGGTTTAAAACTTGACTCTTCTTAATATACTATTCTTGACAGCAGTCTCTTCAAAAGAAAACAGAATACATCCATTTAATGAACATAACATTTTCCCTGCATACAAATCTATGAGGAGAGGAATAATTTGTGATATGACCCAATTAGTTCTCAACCTATCAACCTAAGCCTCCTCAGTTTTAAGGGACCTCTATAGAACAACTGCAACACAGTCTCATGATACTAAATGATTAAATTGATTTTCTTAATATAACCAGCCATTTCTTTATTCCCATTCATTCAACAAGTACTAATCAGTCCTTCATGTATACAGAGCATTGTGTGAAGTATTATTGGGGATATAAAAATATCAAGAACAGTTACACCAGTAGTTCATAATACAGAAGAGACAACATATCTATGAATAATTTTAAGAAAAAATGTGTTATAGTTCAGAGAGGTAATATACCATTTATATGTAAAATGAAGACGCATAACTATGGAATTGCAACTAGGGCTTTGATCAAGAGACTCTAAATCTGGGTGGTGTTTTTTACCCATGGTGGTCCTCTATTAGACCAATACCATAAAGCACAATTATCTGACTATTCTCATTTATTTATGAATCTTCAGTACGTCATCCAGAGCTTTCCATCACTGTTAAACACTTCTTTATTGGATACCCACAACCTAAATGTCTCTAGTCCTTCTGTTGTTTCTTAAAAGTTTAGGTATTAAGTACTGTTAGTGCTCCATTCCCTCCCACAATTGAACTTGCCCTTGATGTCAGAGTTTCTTTATGACTCTTTTAATAATTAGATAATGTTTCATTGGAGGAAGTAGAATGTGAATGATAGATAGGAAGAACAAAAGGCAAAGATTGACTCTGTGTGGGAAGAGAGGCATTTTCTAAAGGAAATATATGTGTGTGTGTGTGTGTGTGTGTATGTGTGTATGTGTATATATATATATATATATATATATATATATTCTTGTTATCTCCCCCACAACCCCCAAATCTTTGCAAAAGACCTAACCAGATGACTTAATATTAGGCTTCAACTACTGATTCACCTAAGAGATCCATTTTAGTTACTTGGTATTTAAAAATGGCAAATGTATTTATCATTGTTGTTATTCAGTCATTTTTCAGTTTTGACTGAATCTCTCTGACTTACCCAATTTGGGGCTTTCTTGACAAAGATACTGCAGGACAAAAGGGCTAGGATTACACTCAAGAATCACTTACCTAGGAAAACTGAGCATGAGACTTCAGGGGAAAACATGTATGTAATAAAATAGAGGATTTTATGCATTCTTGATTTTAAAAAACTAGAGCTGAATAGAAAATTTTACATTAAAACAGAAGATTCAAGAGAATAATATGAAGGTAAACAGGAAATAGAACTGTTAACAGATTTTCAAAGGGAAGATGATACTTGGATGGCTTTAAGGTGTGACTTGCTCAATAGCTTATTACCTTATTATGTTCTACATGGTTTTTCATATTTAATAAATAATTTGTTTTTCCTAGCATGTAGAACTATGTGTTTGATCAGTCTCTACCAAATTTGTTAAAATAAAGTCAGTTCCTTTTGTTTTCATTTTTGCTTTTTGGAGGGGGGAAGGTAGGGTAATTAGAGTTAAATGAGTTGCCCAAGGTCACAAGGCTAGTTTTGTCTGAGGCCAGATTTGAATTCAGATCCTCCTGACTCAAGGGCCAGTGCTCTCTTCAATGTGCCACCTAGATACTCCAAGTCAGTACTTTCTCATCATCCATTGACCTAAAGTCATATATTAACTATAACCTACAGAGTGACACAAGGGGCATACCTGAACAGTGTACATGCTTGTAATTTAGTTCTGGTACCTATGAGGTTAGAAGGATTTCTAGAGGACTCTTATGAGCATAAGAGACCCTAAATAAGTACATGTTCATTAAAAAGAATAAATTAATCACATTACCCCAAGTTTTCAGAATTTCTCTAGCCTAACCTATACAGGAAAGCAATTCTATACTACCATATGCCTTAATAACTAGTCACCCAGTCTCTGCTGATAGACTCATGAGAAGGAGTCTAGTAATTCTTGGGGCAACCCACCCCATTTTCAAACAGCTCTAATTATCAAGAATTTTCCCCAACAACAGCCAAAATTTAACTCTGTTCAATTTCTACCCTTTGCTCCTGGTTCTAACCCCAAGAGCCAAACAGAACAAATCTACTTCTCTTTTATGACAGCCCACTTGCAACAATTATGATTTAATAAGGTATAATAAATTAAGTCAAAACAAAACAGTGAATGGGTAGGAAGGAAACCACAAAGATGTGTCAATAGCCACCTCACCCTTCATTTTCCCTCACCTTGCTACAATATCTCTTCTAAAAACACATTTAAAAAATCTGTTGTCCACATTACATATTGTACATGAATTTTAGACTGTGAGCATGTCTTTTATGTTCATTATGTTTTTGTAAAGGCAGACCATCTGGTAACCATTTCATAAAGACTCTAAGTATATTTTTGAAATGTGTGTTCTCCTTTTCTCCTTCTCATATGGTATTTTGTTTTATGTGATTAATTTTAACATCTTCATGATTAAATTTGTTTATTTTATGTGGCATTTCTTCTCTGCTAAGAATGGTAGTAGTGTCACTAACCTTTTGACATTAAATAGTGTTCAATCAGAGACTCACAATTATATATTACTGACCCTTTATTTAAATGTGATCTAATCTAATTACTATAAACATGATTTAACAAACCATATGCTTTCTCATCTGTTCTTTATTGTATTAATAATAAGCATGTCCCCTAAAGGACTCTGAAATTAATGTATACTAGACATATGTGTCCTAATAACAAGAAGCTAACAGTTGTAGTTGACTTCCTTTTGAGAAATATTTAATAAAGCATGATTATAATGACTTTAATAAAACATGTGTGCCAAATTAAAATTTCATTGGCATTTGAATATTTGGTATGGTAGAAAGAAGATAAGAAAACAAAGCTTAAGCTATTCCCTTTTTAAGACTATCTAGAATTAGGCAATTTTCTTAAATGATCAAAAAGCTTGGAAGGATGGCATTTTCTGTTACAGTATCTACTGAAAGTGAATGAATGCTCATTGTAAAATGAGGAGAGGGTTTGGAGAGAAGATTGTTCTCTTCTCATTTCATTCTGAGTACCTGTGGACAAGTAGTTAGTGCCACTATTGCACTTTCCTGTCTATATGACGGCATAAGAAAGTGATGTCAGTTTCGGTTGTAAGAAAGGACATGATTTTCTAAATATTTCCTAAGCAAGTTGTTTTGGAATTATGAAACATTATCATATTTTATTCTCTCTGGAGGCTGGTATAACTATAGGTATAAAGACAAGGTCTTACAATTCATCATATCAAAAACAAAATTAACAGAAATCAAGTGATTATCTCAATACAAGCAGAAAAAGCTTTTGATAAATAAAATACAGCACCCACTCTGATAAAAAAAACTAGAAATCATAGGAATAAATAGTCTTCCTTAAAATGATAAGTAAAATCTATTAAAGACCATCAACAGGCATTATACACAATGTTAATTAGCTAGAAGTATTTCCAATAAGAAAAGGGTGATATAAGAAAGTCCGTTATCACCATTATTCAATATCGTACTAGAAATTTTAACCTTAGTAATAAAAGAAGAAAAAGAAATTGAAGGAATTCTAATCAGCAATGAAGAAACAGAGCTATAGCTAAAGAATCCTAACGTGTCAACTAAAAAATTCCTTGAAAAAATTAAGAACTTTAGCAAAATTGCAGGACATAAAATAAGCCCACATAAATCACATCATTTCTATATATTTTGGTTTTTTTTCTAATTTTAATTTACTTTCTTGGTTACATCATTCATTTCCACAAGGTTTTGAGTTACAAATTTTCTCCCCTTTTTGCCCCTACCCCCCAGCCCAGAACGTTGATCCCACTCTAAGGCCCCTCCCACAATCTGTTCCCTTTTATGCCCTCCT
>CM053595.1:37743113-37772464 GCA_028646575.1 Pseudocheirus occidentalis | reverse complement strand
AACCATTTGAGCAGTTCTGGGGTGGCTCTTTTACTAGGCTATAAATTATTTTTCATAATTTTATTATATCACTGTCCTTTTGTCTCCCAGTGTTAACTCTACCACTCTCATGTCTTTCTTCAAATTTTCCAGGGATTCTTGTTGAACTTATGACAAATTTACACATTTTTTCCTCTCAGACTTTGCTTGTTACTATTTTCATCTTCCTCTGATTTTGTGTCTTGATCTTTTCTGTCTCCACAGTAGCTTTTTATGATCATGTTGTTTTTGTTGTTGTTTGCTTTTTTTCCAGCCTATTTCTAGACTATGAACTTTGTATTACAATTGGCCTCAGCTTACCTGAAGGCAGGGAGACAAACTTTTTGTGCTGTTCTTTTCAAAGCAAGTTCTGAGAGTATGCAAGTTTTCATCGCTTCTGAAGTGGTATGACTCAGGGAGAGGTTTGGTTCCTGCTCTCTGGGTATGTACCCTGGTCTTTATGCAAGAAGAGCCCCTAACAAGTGGTAGAGTTCCTCTCTGCTTTGGAACTGAGGCCAGGCCACCCTGCTCTTCTATAGCCACAGACACTAGAGCTCTTTTTTCTGAAACTAAGATCAGGGTCTGTGCTCCCTTATGATAGAACAGAAGCATTCCTCTATGTCCTGGACTTTCAAGGCAGAACTGAATATGAGACACAGAGCTGACAAATAGCACCTAATTCTGTGCTGGTCATCAGTTTAATATCCTCTGTAATCTCTATCTGTTAAGTTGTTGAATACTCTCACCATCACTGGGCTGAGAGTTTCTGATGCTGATGCTACTGCTGCTGCTATTTCAGTCATCTCTAAGGCTTACTGTGGATGTTACCACCAAGTGTGTTCTGAGTCAGGCCCCAACACAGGAGGTTTTATCAACCTTCTAAGTTGTTTAAGACAAGATAAACACCTCAACCTGTCCTTTGGATGACTCTGCCATTCCAGAATTTGATTTCAGGCAGAATTTTAAATTTGTTTGGAGGGAAATGTTTGGACAGTTTCCATGAACTGTTGCCTCTACTGTGTTATCTTCTCCGGCCATAATACAACAGCTCAGATAGAAAATATCTGTCAAGATTCAAAGACCGAATAAGTACATTTTTGAAAGCATGATCAATAACAATAATTAAAAATATGCCTAATCTTAGCTAAAATAATGTTTGGTATACTGGAAAATTTTCTCAACCACAGCATATCTTCCACAGAGACTCATCACTCTTGCCTGAAATTTCCTATATATAGTCTTTAGTATAAAGAAATTTTTCACTGACATTTTTGTGTTTTTATTACATTTTATTTCCAAATATATTCCTCCCTCCATTTTCTAACAGGGAGACAAAAAAAACCATTTTTGATAAAATGAAAATTAGGCAGAATGGATAATTAATTTAGCCTTCATTGGGTATTCATATTATGTTGTAAATTAATTTGTTATTTTCTTCCATGAAATGTGTTTTTCTAGAGATCAATAAATATGTATTTATCAAATGCCTATTATGTGCCAGTCACTGTGAGGGCACTGGGAATAAAAGTAAAAAGACTAAAACAGCCCCTACTGATCTTACATTTTAACAGGAGAGATAGCAATATTGTTATATCAGTAATTATAATATTAATATATTATATCAACATATAAAAGTATAAAGCACGGGTAGAAAGATAACATGTTATAAATGATAGGTATCATTTTAAGTGTATTTAAATATAAGACATTTTGGGATGGAGGGCACTAGCCCTACTTCAGCAATTGGGAAAGAATTCATATGGACAATGGTGTTTAAGCAGCATCTTAAGGGAGCAAAAAAAGAAATCTATATGAAACAGAGAGCAGGAACGCTACATCATGGGTACAGCTGACAGTCAATGTAAAGGTGCAAAGTCAAGAGATGGCATGATATGAGGGAGGAACAGGAAAAGAAAAGGTTATTTTGAATGTGTCGCAGAATGTATGAGAGTGAATAATATCTAATGAAACTGGAAAAGTAGGTTGGTGCTAGGTTCTGTAGGGATTTAAAAATTAAACAGAAATTTCTCTCTCATATATTTATTTGTTTTTTTTCAGGGGGGAAGGCAGAGCAATTGGAGTTAAGTGACTTGCCCAAGGTCACACAGCTAGTAAGTGTTAAATGTATGAGGCCAGATTTTAACTCAGGTCCTCCGGACTCCAGGACCGGTACTCTATTCACTACACCACCTAGCTGCCACATTTCTTATTTAAAAAAAAAAAAAAGAAATTATTCTCTAATCAGCAGGAGACCACTGGGATTAACTGAGTGGAGGAATGACATCATTTAAAGAAAACACTTTTATGTAGTTATCTGTAGACGTAAGATCATTAGACATTAGATCTGGTAGAGATCTTCCAAATGAGAGAAGCATGCAAACACTAAGTACCAGCGGAAGAAAAGCATAGTAATTGGCGAGAAGGAATGGAGACACTCCTAAACGTCATTTACATCATGATTTTGCGTAGGCCTGGGCCTGTAGTCAACAAAATCCCACAGCCTTAATTCATAGAATGTCAGAATTAGAAAGGAGCTAAGCAGCCATCTAGTCTAAACACTGTATTTTATATATGAATAAACAAACCCAGGGAGGCTAGGTTGCATAACTAATAAGGAGAGGAGTCAGTAATTGAATTCATGTTTTCTTGATAGTGTTTTCTATTCTATTGTGCTGCAGTCATTCTGCTAAATGTGGAGACAAAATAGCAATTTGGGGAATATATTTTAATTGTATGGTAATGACACAATAAATTAAATCAAGGAAACACAATGGTTGTAAATATGGGTAATAGACACGATATTGATAGAAATTATTGTTCAGTAATGTTGAGTAGATGTTCGCGTTGGATTTGTTAAATCTTTCTCTGTCTCTGTCTCTGTCTCTGTCTCTGTCTCTGTTTCTCTGTCTCTGCCTCTCTCTCTGTTTCTCTGTCTCTGCCTCTCTCTCTGTCTCTCTGTCTCTCTCTCTCTCACTCTCTCTCTCTCTCTCTGGCAATCAGGGTTAATTGGCTTGACCAGGGTCATACAGCTAGTAAATATCTGAGGGTGGATGGACGGATTTGAACTCAGGTCTTCCTGACTCCAGAACCAGTGCTCTATTTGCTGTACCACCTAACTGCCCCAAATATACCTCTTAAAAATGACTTTGAATGCAAAATAAGTAAAAAGGTATGAGGCCTTATCTTATTCTCCAATGGTAAAATAAACTAGGAAGCTACGTATTATAGTATATACAAAGTGGGCCTGGAGTCAAGAAGACTTGAGTTCAAATCCACCGTTAAGTACTTATTAGCTGTGTGACCCTGGACAAGTCACTTAACTTCATTTACTTCAGTTTCCTCATCTGTAAAAAAGAGGATAATAATAGCACCTACCTCCCAGGGTTGTTTGGACGACCAAATAAAATATTTATCAAGTGCTTAGCACAGTGTCTCTGACATGGGAGACACTGACATAGAACTGCTCAGGATGGCATGACCTCATCAGAGGATGTGCTGTGCCCTAAAGGCAAAGCAGAATTGAAGTAGCTCAAAAGAAATACGTGGTGCATCAATCTAGAGAACCCACCCCGAATGTTCACATGGACTATTTGTGCCCGACCTGTGGCAGAGCATTCCAAGCTCATCTTGGTCTGATCAGCCAGTCAGACACACTGTAACTTGACTCTAGCATGGTGATGTCATTTTGATCCTCTTGAGAAGGAAGGACAGTAACTGACCAACCAACGCAATAACTGGCACATGTTTGGTACTATTTAAATGTAATCGATTACGATGATTTCTGTCACAAAATTTGTTCACAATTGACATTGTATATGTTAAAGATAAATTTGATTCTGTAACAAAAGAAATAAAGCTATTCTTTTTTTTTGTTAAAAAGGTTTCCACCTAGTGGCAAAAGTTATTAAAAGCAAAATATTAGATATCTCATATGTTGGTGGAATCAAAGATTAGCATCAGATATTTCAAACTACAAGCTCTTTTTTCAGTTTAGATCCATGTATTAAATTATATTTTAAAATAATACATAACATCAATATGGTAAATTATATGAAAAAGCTTTAGATTAGTTCTATTGTCCTTACTGTCACCTTGCCACTGTAGATAAAAATGACCTTACTTGATTGTCTAAGAATGTTTAAGTGATACTACTTTGTTTTCTTTAAGAGAAGCTTGTGACACAAATAGAACTCACAAGACCATAGAATATAAATGTTTCATATCAAAACATAATGACTTACAATACTAAGGACATTTAAATAAGGTTGTGGAAGCATTATTCATTTAGGGAACTGTATTCCACATGGAACATTGCCAGCAACATAAAACTGTTTAGAAAAAAAACAATATAAAATTCACAGATTTGATAAATGTTTCACTTCTAGTACAATTCCTTAGCATAAATAAATAATTAATGGTTTACATTTCCTGTAAGGAAAATTACCAGTAAATGCTATTTCTCCCCCCAAACTGCAATAAAGATCTTTTTGTCCTCATGAGCAAGACATAACACTTGGATCTAGATCTGTTACATGGAAACTATATGAATGATAATATGGATAAGAATGAATACCCCAAAATTAGTAAACACTTGAACAATAAAAATAAATAATCTCTGAAATATTCCTTCAAAATGAGAACACTTTTAAATATTCCATCAAAGGTTGCTTAGGAAGACTTACAAACATATTCCTTTGATTTTCCCTCAAAGTTAAGAGACATTAAAAATTCTACTTCTTCTATATTTGACCTCATATATTTACATTAGTCAATATCATTTTTCTATATTCTATATTGCTATGGTGATAAGCAACATGATTCAAACACACTCAAGAATTATCCCCTAGCTACAAAGCTTACAAAATAATTAAAGGGAGTGAAAAAGAGGCAAATAATAGTATATAATAACATCCCAAATGAAATGCTGTTTCACATATCTCAAATGCTGTGAACATTTTGGTTTTCCCATAGGTGCTAATCCCTGACCTGAATACATAGTTTTGGTTTGTTTTGATTTGATTTAGAATTAAAGAATCTCAGAGTTGAATGTCAAGGAGCATTTATTCAGCATTTTCTATGTTCTAGGAACTAACAACCACTTGGGATCACAAACAAAAGGCAAATAAATAAATGATCTCAACTAACTCACAGTTTAATGGGGAAACAACATCTAAACAATTAGACACAAAGAAATTATACGTTATAATCTGAGGGTATTCTCAGAAGTAAGAAGCTAAGGTTAAAGAAGACAGGGAAAGGTTTCCTGCTGAAAGCCAGATGTTAACTGAGACTTGAAGAAATCCAGGAGACATGGGAGAGAGTGTTCCAGGCATGGGGGCCAGCCAGCAAAAATGCAAAGAGTCAGTAGGGTAAGTGTCTTATGTGAGGAAGACCTAGGAGACCAGTATCACCAGGTCATAGTGAGGAATGGAACTCAGAAACTACCCACACCTGAAAAAGAACTGCTTTCATGCCTGACCCAATATGTTATCATTCAACTGTTGGTCAGAAACCTTGCATTGAGGAGAACCCACTATCTCCTATTTTACTTTATTTTGTTTTTAAATAGTTCTAATTATTAGGAAGATTTTCTTTGTGCCAAACTTAAACTTATATGTTCGAAACATATCCTGGGAACATAAATGTAGAATGGTTTTAGTACACCAGTTAGTACATTTATTAGATTTAGGCCACCTAGTATCAGTTCTTCATTTTAAAGATGAGAAACATGAGACACAGGAAATGTATCTGACTTGCTCTGGGTGAATTTTAATCCAGGTTGTCATTTCCCTATTCACTATATTGCTCAAAACATAAGTTATTGTGGTTTTCAGTGTGGAAATAATTCATTTCTGCTCCTTCATCCAGTGTGTATAGGTGGAAAGTTAAATCTTTCCCAGCTCTTTCCTATCTCCTTCCTGTAAAGTGTCTTAGGCAATGTCACCAACCTATATTACCTACACCCTTTTCTTTCAGGAGAATTCATTATCTATACCTTTATATTAATTTGCTTTTTAGCCTAGAGCAATGTAACTGTCCTCAGATCCAGAATTCTAAGGTTTTACAGTTTATATCATGCAAAAATTTAGTACTGTAATTTCAAGAAATCAATGACCTCATTTGGGAAATCTCCCAATATTCAGACAGAGATTTTGTTATCTGTCCTAATTTAAATTTATGTTGATCTCTCTATAACTCTATTCCTTTTTATGTTTAAGGGGAAAATCAAGAAAAGAAAAACATTAAGTATGTTAGAGTTAGCAATGAGGATGCGAATTTGGGTGGGAAATTGAAGCTTTGTTTTATTTTTGCTTTTAGCATTTCTTCAGTCATTAATGGGGTGAGTACCATTAGTAGTTTCAGTGCAGTTCTTCTCCAAGATGTCTGCAACAAATTGATGGACATCTCTTTGATCTTTCCTTTCTCTCCCACAGTAAAGACTTCCTTTCTTTTTTTTCTTTCAGTTTCATTTTCCCCCATTTTTACCCTGTGCCACCAATCATGTCCAGTTTAACTAAGTCCTAGATTAGCCTTTCTCCCTGCTGCTGTTACTTCATTTTTGAAGTCCTTGTATTGAAGATTGTGTGTCCCTTTAAGAGCTGGATGTGATTTCTCAATGAAGACGGGTGGGGAAGGAAGAAGGGAGAGAATTTGTAACTCAAAGTTTTAAAAACAAATATTAAAAATTGATGCTGGGAAATAAAATATACAGGCTAAGGGATATAGAAATCTATCTTGCCCAACAAGAAAGGGGTAAGGAGATGGGAGGAGCAGTGATGGAAGGGAGGGGAAGTGGGAGAAGGGGTAATCAGAATGCATGCCATCTTAGAGTGGTGGGAGGGGAGAGATGGTGAGAAACTTTAAAACTCAAAATGTTATGGAAATGAATGTTGAAAACTAAACATAAATTAATTTATAAAAAAGAAAAACAAAAACAGAATTGAATGTAATTCAGCTTACCTTCTATCTCAAAGATTATGATAACCACAAATTACTCTCAGAACTGAGTTGATTGAATTTCAGTGATTCTAGTCAATTCCCTATCCCCATTCATATTATTCATGTATAGCTAGGTGGTGCCATGGCAGAGCATTGGGCCTGGAATCAGGGAGTCTCATCTTCTCAAGTTTAAATCTGGCCTCAGACACTGACTGTGACCCTGGACAAGTTATTAACCCTGTTTATCTCAGTTTCTTATCCATAAAATAAGCTGGAGAAGGAAATGGCAAGCCATGCTATTGTCTTTGCCAAGAAAACCTCAGCTTTCTTAATATTTGACATCTGTAGGTAGACAAGATAGTTTCAAACCACATGGGTATTTAATACTATGAAGATAATTAAATAAATAAAATAAAGATCAATAAAGGTAATGCATCAAAGATAACATTTAACACAATAAAGAGAATTAACTCAAAATATGTTAGTAACCTAATTGTTATTATGCAGCTTGAGGTAGCTAAATGTTAAAATGGACAGAGCACTAGGCCTAGAGTGAAGAAAATTTATGTCAAATCCAGCCTCAGACCCTCACTAGTTATATGATCCTGGGTAAGTCACTTAACTTCTGTTTGCCTCAGTTTTAACATCTGTAAAGTGGAGAAAATAGGCATCCACCTACTAGAATCATTGTGTTGAAATCTATAGAACACTTAGTACAGTGTCTGGCACATCCTTATTTACTCATTTCAGTCATGTCTAATTCTTTCTGACTCCATTTAGGGTTTTCTTGGCAAAGGATGTTTCCCATATCCTTCTCCAGCTCATTTTGAAGATAAATAATTGAGGCAAACAGGGTTAAATGACCTGCCCAGGGTCACACAATTTTTAAATGTTAGAGGTCAGATCTTAAATCAAGAAGATGAGTCTTGACTTCATCTCAGCATTCTATCCCGTGCATCATCTATGTGCCTAAGTGCTATATAAATTCTGAGTTATCATTCTTGAACAATTTATAGCAAATTTATATCAACCACACATGCTGAAGACCTGGTAGACTGCAGAGTACATGGTGTAAATATCATTCAGAGCATATTACATGACTATTCATACAACACAAACAGCATAACAACACAACTCAATCAGAGTAACAGAATCACTTGGCTGTGGAAATGAATGTATGCAAATATTGGTTAAAAAGATCAAAACTAAGCATAGTCATCAATAATACATACATGAAGAAGATTGAAAGCAAATAAACACAAGAGAGAAAAGTTTTAAAATGAGCATATTAGATATGCAATAATGTACAATGCATCAATTAGCATGTATAATTACATCCAAGGACCATACTACGTGGTAAATTTCAGCATTATTATATGTCTGTAGGATTTCTAAGTTACAAATCTGCCTTCTATACTATTTGTCCAAGTAGATTAACTCAATTTCCTCAGTATTCATCATAACAATTTAAATATATTTATCTTGAAATCTAAGTCTTCTCTCATAAGCTAAACATCCTCAGTTCCTTTAATAAGTTCTTATGTTGTATGAAGTTGAGTTCTTTCACCATCCAAGTTCATAGTATCATAGATTGGGAGCTAAAAGGATCTGAGAGTTTTCCTTGTCCAGTCTTTCATTTAAAAGATGATGGACAAGAAGCTCAGATAGTTTAAGTACTCTGCCTAGGATCACAGAACTAGAATTAGAGGTGATATTTAAGCCCATCTCTTTCTAACTCCAAATCAGAAACACCACCTGCTCTCCTACACCATTTTCTTCTAAGTATTCTCCTGCTTATTAATGTGTTTCTTATAATGTAATATCCAGAACTGAACACATCAGTATAGAATATAGAACAATATAGTAGATATATCTGATCATGGTAGAATATAAAAGAACTATCACTTCCTGATTCCCAGATTTATCTGCAAGCACCCTAGTATCACCAGGATAGCTGCAAGCACAGATTCTTGGATCTGCTTTTCTAAAGGAAAGCAACTCAAATTGGGTTAACAATCCTGCTTTAATCAATCAAACATATATCATTTACTTACTTCAGGGGGAAAAGTCAACACCCTGAACTTCAGAGAATACAAACAGAAGTTACAAGCAGACAAAAAACAGGTCAGCAGATGGCCTTCCAGCCATCTGATCATTACATCCATACCTAGTTAGTTACCATAGAGGAAAGCACCAATATCTAGGCTTTCAAAAGCCAGGGGCTCAAACGTTGCCCAGAGTCTTGTTTGGCCAAATCACACAACTCTTTCCAAAATGAGCCCCAAAGCAAAAACTCACATGGGAGTATATATATAGCCTTCTCCTGGATCAGAGAATGTCACAACCCTCTTGACCCACTACCCAATCACAAAGTAATAAGCTGTGGGCATTCCTGAAAAACAAGCTTCCTGCCACAGGCTCCATGTGACCACACTCAGCCTATTAGGGGAAACAGTATACTTTTAAATCAGGGAACGTTAAGTCACTTAAGCCTATCAAAGGGCTTAGGCGCAGGGAAGATCTTCAAATTCCCATAACACCAGAACATATATATTTTCCAATGTGCCCTAAAATCCTTTTATTTTCATTTTCTTCTGTTGCACTATTGAACCATATTGAATTAACATTTTTCTAAATTCACTGATTTATTTTTTAAGTAGGTGAGTTGCTATCTAGAAAGTGCTATATGGACCTTCCCCATCATATAGAACAAATTGATTTTTTGAAGCTTCATAATGATTTGCATTTATCCCTAGTAAATTTCAAACTTTTGATTTTGCACAATGTTCTACTCTGTTGAGATCTTTGTGAATCCTTTCATCCAGACATCCCTCATGGTTTCATATCCTCTTCAAATTTTGATAAGCATGCCATTTACTTCTTTATTTAAATCACTGATAAAATTGTTTAACAAAATCGCAAAAAACCACATATTCCTTGAACATTCTATATTGCAGGCCTCTTTTAAGGTAAACTGCAAGCCACTGATCACTGAGAATCTGTCAATTCAAGCAAATTCAAATCCATTTGAGTGTTTTATCACCTATCTCAAAGACTAGATCTTTTTTTTACAAGGTTAGTACAAGAGACAGCTTCTTTGTTAAAATCTAGGCAAATACTATACAAAGTATTTCCTTGATCTACCTATCAAATACTCATATAGAACTGCAATCTCGTGTCTTTGGGAATTACCTATAGTAACCAATCCATGTCTCCCTAGCCTATGAGAATTTGTCTCATGTCTTCCCTTCAATTCTCTATAATGGGTAAACCCAATATGCTATAAAGGGTTTCAGGGGGTTGTGTTTCTCAATTTCTCCTAATATTGTAAGAGTATCAATGGACCAGTAGGGCTATCTATGTAAAAGTACAATAAAACATAAATAACTTTAATATGCAGTTTCTAGGTCAGTATGCCAACAGAGATTCTCAACTAAAGTTTAGCGTTGCCCATTTTAATTTATTTTTTGTGCAATTCTTGTTAATAAAGGCCTACCAATGTCAATATATATTTTTCTGAACATAAACTATTATAAAAATTATAATGATTCCGGAGTTACAACATATCTTCTTCTCAATTGGGTCTAAATTCTTCAAAGTCAAGGAATATTTTTACTTTTGTGTCTGTGTTCTTAGTGCCTAGCATAGTGACTGGCACATTATATGTACTTAATAAATGCTTGATTGATCACCTAGCACTTACTTCTTTGAACAAATGCCAAAAGAGTTCCTTCAAGCAAATATTCCTTTTTTTTTTTGCTTTTTTCTTTTTTGGAGGGCAGTTGGGGTTAAGTGACTTGCCCAAGGTAACACAGCTAGATTTTTGTGTTAAGTGTCTGAAGCCAGATTTGAACTCAGGTACTCCTGACTCCAGGGCCTGTGCTCTATTCACTGCACCACCTAGCCGCCCCAAGCAAATATTCCTAATATAAGCTGGCTTTAAAAATATTACTGGCATTGATAGATCTGAACATATCTATACCTCTGATCAACATTTTAGTAACAACTTGTTTGGTCCTACCTCATATACACAGTAGGAAAAAGTTACTTGGATTTGAGTAGGCTTTGCATCAAATTAAAAAAAAAGATACATAAAATCTTGAATTTTTAAGTCTGTATTGTAAAAAAGAAATGAATGAATTCTGAAATGTATATCATTCAGATCAATCTGTCTTGAAATAAAGGGCTATGAAATGGCTACATAACCAATGAAGCTTTTATATATACTTTTTCATACAAGATATGCTTTGAAAAACTGACTTTAAAAATATCAATAGCATTCTGAGCACATCCAAACACCTGAGATCATTGTGAATTTGAAATATGTTATATTTTTCAACCTGAATAAACTGGCCACTAGGGTTAATAGTGATCAAGCCAGGACTTCATGACCTATTGGAAATTTAAATTTTGACTTATTTGCACCACTGTTTCCTATCCTGGTCTTGAAAGAATTTACCAAAAGATAGAGTACATGTTTAAGGCTTTGTGGAGATTTGAAATCAGACAGAACAATTTTGAAGTATCTATTTCACACTGAACTTTGAAAAACATGATTTAACAAAATGAGATTGGAAAAGATCATACTCACAGATAAGTTAGAAAATGAGACTTCTTACTTTTCTTATTCAGGTGATGGCATCCATACTTCAAAGCAAGTGCTAATTTAGATTTAATTTTCTGTAAATTAATTAAAGAATAAAGATAATTGTAGAACTCCACCCCCCCACCTATTTCCAGAAATAAACAAACAATCCACCTCATGACTGCTAAGAAGTCAACTAATGCTTAATTTTATGCACAGTAGGAAGGACACCAGTAATCTGGAAAGGGATATAAGAGAGATAAGGAGGGATACTAATTTGAAATATGTAACAGCAGAGGTAGTTTTTTATGGTAATGACCTGCAGATTTCACAGCATGTGTGGAAGTCTTCAGAACTTTACACATAGAAAGGAGTTGTGTACATGTTTACTGAAATGTGAAGCCTACAATTCAGCCAAATGACTTAAATGAGAATTTAACCAAGCAACAGATTTCTCCTATTCCACTAGGTGAATATGCTAAGCACAAGCATATTACTATAGATTTTATGTACAAACTAGAAATGTCTCACTCTGAGGAATTCTTCTTACTGAAGTCAATATCTTTCTTTTTAGACAGTGTGTCATATCTGGCATAAGTATAAAATCAAATCATCTTGATTGTACTCAGGGTAACTACAGTGTACAATGTATTTCTTTTCTGTTACTTTGGACATCTCTTTCCTGGGGGAGAGAAAAACAGCAAGAAACCCTGTGAATCCCCTTACTATATTCCTACTTGCCATGACCAATACTCTAAAAAGAAACAGGATAAATGGCTCTACCTCTGGCAAAAAATATTATGAAATATCAAAAGTAAATTATTAATTTATGCTAATATTTAGTATATAGACATTGCCATGTTTTAAACATTCACATAAGAGACAAGCCTTTTTAAAAAAATTCTAGACCATAGAATAATGATGTTGGTGAATATTGACTAGGAGGGGCTTTTAAAAATGATTGTATCCTTTCTTTTGCCTTTTGAACCAACCACTTTTTTTAAGAACAACTAGAAAATGAGATAATGTATTTTTTCATTAGTCTTTTCCTGATATTTGTTCTTTTGTACTTCTCTCTCTCTCTTTCTCTCTCTTTCTCTCTCTCTCTTTTTCTCTCTCTCCCCCTCCTTCCTTTTCTCCCCCTGTCACTCCCTCACTCCCTCTCTACCTCTCTCCCTTTCTCTCTCTCCCTCTCCCCTTTTCCCTCTTCTTCTCCTTCTCCTTCTCCTTCTCCCTCTCCCTCTCCTTCTCTTTTCCTCCCTCTGTCATTCTTTCTCTCTCCCTCCTCCCTCTCATTTTTCTCTTCTTTGGTGTGTTTGGAAATTGAATGTTCTGCTCATATAGGTTGTGCATATGAGTACTATATATTCAGACACGTCAAATGACCCACTTACTTGAAGTTATATCCTTTTAAAATTGATGATTAAGTTCATTTTTTGCAGGATAGGTTATTTTGACATGTATCTTGAGCTCTTTTGTCTTAGTGAGAGCATAGAATCTGACATATAGTAGGCACTTAATAAATGGTTATAGTTTACTTTTGGAATCTTCTCTGATTTCTCACCACCACTGGATAAACCAGTGGTTTATTTGAAAGAAAATTCCTTCATACCTACAGACTTTTCATCTAATAATTTGCAATATATATAGTTGAGGAATGGTAAACTTTACCCATTAAATGCCATGGAGTTTCAAGAGCAGGCCTTTTTCTTGGATGGCAACATGTATGGGATTTGATCAATCATCTGTCATTTTATTCAAAAGTAATAGTTTCCTTCTGATATTTTCTGTATCACTCTATTTTCTAGTTTTTAAATATATTAAATACTTAAATTTAATAACATACTTAAGTGGAAAATGTTAGATTTTAAATGTGTGTGGGTACACACACACACACACACATACTGTATGTAAGGAGAAATTTGCTGTCTTATTTGAGAGTTTAGTTTCTCAGGTTCCATGGCTGTGGCAACCTCTAGTTTCCAGGTGTTAAATAGTAACTCCTAGAATAGCCCCAAGGATTCCATATAGTAATTCCCAGAATCATAGTGATAGGCAGGCCAACTGAAGCTGTGCAGTGAGATAAGGGATGATATAATATTTACCACACTTACACTGAATGGCGATGTTACTAAAGTTAATCTGTGAGCTTAATGCTGGCAAGACACCTTTGTTGTTGCCCTATAAAGTAAGTGGGCACTGACCAGTGAGGGGAGAATCCATTTGGGATATGGATAATGCATAAAGGAATGAATGTACCTCTCTCAGCCAGCCTCCATTGAGGTTGGTGGGGATTTGACTGACCCCATCAAGACACAGTGGTAGTTGCCTCCACTCCTTGTCAACTACTGCAAGAAGGGTGATTATGGAATGATGTAGGAGTTGGTGCTCCCATTATCAGCAACCCTTTTGAGAAGACTAAACTGGAATAATGTAAGATTATTAACCCTGCTGAAGCTGTCTTCCTGTCCTTCCTGTCTGACCAGATCAAGAGTGAACCTGACAGAGGCCAGAGTCCAAAAACTCCACTGCCTCCTTTGTGTTATCTATGAAACACACACACACACACACACACACACATATATACATACACAGGTATACACACACACACACACACACACACACATATACACATTTGATATGGGTGGTCCAGGAAGAGCCATATTCCTTAAGCTGCATTTGTGAATCTTTGTTTAAGGTCATTAACTTCGTATATTATTTTTTCCAACGTTGTACTTTACGTCTAAGCCAGATTCTCTTATACTTCTGTATTTATTTTATTTTTAAAGATATCATTTTCTTTATCAGATTCTACTACATTTATCTACTTTGTTTAGCAGTTTGTTTTTTCTGGATTTGAGAATTCTGATTCTTAGCCTATATGTTAATCCCAATATCTTCTTTTAAGGATTTATCCATTTGACTCTGCATTCCTTCACCTTATGCCACTTTTCCTTTGGGTTACTGGATGGAATCAATATTTTCCTTCACTTATGGAATAAAGTTATGGTTAAACTGAGTCACTACTGTGGGGCAACAAAGGTCACCAGAACCAAACCCTGGAACCCAATATATATCACTTTTCTACTTATGTGGAAGATATCTCAAATAAACTGATTAAACTATCTTGTAAAAATATACATAAGCTATCTTCTATATTGATGAAGGGAATACCCACACTTATATATAATCATGATTATGGCAATTAATATTTATGTAGTATTTTAAGTTTTGAAATCACTTTCCAAATATTATCTCATTTTAACCTCACAAGAATCCTGAGAGGTAGATGGGTACTGTTATTATTATTATTATTAATCCCATTTTACAGAGGAGAAAACTAAGGCAGACAAAAGTTAAGTGATACACAGGGGTCATGTGGTTAATAATTGTTTGAGGATATAAATAAACTCAAGTCTTCCTAAATCTAGGTACATTGTTCCACTCACTATACCATGTGACAGCCTAAAGCATGTAGTTTTAAATATATTGATTAATTGACTTTGTCCTTGCTTAATGTAAAATGCCTAATAAATTATCTTTCCTTTGAAGAAGGATATTTTTTCAGCAAGATAGGCATTAAATTATGTAACAGCTTAAACCAAGATGATGTCACTGTGAATAGAGGATGGGACAATAGTTGAAGCTAAGTATAGTGGATAAGTTGTTACATGGAATAAATTTTTGGGAAAAAAACTGAAAGCTTTAAAATGTTAAAACTGAGATAGTGTTTAAAAGTTAATGTGAATAATTAGTAGAATATAGATTTCCTTAAATAGAAAAGTGGGATTCTAGAATTGGTTGCAAATGGCTTTGAAAATATGTTTGAAAAACAGTAAGAAAGATTTGACCAAGTTTAACTCAGAAGGAATTAAAAATAGTGTTATAAAACAATTGGCTACTATTTTTCCATGAATTAACAGAAATCAGGAAAAATGATTCATTTAATAAAATTAACAATGAATAAGCCCTTATTAAGTGTTAGAACTAGGTTAGGTGATGAGAATACAAACATAAAAATGAAACAGTCTCCATTCTTGACATTTTATTGGGGGAAGCAATATAAACGTGTAAATGAGATTAATTTTTCATTTCATTTGAAAAATGAGAATTTTTTTATGTTTTCAAATACTTTGGAGGACCAGGAACGGCCTCATATAGAGCCTGGCATTTCACCTGAACTTGTGAGAGTGGGAAAAAGAAATAGGATAGATGCATGGGATATTGTAGAGATAGAACAGACAAAACTTAGCAACTGACTGGACATATGATTTGAGGGAGAAAAGGAATAGGGATTGACTTAGAGGTTTTTTGGATGACCTCAACTTGAAGTGAGCATATTTTCTCTTCCAATACTGGTACCTGCTTTACAATGAATATATTTTTAAAATTTATTTATTTACTTTTGGTTTATAACATTCAGTTCCACAGTCCCTTAAGTTTCCAATTTTCTCCCCCTACCTCTTTTCCTCCCTCCCCTCCATGACAGCATGCAGTCAAATATAGGATCTACAAATACCTTCACATTAAACATTAGTAAAGGTGTAAGGAAGGATTATAACCAATGAAGTGAACAATGAGAAAGAAGAAACAAAACAAAACAAAATAAATGGGAGAGACAGAGAGAGAGAGAGAGACAGAGAGACAGAGACAGAGAGAGAGACAGAGAGAGACAGAGAGAGAGAGACAGAGAGACAGAGAGACAGAGAGAGAAACAGAGAGAGACAGAGACAGAGAAAGAGACAGAGAGAGAGAGAGAGAGAGAGAGAGAGAGAGAGAGAGAGAGAGAGAGAGAGAGAGAGAGAGCAAGTAGTTGCTTCAATCTGCATTCAGACTGTAGTTCTCTGGATGTGGATATCCCTTTCCATCGTGAGTCTTTTGTAGTTGCCTTGTAACCTTGGATTGCTGAAAAGGGGCCAGTCTATCAAAGCTGGTCATCACAAATGTGATGTGTCTGTAATTGTGTAGAAAGTTCTCCTGGTTTTGCTCTCCACACTCAGCAGTGGTTTATATGTCTTTCCAGGTTATTATGATGTCCATCTGCTCCTCATTTCTTATAGCAAAATAGAATTCCATTACATTCATATACCACAACTTTTTTAACCATTCCCCAATTGATGAGCATCCCCTTCATTGCCAATTCTTTGGCATCACAAAAAAGAGGTGCTCTAAGTATTTTTGTACATAGGAGTCTGTTTACCACTTGTATGATCTCTTTGAGATACAGCTAAAGAAGTGGTATTGCTGGGTCAAAGGGTGTGCACTTATTTATAGCCCTTTGGGCAAAGTTCCAGATTGCTCTCCAGAATGGTTGAATCAGTTCACAATTCCACCAACAATGCATCAGTGTTCCAAATTTCCACATTCTCTCCAGCATTTATCATTTTCCTGCTTTGCTATGTTAATCAATCTGTCCAGTAAGATGTGGTACCTCAGAGTTGTTTTGATTTGCATTTCTCTAATCAATAGTGATTTAGAGCATTTTTTCATATGCTTATAGATATCTTTAATTTCTTCCTCTGAAAACTGCTGTTCATATCCTTTGACCTTTTATCAATTGTGGAATAACTTTTATTCTTATAGATTTGACTCAGTTCTCTGTATATTTTAGAAATGAGGCCTTTATCAGAGACATTTCTAAAAATACTTTCACAATTTTCTACTTCCCTCTACAATATAGATCTTGGGTTTGTTTTGGCAGGTAGATAACCAAATATTTTGTAGTGTTTATTGTAACTTTAAATGTAATTTCTCTTTCTATCTCTTGCTGTTGGATTTTGTTAGAAATATATAGGAATGCCAAAGATTTATGTGGCTTTATTTTATATCCTGCGATTTATAGTTTTAAAGAATTGCCTAGGTACACAGAGAAGATAAGAGGCTTTCACTGGGTTTCACAGCTAAGATACGTCAGGAGCAAAACTCAGATCTTACGAACTCTGAGGATAGTTCTGTATCCATCCTGGAACACTACAAGTCTGCATAAGGATATAGAGGTCATCATAAGTTGAAAATATTCACCAAAGTCCTAATTTCTTTGAAAATTAGCAATCATAGGGCATCTAGGTGGCACAGCGAATGGAGCATCAGCCCTGGAGTCAGGCAGACCTCAGTTCAAATCTAACCTCAGACACTTAAAAAACTTATGACACTTACTAGCCATGTGGCCTTGGGAAAATCACTTATCCCCAATTATCCTGTCTTCTCCCCTCCAAGAACAAAAAAATTAGCACTCATTTAAAATTACACCTCATCATAATACTAACATACAAATATGCATACATATACATACACATAAATGCATGCATAGCCTTCTCAATGTCATTAGGCATCAGTCATTCTCAATATGAAAGGATAAGGAAAGGATCATTTTGAAAATTAATGAACCCCTTATATACTTGTATTTCTCCTTGTTTTAGACACTTTTTTTTAAGAAAAAAAGTTTTTTCTTCTTTGTATTTGTCATTTATTTTTAGCATTTAAGAATTTTTGAGTTCCAAATTCTTTCTCTCCCTCCTGCTCCTTCCTCCTCTCCCCATTAAGAATGCAATCAATATGATATCAATTAAACAGATGAAATAATGAAATCATATTTCCACATTAGCCAATAAATAAAAAACTTAAAAAGTGAGAAAATTATGCTTCAATCTGAACTCAGAGTTCATCAGTTCTGTATCTGGAGATCAGTAATATTTTTCACCATGATTCCTTTGAAATTGTATTGAATAATTGTATTGATGATAGTAGCTAAGTTTTTCACATTTTATTATCATTATTATATTATTGTTATTATTTACAATGATCTCCTGGTTCTACTGACTTCCCTTTGCATCAGTTCATATAGGCCTTCCTTTCTTTTTTTCTGCAATCACCCAGGTAATCATTTCTGATAGTACAACAGAACCACATAACAATTTTATGCCAAACTTTGTTCAGGCATTCCTTGACAGATGGGCATCCCCACAGTTTTTAATTCTTTTCCACCATAAAAAGAGTTGCTATAAATATTTTTGTAAATCTAAGTCCTTTCTTCTTCTTTAATCTCTTTGGGGTATGGTGTTGTATTTTGTCCTGAAAGTGGAACAAAATGACATCACTATGTCAGGGTCAAGTTACAATTTGTCCAACTGCAGCTGATCAGATCAATAAGCACTAGGAAGGCTGTGCCACAGGGTGGGTCCATATGAACATTTGTAATGGAGATGTCTATAAATTTTTACATCTCATGTTTCTTTTGATCTATTGCAATTCTCCTTTGCTCACCAATTTCTTTTATGTGTAAGGTGATGCTGCATGGTCCTGTGCCAGTGTCTCCCATATCTCACAATCAATTCCAGAATTTTTCAGGGATATTTTGAGAGGGTCCTTGTATCTCTTCCTCTGACCACCATGTGAGCACTTCCCTTGTATAAGTTCATATAAGGTATCAGTAATATACTATTTTAGGCAAATACGTATTTGGCATACATTTAGCCAGCCCATTGCACTCTCCATAGCAGAGTTTGAAGGCTTGACAGTTTGCCTCAAGAAAGGGCCTCAGTGTCCAGTACCTTATTTTGCCAGGAGATCTTCATAATCTTCAAACAGAAGCAGTTCATTTTCCTGGCATGGCATTGGTACACTATGTAGGTTTCACGGGCATACAATGAGGTCAGTATGATGGCTCTGTAGACTTTGAGTTTGGTAGGCAGCCTAATACCTCTTCTCTTCTACACTTTCTCTTCTACGCTTTCCTCTGAAGCCTCCCAAACACTGAGCTAACTCTGGCAGTGCATGTATCAAGTTCATCATCTATGTGAACACAATTAGAAAGTATACTTTCAAGTTAAGTGAACTTATCCACAACATTCTAAATTTCTCCATTTGCTAAAACTGTAGAACTGATGGTTCCCCATATGGATGGTGTGGTGCTGACTGGAGAACCTCTCTTTTCTTGGTGTTAGCAGACCAGAATTAACACATTAGTTCTTTCTCTGGGTATGGACAGCATTTTTCATCATAAATCCTTCAGACTTGTCTTGGGTCATTGTATTGCTGAGTATAGCTATGTCATTCTGAGCTGATCATTTTATGCTATTGTTGGTACTTTGTACAGTGTTGACCTGGTTCTTATAGCACATTTCTTATAGCACAATAGTATTCCATCATAAACAAATACCAAACTTGTTCAGCTATTCTCCCATTGTTGGACATCTCTTCAATTTCTAATTCTTTGCCACCAGAAAAAAGTTACTACAACTATTTTTTTTGCATATAAGTAATTTTTCTTCATTTAAAAAAAATCTCTTTTGGAATACAGACCTACTAGTGCTATGGCAAAATCAAGGGGCATATTCATGGTTTTATAGACCTTTTGACATAGTTCCAAATTCTTCAATATCATGAATTCTCTTCTGCTTTTTAAGGAGCTCTTTTCTACATGGACTCATTATGCATTTTTGAAGTTATGGTAACTGGATAAAACTATTATGTTATAAAAGGGTTGGTACTGCTATTGGTGGAGGGAGTTCTCACACTGAACAAAGTCAAAAGTCACTAAGAATTTGTAAGTTTTTGGATCATACATCATGGAATAAAAGAGTTAGATCCCAAAGGAACATCAAAGGCCCTATATTTCAGATCCTTAGTTTTCTATGAAGAAACCTCAGATCTGCCTAAATTAAGTGATTAGACCAAGATCATAACTATGATAAATTGCAAAGTCAATATTCCTACACAGGGCTTCTGACCCTCACAACCAGAGATCTTCACACTGCATTACATATTTTAGTATGCTGTAGATTAATGACTCAATTTCTTTCTTTTTTCTGGGGGGGGTACAGTGGGAGTGGGGCAAGATAATTGCCCAGGGCCATACAGCTAGTGAGAGTCAAGTGTCTGGTCTGATACTTGACATCTTTCTGTCTATCTATATTTGGATTCAAACTATCTATCTGGATTTGAACTCATGTACTCCTGACTCCAGGACTGGTGCTCTCTCACTGAACCACCTCGCTGCCCTTACACAATTTCTGCTACCGAAAATTTGTAGAAGCTAGTTATAAGAATACATTGAATAGCTATGTAAGTATGTAAAAATAATTAATATCATTTTTATTATATGATTTCTAACTTTACCAGTCAAAAACCCAAACATATTCATAATTTTCTAACTTTCCAAATGAAGAAAAAGATCTCTCTAACCCAATCTATATCTTTATTTTGCAAAAGCTCTTTTTGTTAGAAAATGATGAGCCCAAAATTCTGCACTTTAAAATGCAGAGGGAGAAAATCAAATTAAACAAACTAAAATAGTATGTATTTAACTCAATTTGATTTGTAAATAAATATGGTAGTAGAAGAAAACTGTGGTTGCTTGCACTTTGCTCTACCATATGTTAAACCAACTCTCCCCCGCTCTCCTTTCATTTCTATTTGGTGGGATTTTTTTTTGCTAATTCACTGAAAATATGTAGACACACTTACTAGATAACACCCAAGAAAAACAGATCTTTATGCAATCTGTTGCAAGCTATTTAGTACAAATAGAGTATTGAAAAATAAATTTGCCCTATCAGTTTTGGTGAATTATGTAGCTTATATTGTGCCCTGTTCTCACACCCCCTTTTGGGTGTGTGTTTCTGCCTCATTTACAATTCATTTTGAGGAAGAAATTGTTGATGTAATCCACTAACAGATTATATTAAGCGAAAATTCTTTTCAATTATTTTTAACCATGAAGGCATTACATCCCATATGTATATACACATATATCTACATATATTTACATTATACACATAACATACATATGTGTAATTGCATGAATATGCCTATATGTATTTGCATGTAAACTGTATTAACAGATTAGTAGGTTATGCCTACAATGGGGAAGGAATAAGCTTTTAAATAGTACCTGCTGTGTGCTAGGTACTTTGTTAAGCATTTTATGAAAAATCTTGTTAGGATCTCACAACAACCTGTGAAGTAGGCATTTTTATTATCCCAATTTTACAGTTGAATTAAAGCAAACAGAGAGTAAGTGACTTACCCAGAGTCACATAGTAAGTGCCTAAGGTTAGATTTGAACTCAGGGCTATCATGGACAGTTAGGAGGTATAGTGAATAGAGTGCTGGGCTTGACGGGTAGGAATATTCATCTTCTTAAGTTCAAATCCAGCCTCAGACATATACTAGCTGTGTGATCCTTGACAAGTCCTTACCCTGTTTGCTTCAGGTCCTGCCTCTGTAAAATGACCAGGAGAAGGAAATGGGAAGCCATTCTAGTATCTCTTCCAAGAAAACCCCAAAATAGGGTAATTGGGAGTCACACATAACTGAAAAATAAAAACTGACCCAACAACAAAAATCTGATTCCAGGCCTGACATTCTATCCACTGCATCACCGAGTTGATAATAAATTTTGTTCTCAATTTAGTGGTTTACAAGTTCTTAATAAATTAAAAATGTCTTCAAACTTCCACATTTAACCTTGAGGATGACATATTTAGACAGCTAGTTTTTAGATGTTAAAGGAGTAAAGTGCTATCAACCCCAAATAAAGACAGCCAATAGCTATTCCATAAAGTGGCCCTTCAACTGAAAACAGAAGTAAGAACAGGGCATATTCTCAGGGCATGTCAGTTTTTGATGGTAACCAACTGATTGATAAATTTAAACCCCAGCATATACTTTCTATATCCTGACTTGAACTTGACTCACCACTTGAACCATGAATAAAACTTGCATAAATGCTCTATAGGAAATTCCCTTGTAAAAAGGATGCATAAAGTCAGATTAAGCAGGTTGAGGATTAAAAATAGGCCATGTTTATTTATTTATTTATTTTTAAAGAATCCCCACAGGCAGCTAGGCAGCACAACCAATAGAGCTTGGGGCCTGGACTCAGGAGAACCTGAATTCAAATCCAGCCTCAAAAACTTGACACTTGCTAGCTATGTGACCTTGGGCAAGTCACTTAACCCTAATTGCCTTGCCTTCCTCCCTCAAAAAAAAAATCCTCACCTATCAAATTCAGCATCAACTCCCAGGACTCCTCTACCTCTACCAATAGCAGAATTTAAAAAATGAAAAAAACTAGTAACCTTAATATAGAAAATAACTATTTTGTATTACTGATTTTAAAAGAAGAGATAGTGGATATCTGGCAATTTATTCTTCTGTTAGTCAGAAAGGACATGGATGATGCCTGGGGATAAAATAATCTGTGCATTTCAAACAAGGTTTGGAACTTTTTGTTCCAAAGCCCTCTTGAACTTTTTGGTTCAGTAGTAGATTTTAAAGTAAATCATCATATGTGTTAATTTATCACATACATACATTTAAAAATACACACATATACATATGCACATACCTACACACACATATCTATTTCATTTGTAGCAGAATTTCCCACAAAAATATTTTTACCGATTTGTAAAAAGCAAAGGCAATATTAAAACTTGTTTTTCATTCTTATTATTTGTTGTTCTGTAAACAAACTCTTATTTTGTTTACATTTCATCACTAATTATCATGACTTTTTTTGTTCTAATTTGGTTTTATCCTTATTTAAAGAATATAATTTTCTAATTCTTTTATGGGAAAGAATCTTCTTTTCATTTCACAGCAAGCACAAAAAGAGGGACAACATATTTACATCTCTCTATCTATCTATATACATATAGTTTATACTATGGTTTATATATAAGTATATATACATATAATTAAATTATATTGTATATTGAACAATTCATTCCCTTTCCAAATAATCTTTATTCTAATCAGCCTGGGAGTATATTTGACCAATTTAATGCTAACAGGTACTTGGTAAGAATGACTTTGGGGAATTGACAACTGCATAGACATTAAACTGTATAATTTGGAAGACTAAATGGATACAAGAATTCATCTTATAGTCTGGACTGTGGAAGTAAGTTGCAGTAGGCCATATTCCTACTGTTAGCATTAATAGGATTAATTTTGGTTTTATCAAAAGAACAATTAACACCTGCTGATATGATCACAGATGGTATCAAAGAGGAAGAGGGGCTCAGTTTTTCAGGAACAATCATCTTGGGCTTTTTGTATATAAAATTCAAATTTAAAAATGGCTCCAGAGTCCAATGTTGACAAGCTGTTGTGATTCTAGCTAACACTTTTGTTACTTCACCAAAAAGTCCCAAATCTCTTACACATAACATATACAAAGTCTTAAAATGTCAATTTGAATAATCGTTGCATTCTTAGTTGAAGACACAAATTTTGAAGTAAATCACAAGAAAAGGAAATTTACGTTTCCAATTCTAAAACATCGTCTGCGTTTTAATTAATTTAAAATTAAATAATAAAGTGCTTTAGAATAAACTATTTCTTAATCAGAATTATTTTACCACCTTGGATCTTTTCATATACTTTCATACTCCTTAAGAATTTGTTTTATTTTGTGTAATAGTTATTTGTGTATGTATTATATTTCCTAGGAAAGTGCTTAGCAAATGATAAGTTTTGTTTAAAATGCTTATTCCCCCCTCAATACAGGGAACACATATTACATATCAGCTCTGTATGAGGAATGGTGGTAGCTACTTGGTACAGGAAGACCTTTAAGGAATGTAATTTCTAGGGGATAAACTATGTTCTTTATTTTTTAAGTTAAGATACTATGAATTAGCAATTCTGTTGATAAAGGCTATAGTTTTAAGTTGTGTAAGCCTGGGTTCTTAGCTTTAATATATGCTCTTCCTAAGAAGAATGCCTCTATGTCCCTGCTGACGCTAAAATAATGTGGATGGATGGTTTTTACAAAGAGATTTAAATAGACTGGCCAGCTTGTTTTTGGCATTTTAGATTAATCACAAATTCAAAACTAGCATGCTCTTTATGTAATAATTAATCAAAAATCCCTACTGCAGACATATTTCTGTGTCACTTTCTTGATTCATAATTTTTCATGGAAGCAATCTCTCTCTCTCTCTCTCTCTCTCTCTCTCTCTCTCTCTCTCTCCCTCCCTCTCTCTCTCTCTCCCTTCCTCCCTCTTTCTGTGTATGTGTGTGTGCATCTTTCTTGTGTGTCTGGTTCTTTGATACCACTTGGTAACATCAGGATGGCAGATCAGGAATGGTGTCCTTTTTGATAGCAAAATTATGAGGGACTATATTGGAATTGGCAGTCTTTTTACTCAGAGAGAGATATCCACTGCTGGGAAGACATTAAGAGTTTAAAGTAAGTATCACACAAATGTCTAGCACTATTCTAATGAAAAGTAGGGTACAGTTATTGATATGTTATTAACTTAATGTACCACTGTCACATTAATGAGTTCTGCCAGATGAGAGCCATCCTAAATTGGGATAAAGAAATATGGATAAAACTCCTTTGGAGACCTACCTGAAGACTTAAAAGAATGACTTGGCATAATATCCTGTCCTTGGAGATTTGATGGCTTTTTTGGTTATAATAGCACAAATAAATGAAAGAGGAAATATTAGTAGATTACCCCTCGGGGTCCAAAGAAATTTGTTGAGTGACTTGGATGGCCCCAAGTCAATTCAACTAGAAACTGTGGGTCTCCAAACTTTAATAATACTGAGTTCACCTCAGTCAATATTCCTTATAAAATATACCTAATAATTGAGATGAGTGATACCATTAGTTCTGGATTAGTGACTATTGTCATAGGGAACCATTAAAAAGTATGGAAATCCAGTTTTAAGAGTTCAGTGATGGGACCAGGGTAAGAAAAATGTTTAGATTCCACTGTCCATTTATTTTTAAAATTTTGCAGCAAGTATTTTCTAAATGACTTATTTGGTAGACCACTGTCAGCAGGAAGTTGAGAATGAAAGAAAACTCATGCACAGACCTTATCTATATGAACCAAATTTATTGGAAGGATAGTTTTGGAGTGGAGTGGGCTGAGCGTCATTCTCATGGTAAGGTACTAGAACCCAGTTGCTGAAATAGGAGTGAGTGTTTCCAACAGAAAATGTATTAAGAACTGTGCTATTCTTGGCTAAGGGAATGCTGCTTATCCTACAAAATGTGAACATCTAAGATACTAATACCACCGAGAAAGTTAAAGTCTGAGGACTCACTATAGTAACCATGTTCTGTACTTTTACTATTAAATCAAGGGCAGTTGGCTACACTCAAAAAATATCTCTTGAATAAATTTGGTTTTAGATACACAAGTTTGGGTTATTTCATATTTATTTTTCTTCAGATGGTAGTGACTCATCACAAAAGTATCTGTTTATAAACTACTTACATCTAAATGGTAGGAACAATGGACAAGGTAGCTGGGGAATCTCTCTTTCCTTAAAACAATGCCTAAAATATCTTACAAAAGTGGTACCAGGAGTAATACAATTTTTAGGCAGAGTGGGGAAAGACATTAAATCAATCAATCAATCTATCTGTCTATCTATCTATCTATCTATCTATCTATCTGTCATCTATCTATCATCTATCTATCTATCTATCTATCTATCTATCTATCTATCTATGATATCATATAATTATATCACCAATGCTAGTAGCATCTAGATCAGTGTTTCTCAACCTATGTGTCACGACCCCCTTGGGGGTTGAATGAACCTTTCACGGGGTACACAGGGGTCACCTAAGACAATTGGAAAACACATATTTCTGATGGTCTTAGCACCCGAGACACTGTACCACTATCCATCTCCATGCCGGTCTGTCCATGTGCAGATATGCCCATATATGAGTATGGGTCCTAAAGGGCCATGGCATTAGGAAGGTTGAGAACCACTGATCTAGACAATGCAGTGGATAGAGTACATGGCAAGTCAGTTAACTACAGTTTGCCTTAGTTTTCTCACCTGTATTGTGGGGATAATAATTGTATCTGCTTCCTAAAGGTTGTTTTGAGAATCAAATAAGATAATAAGTGTGTGTGTGTGTGTGTGTACTCCAAAGTACCTTTAGTTCTGATCTTATGATCCTGAATACATTCCTTTCTCTTCTTAACTCATTTTTGGAAAATAATAACAAGTATGACCTATAATTTGAAGAGGAAGATGCTGTAGATAAGGAAAAAGCTTTTTCCCTTGAATATATTTGAAGGAGTATTTTTCCTGGAATTGGATCCAAAATCAGAAAGGATAATCCCAAATCTTGATTTATGATTTACTGAAGCCCCAGAATCACCAACATTTTTATAATGCAATGGCTTTTATTTCAGTGGCACATTTCCTGAAGGGAGATGTTTTTGAAAAAGAGAGATAGCTTCATTTAAGCCAGATGTAGTAAGACAAAACCTCAAAAAGTCCTAATGTTCTATTGGAGAGTATAGGAAGAATACAATGGAATCCAGTCTGCTGAAGAGGTAGGAAAGTAGTTGCCTCAGCCGACATAATTTTGGTGTCAGTTTTCTTGACTTCCACAATGTAGTTATCTAGGGAGTACAGCCTCTGCCTTCTGCCTTGATTAGGACTGAGTCCATTCAACCTTCCCTTAACCTGGTCCAGAAAAATGAAACTTTAAATCTCCAGGACTCTATCATACTTTGAAATAGGGTTATTTGAAGAGAAGAACAAACCAACATGCTTAGTACCATGAGCTTGGCAGTAAAAAGACCTACTTTGCAAAGATATGGCTATGTCTAAAGAAGGCAGAATTTTTAAGTTTAATACTCTGAGTCAGAGAAGCAAATAGAAATGAAGAAGTGTATTACAGCAACCCTTTTGGTAGAAACTCAAGATACCAGTGGAGAAGGGTGTATGTGATAAGAAAGGCTATCAGCCATTTGCTGTCTCCAGTTCTTTAAGGGAAGGGAAAGAAAAAAGTTCTAAAATGAGAATCCTAGACACTGGAACGCTGTATATATTATATATCTTACTCAGCACCCAGGGGAGCTGTGAACATAGGAATTGTAAATGCTATTATTAACTAAATATTCAGCTTCATGTTCAGTAGTCAGAATCAAGTTAATAGAAGCTAGTCGTATCAGTACTAACTTAAGATAGCAATGCATGGCACTTGAGTCACAGCCGTTGGACTTTATTGTTCTACTATAATTTTAATTTATAGGTGTATTTTTACACAAATATATTTAATGAGGAGAAAGGGGTGTTATTTGTTGCTAATAGATTTACTTAGACTTTTTGACCTTTATATATTATGGGCAATTTGTATTTCTCATATAGTGAAAATCTCAAGTGATTTTCCAAGACATGAAAAGAGTTCTCATGACTGTCTTGGTTTCCCAAGGAGAAGCTTTTCTACCATAGACATTTTTTTCATGTCTCTTTCCCTATGCACTGAAAAGCAGGAGAACAGCAAAAAGTGTTTATGTCTAGGATGATATAACATTGTGATAGAATGGGCATTAGATTTGGTGTTGGAATAGCTAGGGTCACACCATACCTCTCTTACAACCTCTTACAACCTGTGTGACCATGGGGAAACCCCTTTCCCTCCCTGAGTTTCAATTTCTTTATCTATAAAATTAGAGGCTTGGTCTCTGTTAACTTTGATGTCTCTTCCAGTTCTACATCCTATACCTTTTCCCTATGCCTTGTTACTTCTTTGGCATTGATACTACATATAAAAGGGTCAGAGTTCTGGTAAAGACTGAGTTCATAATCAGAAGCTGTTTAAGAGAAATTACCAAATGGATTATTCTTGTAGTGATGAGCAGAAGATATAATCTCATTATCTTAGGAATACATTTGAAAATTCAGACAACACAGTAGTCACTTAATACATATTTGTTGCATTCAATTTATACTCTATGCTAGATAAAGGGTAAAATTCATTACTGGTATAATTATTATGTTTTCTGATACTGAAATAGTCATAAAATTTACATTATATTTTAATTATGACAATGTGGCTATGTATAATTTGATCTGCCTAAAGATTTGTTTCTGGAAATACAACTTGAAATAGGATTGAAATTTAAAAATATTAATACTAAGACAAAAGGTTCGTATATGGTTGGCATTGTGTAATGCAAACTGTGAGGTAAAGAAACTGGCAACTGGTAATTCTATTAAGCTCAAGAAAAATTCCATGTTTCCTATTGCCTCTAGGATAAAATGACCAATTTCTCAGTTTAGTACTTTCAATAGTGTTGGTTCAGTCTACTTTTTCCAGATATATTACACATGACTAGACTTTACATATCTGATATTTTAGACAAACTTGTGCATGTATTGTTTCCTGAGCTTGGAATTGCATCTTCTTTCTCTATACTTTTTCACAATTTGCCCCACATGGTTGGAATGTGTTCCCTATTCTCTATTTCTCAGAATCCATGCTTACCTCAAATCTTATTTCAGTTACTAAATCTTAAGGAAGCCTCTTCTTATAGGATGAATTGCGAGGTTTCTCTCTCTGCAAATTGTGTTATATTCAGTTATCTGTGTGTATGGGTATATGTGAGAGAATTGTTCAGGATATCCTCAATAATTGATCTGCCCTAGCCCAGCAGATGAAATCAAAGTAGATAATAATGTAACAAAAACTAAAAGGCGTTAATGTTTTCAGGTGCAAAGACCTAGCTAGACTGTCACCTCTGGATAAGGTATGAAGTTCTCTCAAAATTGATACAATTAGAGGGCAGCTAGCAATTAACTGCCCAAGGATCAGCCTTTCTCTTGTTGAATCTTTAAAAATTCAAATGCAATCTGAAGGAGTCAGCTAAAATGGAATATTACTCTGAGGAATGTGAATTTTATATTAGATAGAACTAGTTATGGAAGAGAAAAAAAGAAGGAAATTAAATAACAAGAAACAAACAAAATATAGACTTTTAGAGGTAAATCTTCCTTACCTTGCTGTGGGGGAGTTGTAGTATTAGAA
>CM053595.1:37690006-37742613 GCA_028646575.1 Pseudocheirus occidentalis | reverse complement strand
AACTTCACTTTCATTTACTCTCATTAAATTTGGCTTAGGGAAGGAATGACATAAACTCTAAACCGAGTATCTTGCCACACAGGAGAGTAGGGGGGATGGGGATGAGAGAGGGGGTGATGGAGGGAAGGGCGGGGTGGGGGGAGGGTTGCGGGAAGCACACACCTCAGTAAACGGACAGGGACAGGGTAGATAACAAAACAAGGAGGGGTGCAGGATAGGAAGTAGGGACATACAATTTGCCTCTCACAAGATGCCCACCATGGAAATATTCTGTGTAATTACACCTGTACAGCCTGTATTGAATTGCTGCTCCTTCCAGTGGGAGTGGGTGACAAGGGAGGAACTGCAAGAATCTAGAAGTTAAAGAGAACCCAGGAGATTCAACTATAAAATTAGTTGAAATAACTAATGATTTAAGTGAAGTTTCAATATATAAAATAAACCCTCACAAATCATCAGCATTTCTAAATATTTCTAACAAATTCCAGTAGGAAGAGATAGCAAGAAAAATTTCATTTAAAATAAATGCAAAAAGTATAAAATATTTGCGAGTCTACTCTCAGGAAACATAAGAACTACATGGAAAGAATTACAAAACACTTTTCACACAAATAAAGACAGATATAAGAATTTAGAGAACTACTAATGGATCATAGGTAGGCATCTCTTCCTTTCTTCCTCCATCTCTCTCTCTCTCTCTCTCTCTCTCTCTCTCTCTCTCTCTTTCTCTCTCTCTTTCTTCCTTTTCCGCCCTAGCCTTAAGGTTAGTAGAACAATATTTTTTAGTTTATAATTTCTTTATTTTCAGTTTTAAACATTAACTTCCATAAAATTTTGAATTCCAAATATTCTCTGCTCCTTTTCCCTACTCCCACCCCAGGGCAGCATGCACCCCAACAACCCCTTCCCCCAATGTACCCTGCCTTCTATCACACACAACCCTTATCCTTTTCCCTTCCCTTCTATTTTCCATCAGGGCAAGATAGATTTCTATACTCCATTGCCTGTACATCTTATTTCCCAATTCCATGCAAAAACAATATTTAACATTCATTTTTACAGCTTTGAATTCCAATTCTCTCCCTTACTACCTCCCCACCCATCCTCATTGAGAAAGCAAGCAATTTGATGTAAGTCATACATACGTAGTTATGCAAAACACTTCTATTATAATCATATTGCAAAAGGCTAACTACATTTCCCTCTATCCTGTCCGGCCTCCTGTTTATTCCATTGTCTCCCTTGACATGTTCCCCCACAAAAAAAGTTTGCTTCTGATTATGCCTTCCTTCAATCTGCCTTCATTTCTTTTATGCTCCCCCCACTGCTTTCCTGCAAGGTAAGATAGATTTCCATTACCAATTGTGTTTGTGCCATTACCTTCTTAAGTCATGTCTGATGACAGTAAGGTTCACTTATTCCCTCTCACCTCCCCCCTCGTCCCCTCTATTGTAAAAGCTGTTCCTTGTTTCTTTTATGTCAGATGATTTACTATATTTTATCTTTTCCTTTCTCTTACTCATAGTACATTCCTATCGTCACTTAATTTTTCTTTTTCAGGTATCATCCTTCATATTCAGCTCACCCTCTGTCCTCTGTCTATATCTATTTCTATACATAAATATATATACACATACACAAATGTACAAATGCATGCACATATGTATATGTATGTGTATGTGTGCACATATATTATACACAGATACACATAAACACCCATATACACATATGTATATATGTGTATTTATATATGATTATATAAATATATATACATGCATAAATATGTGTGTGTGTTTACTTTCCCCTTCTACCCTAATCCTGAAAAAGATTTAATGAGTTATAAATAACATCATTTTTCCATGTAGGGATGTAAACAGTTCAAATTTAATAAGTCCATAGGCTTCTCTTTCCCATTTACTGTTTCGTGTTTCTATTGATTCTTGTATTTGACAGCCAAATTTTCTATTCAGTTCTGTTTTTTTTTCAACAAGAATGCTTGAAAGTCATCTACTTCGTTGAAATTCCATTTTTTCCTTCTGAATGATTATACTCAGATTTGCTGGTGATTCTTGGTTTTAATCCTACCTCCTTTGACCTCTGGAAGATCATATTCCAATCCCTCAGACCCCTTAGTGTAGAAGTTGCTAAATCTTGTGTTATCTGGAATATGTTTCCATAATACTAGAATTATTTCTTTCTGACTGCTTGTAATATTTTCTCCTTGGCCTGGGAACTTTGGAATTTGGCTATAATATTCCTAGGATTTTTCCTTTTGGGATCTCTTTCAGGAGGTGATTGGTAGATTATTTCTATTTCTATTTTACCCTCTTGTTCTAGAATATCAAGGCAGCTTTCCTTGAAAAATTCTTGAAAGATGACGTTTAGGCTCTTTTTTTTCCCCATGGTTTTCAAGTAGACCAATAATTGTTAAATTGACTCTCTTGGATCTAATTTTCAGGTCAGTTGTTTTTCCAATTAAATATTTTACATTGTCTCTAATTTTTCATTCTTTTGGTTTGCTTTTGTAATTTTCTGATGTCTCATAAAATCATTAGCTTCCATTTGGACCATTCCAATTTTGAAAGAATTATTTTCTTCAATGAGTTTTTTGACTTCTTTTTCTATTTGGCCAATTCTGCCTTTTAAGGAATTCTTTTCCTCACTGGCTTTTTGGACTACTTTTGCCATTTGGGTTGGTCTATTTTTCCTTGAGAATTTCTTGAAGGATGCTTTCTAAGTACTTTCTTTGATCATGGCTTTCAGGTAGACCAATAATTTTTAAATTATCTCTCCTGGATCTATTTTCCAGGTCAGTTGTTTTTTTCAAGGAGATATTTCACATTACCTTCTATTTTTTTCATTTGTTTGCATCTGTTTAATAGTGTCTTGATTTCTAATAAACTCATTTGCTTCCATTTGCTCCACTCTAGTTCTGAAGGAATTATTCTCTTCAGAATGCTTTTGAGATTCTTTTTCCATCTGGCAAATTTGACTTTTTAAGGCATTCTTCTCCTTATTGGCTTTTTGGGCCTCTTTTGCCATTTGAGTTAATTTGTTCTTTAAGGTGTTATTTTCTTCAGTCAGGTTGTTGACAATCCTTTCATGATTTTCTCACATCATTCTCATTTCTCTTCCCAATTTTTCCTCCACTTCTCTTATTTGCTTTTCAAAGTCCTTTTAAAGTAGATCTACAGCTTGTAGGCAATCTTGCATGATTCTTGGCAGCATTTGGTGTTCTGACTATGTTGTCTTCCTCCCATTCCATGCTTTGATCCTTTTTGTCCCCCAAAAAGGTTCTAGCGTTCAGTTGCTGTTCTTACTTTGCTTCCTTTTTCTACTCATATTGGCCAGTCAATTAATTACTTGATTTTTTAGCTCTGTGGAACTCTGCTTCAAGGGGGAAAAGATCTGTCACAAATCCTTTGGGTTTTCACAGCTGCAGAAGCTATTAGGGGGATGCTTCAGCCCCTACCAGCTTTGATTCACTGAAAATGCACCCTAGGACCACCACCCATGACCACAATCTGGATCCAGGCCACTCAACAGAAGCGCACTTGGCCTCTAAACAATCAATTGGCCCCCCTGAAGTCTGCAGGCCAGGAGCTCTGAATCAGCCTGGTGGAGGCAGTTGCCTCCATTTCTGCAACTACTGCTGCTTCCACTGCTTACTTGCCCTGGGGACAGTTTGGTCGGACCACTTTTCTCCCCCAAATTAAGCTGAATTCCACTGACCTTTTACTGAGACCTTATTTCTTCTGGCTTGATAAATCTAGAAACTGCCATAGCTGCTGGTGATTGGCTCTCCTAAAGACTCCACTTGCGGGTCTTTCTGGCCTCCCTGGGGCCAGGCTGCAGTTTGCGGCTGGGCTGTCTTTGGCTCCCAGCCTGCTGTGATGAGACCTTTTTGCCAAGCTACCTTCAGTAAGAGATGTGTTTTCTGTGTTTTTGTGAGTTTTGGAGCCCTAAAAGTTGTTTAGAGTCATATTTTTTTAGAGTCATTAGGTATTTGACTCATTAGAGTCATAGGGTATTTGAGGTAGCTGTGTGTGAACTGCGGAACCTTGAGGCTTCTATGCTGCTATCTTGGCTCTGCCCCCAGGTTAGTCTACTTTTAAAGGTGTTATTTTCTTCATAATTTTTTGTGTCTCCTTTAACAAGCTGTTGACTAGTTTTTCATATTTCTCTTGCATCACTCTCATATCTCTTCCCAATTTTTCCTATACTTCTCTGACTTGATTTTCAAAACCCTTTTTGACCTCTTTTCTGGACAGAGATCATTTCATATTATTCTTGGAGGCTTTGGATGTAGTAGCCTTGATCTTGCTTTTATTCTCTGTGTGTATGCTTTGATATTCCTCATCACCAAACACGTAAGAAAATACCTTTCCACCCAGAAAGACACCTTCCGTAATCTTATTTTTTTTACCTGTTTGCTCATTTTCCAAGTCAATTGCTTGACTTTTGAGCTCTTGTCAAGTGGAGAGTGTATTGCCCCCAAGTTTCTGTGGTTTTGTGCAGCTATTTTCAGAGCTTCTACTCCACCATCTCTACCCCCAGTGCACTGCTTTCTTATAGGATCAAAACAATGTCTCCCCTCTTCCCGTCTATAGAATATGCATATTATACTAATTGAATTAATATCTTCCTCTGTCCCCTTTATGAAATTAGAGTAAAGGAGAAGTAGAAAATGATTTATATTCCCTGTTTGAAGGAGGGATTCTTTTTTTTTCTCATAGCAGTCTTCCAAGATCAGGATTGTTACTTTGTTGAGTCTCTAAATAAATGACTTAAGATGACAAAGAGATTTAGCAGTCAAAAGTGTAGTCCAACTTAGACCTATTGCCTCTTGAGACAACTTTAGTTAGCAAGCATTAGCACATGTGTCACAAGAAACCATCCCAATTTAATCCTGGAAAATTTATTGTTATTCTCTGCATGAATATCCTCTTCCTTATAGACTTCTTCAATAAATGAAGTGACAGCTTTCAAATTAATTTTATTTAACCAATGTTTAACTTAATCTGAATGAGAAAAGATGGGATAAATGATTTTTTTCCAGAATTAACTATTTAAATACAATAGACTAATTTTAAAACTCTATAGGGCTTTGATATTTTCATATTAATTCACATGAACTAGGTCTTTTTATATTTACAAAGCACAAGGAAGTAAGAGAGATAAAAAGCTGATATAGGAGATAAAAATACTGTGCAAAGAACAAGAAATAGAAAGTTGTATTATATAATAGAATATGTATGAATGATGTTTTATAGCCAGATGCCTGTCAAAAAAATATTACAGTTAAATGTTTCATAAAAGTAAATAGAATTTTTTAGATAAGTATTAAAATCTAATATCTAATCTCAAGGAATCTAGATTTATATGTTAGCTTAGAATATGTATTGAAAGTACTTTGCAAACTTTGATCCACTAGTATGATAGACAGGTGGAGCATGAATTTAAAAAAATCTAAAATGAAGAGAGAATAATTCTTCCCAGTATGTTCCTCTAAAGCACCATTCTAACTGATAAGATTTGGTGAAACAGATGTGGCTTAAAACAAAAATAAACAAGAAAAAAAATTGTGAACTCATCTAGATAATCCTATTTCTTGATTTTGGAGGAATATTTCTTTATAGAATTACTTTTTTGACTAAAAGAGTAAGAGGGAAGCTAGTTTGAAAAAAGTTCTCTCAATCGTAACCCAGTTAGTTAACCCTATTGTGTCAATAATATTAAGGTAATATCAGTGAAGTTATCTCAAATTTATTACTTCAGTATATTTTATTTACTGATTTTTAAAACTACTTCAACAAGCTGTTGGAGACTTCATAGACATTGATTATAACATGAATTTGAATAATGGTATAACTGGAACAAAATATAATACCTTTAGAGAGCTAATTAGTCACTTATGGACCTGTGTTACTCTATAATGTCCAAACCCATTTCATACACTTTTGATTTTCACAATAAACGTGTGAAGTAGGCCCAACTGATACCTAATCCCCAATTTAAATATAAAATATACCCTGAGAGAGATTGTAAGGAAATGCTCGATCCCACAGGTAGAGATGCGGCTAGAACCCCAACTATTTCAAATAAGGGGTAATTTTCATTATATCATAGTATTTCTATGGTAACATTTTCTTAACATTGATGCCTCATATCTGACAGAAAGTTCTTCTTTGTTTAATCACCCCTAAATTTTATTATTTGATTACTTGTTAAGTATTTTTTTTCCTCTTCTGGACCATGACTTTATATTAGTGTACCCTTTATGTGACAGAGAATAATCTTTATGAGAAGGAATGCTTTGAATGCTCATGATTCAAACTGAAAGTTATCCCCATAGTTTCACTAATATATTTCCAGACAGAAACTTAAGCAGAAAGTTTGCCAAGCATATGGCTTCTAAAGTAAAGAAATAGTGATGTACAAAATGGCACAAGCATCAGTTTGAAGTTAAAACACTGTCTTCAAAACATGTCCTATTCACCCAACAGATGATGACTGGCTATTAGACCGGGACTATGGCAGACAGGAATTCTTCTAAAGATGAATAATTGTGAAGTTTTTTTTTCTTCATTTATATCAAATATTTTAACCTCCAAGGGAAAAAAGTGGGTTTGTAAAACAACAAATGTTCTGATCAAAACAACTTTAGCAGGTAAACAGCTCTGCTGGGTTTGGTTTACTGAATTGAAATGTCTGATCTCAATTGCCATTTTCTATGTTATGCTTTCTCTGGATGACACAAGGAAAGTTTTTCCCCACCCTGACAAAAAACAAAACATTTCTGCCAGCTGAGGTGACATTGTGTTCATTCAATAATGATTCAAGGCCAGAAAATCCTCATTGACTAACTGAGGAAGAATTAAGGTCATCGTACACAGAAAATTCCATCCTTACACATCAGCTAGAACATGTGTTCTTCATAAATACTTTAAAACAAAGCTGGGCTATCTTCTAATAGCAATTTTAAAACCCGCCCCATGTCAGAAATAACTGTTACAGTGTTTGTTTTCTCTGTACCTTCTTAAGAGGGCATTTCATAAGCACTTGCCTTCATATCAGTGGGCCCTAATAATATTTTCAGATTGTTACATGATTAGATTTAATATAGGTAATAATAGTTTGTAATTTCAAGAAGAAACAAATGAGGACTGCAATAATGTATTCTAAGGAGCTCATTATACAGACTCATAAAAGTACTATCATTCATGATTATGTTTGTGTGCAAGGTAGTGGTTTGGTTAGAGCAGAGTATTTTTAAGAGTGCTTATTTGGTGGAAGGGACTTAATCTAAGTCATTCTGTCTATAGTAGATTCCCTATATATTAATGCTTAATTAGGCCATCCATTATATGGTATCCATATATTTTATATTTATTATTACTTAATTAAATAATTTTCTTATGTATGACAAGACAAATGTAAATAAAGATACTTAATTTATTAGAACATGTAAAGACATATTTTACTGTATACTATTTCCTTTCTCATAGGGTTTACGTGGCAATTTATCTTATTTGTGTGTGGACAAACCATTTCTGTCAGCTGATGTGACACTGTACTCAATCAGTAATGATGCAAGGCTGAGTTCTTTCAACAAGAATGATGGTACAATACTCATTACCAAAAATAAAGCATTATTATGAGCTTCTTCCTATTCTTAGGCCCATATGTGATAAGTGATTTTTCTAAGTAATGTTAATTATGAAGTCTGCTGAAAACAAGCATAATGTCTACCGTCTGTGTAGTGATTATATGTTGATAATGTGTCCTGCCTCAAGTCACTTTCTTAAAAACCAAATAGCTATGGTAATACTATGTATGACATAAAAACTGTGTATGAATATTCAGCTAGTAAAATTAAATTAAAAAGCTATTAAGATTTTCCTCATTTTGCTAGGAAAAAAGGAAGATAACTGGAATTGTATTATGCCTGGAGATATTCTACTGAAAGATAAGTTTAAGGTCAGCATATTATTATGTTTAGTCATAAGTCTGATAGAGCTAATGTTAAATTTTCTTTTCTTAGAGAGACTTATGAGAGAGTTCTTACAGAAGAACATACATCCAAAACAGCTTGCAGGATTTAGCTGGGTCAGTTTTGTGAGGAAAGTGTTTTAAGGCAAAATCTCTGAAAAGAACTTTTAAAATATACCCCAAATGGTATAGGGTTGGAAAGATTTACTTTAAAAAGAAACATGTTTAAGTCTGGTTAATTTTCATCATAGTCTTTGAATGAAAATGACTTTTTTAATATGAAAAATTCTATTACTTTTTTCTCATGAGGAGAGTGGGAATTTGAAAGTGGTGTTTTTAATCCCATAATCTATTAGTTTGGTTTAGTCAGCAGCTGTGATTTAGAAGAAACACTTCACTATCAGTTCCTGCTAGGTGTGCAAGGATTGTAACATGTATCCTATTGGCTAAAATGTGAAACCACTTATTCTTTGTCTTTTTCTCCTGGTCTCTTCCATTGAAAGGGAAAGAGGAACCCTGAGGCAAAGTTTTACTCTCACATACATCAGCCTGTATTTCAAATGTAAGTCAATGAGAAACCTTGATGGGTTGCTGTTTTCCATTGAATTCCACTTGACTCTGATGCTGTTTGTAAGTCAATGCCAAAACCAAAGTCATTTTCTTCTGTATCCACTGTGTTGTAGTTTATTGGTTTTGCATCCCCTGATAGATCAGTGGAAAAAGGAATAAAATTCTTTGTGGAATAGTTGTTCCTTTACACTTATATGTCTGTCACTTCAGATTGGTTTTTATTTGAAAAGCATTCACTTAAAAATGGATTCAAGTCCTGTGGAATTACTAAGTAATTGCTTAATCCTATCTTTTCTCCACAAGCACATGCAAGAAGTGTCAGAAAGGAGAACTACAATCACACTTGAGCCTTATCATAAAATTTCTTGCTATGGTACAAATTTACCATGAAGAATTCTGCTTTGGACACTGTCCAGGGGATTTAATGATGCTAATAACTTTCATTTGTATAACATTTATAGTTTTTGAAGAATTTTCACATCCATTATTTCATTTGATTTTCTACCAGAAATAGCAGAAGGATCTTATTATAACACAATTTCATCTTGTAACATATTCCTTGACGCACACCTTAGAATAATTTAAATATAATTCAATCAATACATATACGTATATAGATATACAAATACATATATATGCATATTTTATTAGTATACATGTAAATATACTCAAGTACATATAAGGAGTGTATGAAGTTAAGAAAACCAAATTAAACATACCATACTTTTCCTTTCTTTCCTTTTTTTCTATCTCTCTTTATCTTATTTTCTTTTAAATTGTCTCTATGCTGAGTAAATTAAATAATTGCCTCCAACAAGATACATCTAGTTGCAGGGTATGAGCATTCATTCATCAAGAAACATTTATTGCCTACCTACTATGTGCCAGTGACTCTGGAAACATGGGGGAGGGGAGAGGGAATGAAATCACAAACCCAGATAAACAAATATAAAAATTTATCAAAATCATCACACTAGAAACTAGTGGATACTAAAAGCAACTGGAAGAATGAGGATAGTTCTCTTGTATGAACTAGCTTTAAATGCTTTCACAAGCTTTTCAATGTCCTTCTAGTTTAAGATATGCTGGCCAGTTCTTTTTCCCATCTATATATCTACTAGTTCCATTCTACCTCAGGATATTTCCTATTCTTCGTTTCTCAGTGAAATATCTCTTTCTCCCTTAATCTGTGTATTATTATTTCCAGCTTTGGAGAATCAGCTTCTGAGATTGAGAAAACCATATATTTTATTGTTAGATGTGAATGTTCTTGATGTCAGGATCAAAATCTACAGTATGACATAGAGGAAACTTAACTTTTATACATTCTACTAAAATATTTTGCGTTTGATGAAAGTCTTAAACTTACAAAAAGGGATATTATGTGTCCTAGGCATATTTTGATTTGATAGTTTTATTATTTTGCCATTGTTTCAATGACTCTATCCTAATTCTTTCAATTCATAATAATATCAATTGAATAAAAAATGATAAATGGAGCTTTGCTTCCATTTAACTGTCAATGGGATCACTGTTTTTTTTTCTTTATGACATTCTTTTGCTACTGAACTAAATATGATAGAAGATGGCATAGCATGGAATCAAAAAACATGCTTGCTTTCAAAATTTCTCAACCTGTATCTTTAAACTCTGCTTGTTTAACTGCTTTATAAGGTAAAACAAAACAAAGAAAAAAAGATTGTTTATATCATTACACACATACATACAGACATATGTATACACATACACGTATATACACATACATATATATATACACACACATATATACACACATACACAAACACATATCCCCTAAGTTGAAAGTTTATTGACCATGTTCCATCAGTTCATTCTTGTATTTCTCAAAACTACTCTGCCATACCATCCACTGGCTCCTCCTTCCTTCTAGTCAGAGAAGAAAAATATAATACCTTTTCATTAGGAAGACTAAATACATTATATGTGACATTACTTTTATTTCCTCACACATTATCCAGGATATTGGTCTAGTTACTATTTTACTTCACATGTGCGTCTTCACTCTTTTCCGTATCACTGGATTCTTTCAATATACTTTGTATACAAATTCATCTATATCTTTCTAATTCATACCAAAAATAAAGAAAAAACAATGAAATTTCACTTGACTCTTCTGCTCCGTTCAGCTACCATATTTTATCTTTCCCTATTTTCTTGATTTTTTTTCTTTAAAAAGGTACATAGAAATCCACTTACTCATTACGTAGTTTGTCTGCAACCTTTTGTGACATAGCTTTTGTTCTCATACCTCCACTGAAACTGCTCACTGAGAGATCAGTGAAATTTGCTCATAAATGCTAAATCTGATAGTCCTTCAGTCTTTAGTCCTTTGACATCTGTACACAATTTGGCTCTACTGATCACTGTTTACTACTCTATTTTTTTTCCAGAGTCCCTCTCCATACCTCCCAATTGAGTTACATTTTTATATCTGGAGCGAAAAGAGTCTTTAAAAGTCATCTAGCTCAATCTCCTCATTTTATATATGAAAATCTAAGCCCGAGGGAGTATAAAAGATTACACATATGTATCTTGGGCAAATCTGAATTCATGTCTTCTGAGTCAATATTCTTTCCCCTATGTGAAATAGTATGTTATAACACCAAGAAGGTAGGATCAGGTTGGCTGGGTTTGAATCCCAGTTCTGTACCTTATTATCTGTATAACTTTATGCAAATCATTTAACTTGTTTAGGTCTCAATTTCTTTCTTTAAAAAATAAGAGAGATGGACTAAATGATTTATTATTCCCTTTCAGCTTTTAGTCCAATGTACTATTATTTCTTTAAAACACATCTCAAGCATAAGTGTATATTATATTAAAATTTTGTTTTAAACTTATTACATTTCCTACCCCAATATCCATCTACAGATAGATTATTGAGTTTCATGAGTTAAGGGATAGTGTTATGGCTAAACTTTAATCCCTTTTAGGCTTTCCAGGGTGTTCCATACATAGCAGTTGTTAAGAAATATCTGATGAGTTTAATAAAACTTCAGAGGACTATTTTTTGTTGTCATTTATAGTCATTTTCATCATATACAAGTCTTTATGATTCCATCTGAGGTTTTCTTAGCAAAGATACTGAATTGGCTTGACATCTCCTTCCCCAGCTTATTTTTATAGATGAGGAAACTGAGGAAAACATGATTGAATGACTTGGCCTGGCCAAACAGCTAGTAAGTATCTAAGGTAGGATTCAAACTCATGGACCTGTGTATTCCTGATTCCAAGCCCAGTGATCTACCCACTGAGCCACCTAGCTGCCTAGGGAATTATTTATTTCTAATATAATTTAGGGGCTGGTATCTTTCATTAAAAATTATATGGCCCAGAAATGAATATGACAATATACTAAAGACATGTAAAAAATGGCCAGTGTTTCAGAGGATTACAGAAGAGCTCTACAACTGCCAAATGATCAGTCAGTAAATATTAATGAAGTGTGCCAGGAGCTGAGCTGCATGCTGGAGATACACAGAAAGGCGAAAGACAACCCTTGTCTTAAAGGAGCTCATAATCTAATGTCTGGAAGTTACTTCCAAGGCCAATCTTTTCACTTTTTGTTAAGGAAAACTATGTCTTGGGAGGCAAGGGGAGTGATTTCTTGAAGGTCATTCAGGTAGTGAGCAACACAGATAGGATTTGAATTCCAAGTCCTTTCCACCTCTAGTCAGTGTTCTTCCAATTGCTTCCTAATTTTGTTGGTAATAGTTCAAATCTCAGTTTTCATACCTTAAGTTCTGAGATCAAACCTTGGATAATTCTCCCTAATGGGTAGTAAATATTTATAATCTAGCATTTAATATCAGAGTTACAAATATAACAGGTTTAAGTCCTTTCAGCTTCCCTCATTGTGATTTATCCCATCTGCTGAGATGTTATTTCCTGGCATTTGGCTACATGCTACAGTTTCTTGGAGCCACAGGTAAAAATTGGGTGACAGAAGGACAACAAAGGTAGATGAACAAAGTAGAGTAGTACCTCTGGTTTCCATAGGTAAAGAATGATTGGAAGGAAGTAGAAAATATGGAACTGAAAATGAAAACTAAATTTAAAAATGTTTATGGTCAACATACCAGTAACAAAAGAAAACTATCAAATGAAGAAGAAATTATATTCTTATTTTCCATACATTAAAATGTATTTAAATCCAGAATTCTCAGCATGCATCATTGTTATTCTCAAAAGCTTGGAGCTAAAATCAATGTAAATTACATGATTTTCTACAAAGGGAAATAACCTCTTGAAAGTGTCTTAGAATAGTGAGATTGTAATAAGCTGACAGAATGAATGTCATTAAAGTTATTCATTATCATGTGTTATTTTCCTAAACAAATATCTCATTATTTTTAGTTAATGAAATAATCAACTTCTCTTCTGAAATATGACAATTAACCATCCGTTTGACTGATAGAAGAAACAGATACCCTGATAGGGCAATGAAAAGCTTCAGGAATCTTGTAGTAATCCCTTACGCAGACATCCTTTAGACAGATATTACTACTCTGCACTCTTTCACATGCTGGGGAAAACTCTTTTCAGTTCCATCCATCTTAGTCTATTTATTGGGAAATTACTGAGTTATTAGAGCTGCTGTCTGGTCTCTTGTGTTTAATTTTCACTCTGCATCACATTCAGAAATCCGAGCTGCTGACAAAGTGTTGTGTGGCTCCATTTCTGTAGTTACCTGCCCTATAAAATGAATCTCACTCTGAAAAATTAAGATTAATGGACTTCCTAATGACTCTCTTCTGCTAAAGCCAATCTGAATAAAGGAGAGGTATGGGTGGATGGGTGCATATTGGGTGGAGAAGTCAGTGACAGGGTGGAAGGGGTGAGCTAATGATACTGATTCTAAAATGTTTTGATAACTTTTAATAGCATTTATCTTGCTGGTACCTATTTTATTGAAATCTGTGGAGCAGATTTAGTGTGTGTGTGTTTGTGTGTGTGTGTGTGTGTGTGTGCGTGCTATAAAGGCAGTGATAGAGTTTTACGTAAACAACATCATCCTTTCCCTTGTACCAATGCCCTGCACACAATAAACACTTAATAAACACACAATAACACTTATTACTCAAGTAATAAGAAGTAAAGGGATATATATATATATATCCCTTTACTTCTTACAAATAACTTTGCATACATTAATTCATTTAAATCTCACAATGACCTTGTGAGATTACTATAGGTTTCGTTACCCTTATTTTACATATAAAGTAAATGAATCAGAGAAATCACATGAATTGCCCACAGTTATATAGTTACTAAATATTAGAACATGGGTTGGTCTTTCTAATAGTAAGCCAAGTGCTCTTTCTGGGTATTCCATACCACTTCTGTCAAATAATAGGTTGTATTGATGTGGTCTGGAATGCTTTTGTCTGTAAACTTAATTTGTAAAATCTCACTTGTGTTTGGGTACCTATGTATGTAGCATCAGTTTGTAACAAGCCTGTGCAATTAAGTTGTAAAAGTCACACTTCCGCCACCCCCTGCCATAAAGGCATTAACTCTGCCTCTCCCCTTCCCCCAGCCTGAAAGTCTTTTCCCTTAGGTAGCTAGCCTGCCTAGAGACAAGCACCTATGAATCCTTCAACGGTATCCAATAAACAAACCTTTAGAGAAACGCATAGCCCCTTTGTTCTAAGTGGCCAGCTGCACCCAAAAGCCTTGAACAACATTATCAGAAAGATAACTCCATCTCAATATGGTACCTCCTGAATCCCTAATCAGTCAAGTTCCCAGACTTGGAAACAATCAAGCCTATTCTCCCAACAGCCATATTGGACATATCTCATTCATCCTTGACCAAAAGTAACCTAGTGACGTTTCAAGAAAAAAAACACACTTCCAGATAGCCCCCCTTAGGGGGATCTCCCAATGAATTATGGGCAATTCGCCTGTGCAGTTGATAAAAAAAAGTGCATGTCTCTTTAAGCACTGACCACTCCTAAACTCCTCCCAAACTCCACCTTTGCCCACCTAGTTAGCATAATTTGACTGACAGTTTCATGGTTATAAAAACTGCATCTCTAGCCCCAGCTCTTTGCAGGTTTCCTTAACCTTTCCCTTCTGGCTGCAGAGTGTAAAACTTTATAACTGTATCTTAGATCCCTGCACTTTGCAAGTCCCCCTATTTCTTCTGCCTGCTGCTAAGTTGGCATAACAGTAAAATTTGTAAATCTCACAATGACCTTGTGAGAACACAGCTTGGGTCCAGCAAAATTCTTTCCAAACAAGAACCCACTAGGGATTATATGAGATCCCTCAGACATGCAGCACTCCCCAATCTCTTCAGTATCAGCAAGCACCCTAGCATGCCCAGGATGGCTGCTAGCACAGGTTCTTAGATATGCTTTCCTAAAGGAAAACAACTCAAAATGGGCTAACAGTCTCACTTTAATCAATCAAACACATCATTTACCTAGTTCAGAGGAAAAAGTCAGCACTCTGAACTTCAGAGAATACAAACACAAGTCACAACCATAAGTTACAAGCAGACCAAGAAACAGATCAGCAGACAGGTTTCCAAACTTCTGACCATCACATCCATACCAATTCAAGTTACCAGAAAGGGAAGCATCAACATCTGGGTTTTTCAAAGCCAGGGGGCTCAATGGCTTCCCAGAGTCTCATCTGGCCAAATCACACAACTCTTCTCAACGTGGTTCCCAAAGCCAAACTTCACATCAGGGTATATATAGCCTTCTCCTGGGTCAGAGAATGTCATAGCCCTCTTGACCCACTATGCAATTGCAAAGTAACAGGGCTCGGGCATTCCCCCAAAACAAATCTCTAGCCACAGGCTCCAAGGGACCTCATTCAGCCTATTAGGGGGTAGAGCATACTTTCAAATCAGGGAAGATTCTCAGAGCCACATAAGCCTATTAAAGGGGCCTAGGGGCAGGGAAGTTCTTCAGATTCCTGTAACATAGGTTAACACAAAAATTATCTCATTTTGATACCTGATATTCTAAATTTAAAAAAAAATTATCTACTTTCAGACTGTTAATGATTAATGAGAAGACAAAGAATTCAAAATGATTTGAATTGATATAAATATGAAATCTATATGATTTTCTGTTTATGTTGGATCTCTGAAGACTAATTAGGCCTTCTGCTGAAATGAATGATTCTTTTTTTAACCTTCATAAGAGCTCCTATTACTAAAATTGATACTGTTGTCATTTCAGTGGTAAATTTTAGTTGTCGCTGTAGTTGACAGTTGACAGCAAACATGTCATGAATTCTTTTATTGGTTATGTTAAAGAAATTTTCTCAGTTTAATTCTAAACATACCACAATAAAAGTAGCATTTAACTTAATTCACTTTTGCTTGGAAATAGAAATACCATCTCTTATACTTCAGATTAAAAATATACAGTTACACATACATGTATATGGATAGATACACATAATATCTATGTATTTAGTGAGTTTAGTTAGATTGCCACCAAATTAGTACTTGTCCATCTCAAATAAGTTTAAATAGCTGAAAAACTATACTGTTTAGTTGAGGAGTCTCTCTCTCTCTTTCTCTCTCTCTCTCTCTCTCTCTCTCTCTCTCTCTCTCTCATGTGTGTATACTATAAGTTGACCTGAGAGACAAAATTATTGGAATTGATACAAATGTGAAATCTGTGTGCTATATATCTATATCTAGCTATATATCTCTATTGAGAGAGAGAGTTGATTGATTTACTGACCCTTCCCCACTTAAGGTAAGTAATAAGTTGCCCAATCAATCAAATTTTATCATAGACCTCAGGAATGTAATTAGTTATACATTATTTTTGTTTCAATAAGCTGAAGAAATCACAAAGAAATCAAAAATTACAAATGTAATTATAAATTACAAAAGTAGTTAAGAAAAGATTATTTGAGCGGTTAGAGCAAACATGATATTTCAACATAGTCCTATGGAGTCAAAGAATGATTGCATTGTAGCAGAGAAGGATAACATCAAGGAGGGTAATCAACTTTTAAGCTATCTCAGAGAAGAAGACTTGGCATGAGGGAAGTCCAAAGAAAAGGCTGGCTCATTCCTCAGCTTCTCTTCCCAGCATTTGCCTATTCTCAGTCACTGTAACATAATTTGCTGCTTTATTGAGGAAACATTTCCTATAAACTGGATAGAAATAGAGATAGAGATTGATAGATAGATATTGGTATAGGAATAGGTATAGGTATAGTTAGAGGTAGAGGTAGAGGTAGAGGTAGAGGTAGAGGTAGAGGTAGAGATAGAGATAGAGATAGAGATAGAGTCAGGGACATGGACGTAGACGTAGACGTAGACGTAGACGTAGACGTAGACATAGACGTAGATATAGATGTTGATATAGATATAGATGTAGATATATGGAGTTAGACATTTCAACCTCTACCTAAATATTGGGCATTTTCCTAACTATGGCCTTGAAGAGACTGTCACTGAATTAATAATTGTTCATCTCAAATAAGCTTAAATAGTTGGAAATTCCTCTAAGACTTCTGGAATATACTATATTAAAAATTTTAAATGAAGGAAACCAAGAATTTCTGCTTCAGAATATTTCATGAGGAAATCACACCAAGGTGTATAAAGACCTGCCAGTCAGAAATCTGCATAACTAAGTTCCAAATCTAAATGTACCATTGAACAATAGTGGGACTTTGGGTAACTTTTCAGGTCCTAATTTTTTTTCCTGTTAAAGAGATTGTACTAATGACCTCTAATGTCTTTAAGGACCAACACTAGAATTCAATTTTCTTTGAATGAAATTTAATAGAATTTTAAACTATACAAAGAGGAAAATTACTAAAAATGTAAAAGGTTAATTGATTTCTAAAATATCCATAAGCATTGAAATATCACTTTGATTTATAGTAAAGTTTTGGTACATTCAGGAGGACTCCAAACATTATCTAGCTAAGAGTAAGGAGATTTGTCACCAGTAAGTTGAACACTATATTATGAATTCTTTGGTCATGTGAAATCAAGGAACAAAATATGAAATTCCCTCAACACTGGGCATTTTCTCCATTCTGCTAGCATTAATGAGTGCAAAATGGTAGAAAAAAATAGCCTAGATAAAAAATAAGTCTCTGGACTCTCTAAAAACAATTCAAATATTGTTTTATTAAATGTGATGTTTGTCATGTGACAAGAGAGGATTAACTACTAGAGAAACTGAACTATGTCAGTATGATATTGTTACTATATATTAGTGAAAGTGAACTCTAACTAAAAGAGTAGTGGGCATACAGGAGATACAATGAATTTTACCTCTTTAAACTTGAAACTTACCTTTGTTTCTATTTCCTTCTCTCCTACTAATCTATATGAAAGAGAAAGAATTTTGGAATTGAGAAAACGAGAGAACTGAAACCCTATCCCTGTACAGATAATGACTAGGTATGGGCTAATAATCCAAAATGAAAATCACAGGCATTTGCAATGCTATGCCTAAGAGAGAATGAGACAGGGAACTGGCAACTAAGATATTCAATTCAAAATTAAACTTAACCATGAGAATATAAGATATATAATTGGAACTGAGTTTGTTCTATAGTATGAGCTTAACATCTGGGACAAAAATAACTATCTAGAAAGAGATGAAAGGCCTGCTAGCTAAAACTATAAAATGAAAAAGAAAGGTTGTGCAACCATTATATCTCAGCCTCCAATTATGTACAACCCATCTTCTCTTCATTTCCCTGATGATGGATTTTACTCCTATTTTCTTTCTTAAAAGTTTCTCATTGGTTATATGTCAAAGCCTAATTACACTCCTTCCTCCATTCTTCTTTTCTATATCTTCAGAGATTTCTTAATCCATGTTTATCTACCATAGCATACTACCTCAAGAATATTGATATTAAAATGAAAGATCTTTTTTTTTTTAGGAGAAGTTAGGGGTCATTAAAAGAACTGTGAAATTTCTTTAGGCAGCTTGGTCTACTCACAGGTTATGTTTGTCCTCCACTTTCTAAGAAAACTATGGCATCAGGGAAATGATGACATTACTTGCAGGAGACTGATGTGAGGAAGGGAGGGCTGTGCAATGTCACCAGCCTCACTTAGAAGCATAGTATTAGCGGTAAATAGTAGCATCTGAAGGACCTAAATGTTTTCAGGGAATCCTTCAGTTTGAATTCTATACTGAGTCTCCTCCATCACAGTGGTGAATATTTCTAGTGAATATATAACTCAATTTTATGGTTTATATGATATTTATGGTAAAATAATATTTTAACTGAGTTATTTTTCTTTTATGAAAATACGAATGATTTTTTTTTCTTCTGTGAGAGCCCCCTTGTTGGAAAAGAAATTGTGGAGAAGTATTGTTCTATTGAATGATTATTTTTTCTTCCACAAATAATCTTCAATAAATGGCAATTAAAAAAAAATTCTCTGTATCTTTCGGCCAACTTCAAGTTGCTAAAGATGTGTCATTATACAGTTTTGATTGTGAAAAATCTACTTGTTATTTACTAGCGTACTCATTGAGAATGTCTTCAAATAATAGTTAGTTTCACAAAGATTATTAGTCTCCACAAAGTCATACTCCATTACCTTATCATGTCATAGAGGTGATTCAGTGTTTCTAAATGCTATGCTGGATAGATAGGTTTCATCAATATTCTTTATTATCTCCACAAAGTCCTTCTCTGATTCCTTATCATGGCATGGAAGAAAGTCTGGATTCTTTAAAATATAGATTACACTGAGTTATATAAGATTATTCCAAAAGATAGTTAGGTCTGGAAGATCCACCCATACCAGAAAGACTTCAAGTATGTTTCTGACAATAGATTGAATCTCTTTTTGAAGGTAAATATAAACTAGGTATGGAGAGACTAATAATTTCTGATTTTACTTCTTAGAAATGGATTATTTGGCTAATAACCCAGGAAATATATATATATGTGTGTGTGTGTGTGTGTGTGTGTATAGAGATATGTCTACACAACTATTTGTGTATTTATACATACATATGTATATATGTCTATATATGTGTCTATATGCATATATGTGTGCATGTATATATGTATATGCATATGTATATGCATATATATAATTGGAAAATGGATAAAAAAGTTGCTGATGCTGATTATCACTATTTTCTAAAGGATTTAAACCAATATAAAACAGCTTCTATAACAAAGACCACTGGGGTGGGGGGGAATAGCCATGAAGATGCCTAAGCCAGCAAATACATGAGAAACATAGCAGCCAAGAACACTAATGTTTTAGGGCATAAGCCTATTCACAAAACATTATTGCAGGGGATGGGGACAACTAGGTGGTACAGTGGATAGAGTGCCAGTCCTAGACTCAGGAAGATCTAAGTTCAAATCCAGCCTCAGACACTTACTAGCTATGTGACCCTGGGCAAATCACTTAACTCTGTTTACCTCAGTTTCTTCATCTGTAAAATAAGCTGGAGAAGGAAATGGAGAACCAAAAAATCCCCAAATTGGATCATAAAGAAAAAAATACAGCTAACGTGACTGAACAACTACAGAGTATGACAGTAGGATTATCTGAAAAAATTTAATAAGTCTATAGTGAAATTGTTGTGAGTTCCAACTAAGTCAGATTATCCCAACAGTATTGACATAAGAAATTTTTAAGAGATAAATAGATGAAAAATGGAAGAGATTCTCCATAATTACTATGCAGATCTAATTATTGATGATGCTGGAATCATGACTATGGAATAAAAAAATATATATTACTACCTGATGTGGAAATGGAAATGTCACTTAAAAATAAGGAACAGCAAGAATTATTGGAACCAGTATGAAAATATACTTATATTTCTTTTTAATTATAAATCACTGAAACTTCAAAAGAACATAAAAAATCATGAAAAGTATTAGTACTTACATATACACCTATATGTGTGTATGTATGTACATGCACAAACATATATTTAATGACCAATGAATCATTAGCATATACACTATGTTTACTTTTTGCCAATTAAGTTATTTTTCTACTGGAAATCACATATTCACAGTCACACAATTGGCTGAGAGGTGTTGAGAACATATGCCACTGCTGTTTCTGTTTGTTGATTATAAAATACATTTGATTTCATAGTACAAAATGTCAAATATGTAACTTTAATGGGTCTTCTGTAAAAAGGAGTATTACATCAAAATTATGATTTTTTGATAACTGGAATCACATTTTTTCAGCTAGCATTTCATCATGAATATAAAATATGTTATATAAAAAGAAAACCTATTCATTAAATGACATGCCATTCTGTATAGATTACAAATAGCAGAGTGATTCCTTCAATAGTGAAGATATCTACATGTTCATTTTTGTGAATAACATTGTGTTATTCATCTCAGGACCAGCATAATATAGGATTTCTTCAATCATATCCATAGCTACTCAAAGGAGAATGGATGAGAGATTCACAGTGAACGAAAAATATTTATGGCCCAAATTATGACACAAGAGCAAAGACCTGAGGACCAGTAAATATGAATTCTAAGCATCCATGTCTACTTTACTCACTGTATGAACTTAATCAATTCACATAAATCACATTATTCCTTGGTTTCTTCATCTGTAAAATGGGGGCAATATAAATGAATTTTATCTATACATGTATCTTTGATAGAAAATACAGGACAAATATTAAGTCTCAAAACTAAGCAAAAGGAAAGTGAACTGAATTACATTCAGGAAATAGTGCATTACTTCCAAGTATAAAAACATCATCCCTTCACAGAATCCCATGTTTTGTCACCAGTGTTCTCACAGTGATTTTATATGACCTTGCATCATGAAACATTATAATCTGTTTAGTGTCAAATTTTTAGGTGTAACAAATGGAAATGGAGAGATATGTACTGGATGTAAGTAGCCAGAGCAGATTACACATGATTACTTGGGAGAAGTAAAACAAATTAAGTAGGTTCTTTATGGAAATGATACAGATAAGAATCACTCAAGATAATAAGGCATGGGTGGCTTATAATATTGATTAAGTCTTAGTATCTTGTATTAAAACTTTAAAGGAAAGTTGTGAAATTTAGTTCTGACTTCAGTTCCATCATATTATATCATCTCCTCTCTTTTTGGCTCTCTCTGACTTTTGCCTCCTGAGACATGGTTTGGTAGTGTTGGGTATGTTTCTGTTTCAGCTACAGAACCGAAAAAAAATCATGCTGACCATCAGTCTAGACTGGACAATGCATATAACGAATCAATTAATCAGCAAGCATGCATTAGACACCTATTATAAGCCAAGCACTGTGCTAAATACCCAAGATGCAAAGGAAGGGGGAAAATATCAGACCTTTTCAGTAAACCTTCAGTAAAACCAAAGAATCATTATTGTTTTGATACTGAAGGGATTATACCAGGACATAGAATGAAAAACTATTGTCAGTCTAGATGACTTGCCACAAACAAAGAATAAGTTGCCTGTTGACCACTGCCTGGTGACAAGCATCATATTGAAGTAAACTTCAATGCAAATGTCCCTAGGAATGTATCCTTGGCCTTCTTCCTTCTAAAGATTTGTAAGGTCACTTAGCTCAAGTTATAAAGGACACATGTACCCAATTTGCATGTCACGAGAAGCTAAGAAGGGATATCTAATATGTTGGATAAATACAAACAACCACTACCACAACAACAATAATAATACTAGCTATCATGAATATGGCTTTTACTTTGTACTCAGAACTATGGCAAGTACTTCACAAATATCTGATTTGAGCCTAACAATAACCCCAGGAAGGTAGACACTATTATTAACTCTATTTACAGTTGAGGGAACTGAGAAAGCAGAAGTTAAGTGGTTTTCCCAGTGTCATACATCTGGCTCCAGGCCCATTGCTCTATCCCCTGCTGCACTAACTTGCCTTAGAATCAGAAATAAAAAAGATATTGATAGATTATAATAATGTAACAGAATTAAAAAACTGAACTTTAACATGTTCAGATTTGCTCTTTAGGAAGAGCAATTTGACAACTAAATAGAGTATGGATTGGAATGGGGAAAGACTGGAGTAGGGAAGATCAATCAAAATGTTACATAATGAAGGATGAGGTGAGATTGGTAGCAGTATCAGAGGAGAAGGGAGCTATATCAAAGATGCAATAAATAGTACGAAGATAAAATCAATAGAATTTAGAAGCAGATTGGTCATGGAAGTGGTTAAAGAGGGAGAGGAGTCAAGGATACACTATTTGACAAATCTGGATGACTAGAAAGATGGTGGTACACACTACAGTGGCAATGACATTTAAACAGAGAGAAGGATTTGGTGCAAACATACTGCACTCAATTTTGAATATGGTGAGCTCAAGCTATCTATAGGAAATACAGCTTGAGATGGAGATGTCCACTATGTGGTTGGAAATGCAAGACTGGAGGTTGGGAGAGAAGAGTAGGCTAATAAATAGATCTTGAAATCTGCAGCATAGAGAAGCTAATTGGTCTCATGTGGCCTGAACATGAAGTCACAAGGTGATATAGGATAGAAAAAGGAGAGAAAAAAGTCCATGCTATGTACCAGAAAAGGAGGAACTAACTCTACTAATTTCAGGAGAGACCTAGATGGAGCCTGAGAGGGAGCAGTGAAAGAGGTGGGAGAACTAGGAGAGAGGAGACTCACAAAAACCTAAAGAGAAAAGAACAATAAGGAGAAGAAGATTATGAACAGTGTCAAAAGATGTAGATGTTAAGAATAAAAGGGACTGGAAAAATCCATTAGATTTGTAAAATAAGAGGTCATTAACTTTTGAGAGAACAGTTTCAATTGAAAGTCAGATTGTAGGGGCTTAAGAGATTAAAGGGAAAGGAGGAGACTCCTATTATACACAGCCTTCTCAAGGAGTCTAGGCACAAAAAAGGAAGGTGGGATATGAGACAATAGTTACTGGCTATGGACTGATCAAGTGACAGTTTTTAAAGGATGGGGGAAACACGTGGTCATATTTGTAGGCAAAGGAGAAGCATTCAAAAGACAGGGAGAGATTAAAAATAAGGTAAATAATGAGAATGATAGAAAGGATACTCTGCTGAAGAAGACAAGGCAGAATGTGCATTTACAGAGTTAGCCATGGCAAGGAAAAGGGCCACTTTATGATTGACAGGAATGAAGGAGGAAATAGTGGCAGAAGATAACTGGACAATGTAATATGAGGGGGGAGGGAAAAGATGGAACTTTTTGCGAAGAAAATCAATGTTTTCAGTGAATTATGATACCAGATTCTCAGTGGGTTCACTTAAAGGGAAACATAAGAAGGTTGGGTTAAGAGGAATGGGAATAAGACTGTCAGTGAGAAATGGAAAATAGGATTTGAAGGACAGCCAGGGGTTCTGAATCACTAGCATGGAGGATGGGATTTTGTGAATTATTGAGGACTGAGTTCAGGTAGGACTGAACCCTTGGAAGGCCTTTGGCAGCTCAGGTGAGGAAACCATTTCTCCTCTTGCCCTGAATGCAGGAGACAAATGACAATAGAATGATGTTTCTGTCCTAACTTTAAAATCAAGAGACTAGGTTGGAGATAAGTGGACAATAGAATTACATTTCTCCACATTCTCTAGAAGGGATGGAACCAAGCAACATGGAATGGGAAAACAAATACTTGAGATATATTAATGTAAGTATGGGGTCCAGAAGGAGGATGGTGATAATATTATTGTAATGTGCCCTGATCAGACCCCATAAAGAATATTGTGTTCAAGTTTGAGTGTCATATTTTGGGGAGGGCAATGGAAAGCCAGGCTATGCATATAGGAATGCAACCATGATTATGAGAGGACTGGTGAGCATGCTATATGAAGACTGCTTGAAAGAGACAGGAGTGTTTGACCTAAAGAAGAGACAAATTAAGAGCAATGGAATACTTTACTTAAGTACTTTGAAAGACTGTCACATATTTGAAAAGTTATCATGGGGAGAATAGACTGTCTTGTTTTGCATGTTTTTTTTTCCTTTTAGTACCAGAAAATAGAATTAGGTTTAATATGTATAAAGTTACAAAAGGATTATTTTAACTCCATCTAAAGAAACTAATAACCAATGAATAAATGTATATTTTATACCTAATAGGTGCCAGAAATCACGCCAGATTTTGACAAGGCTAGGAAAAGTGAAAAATAAGCCTATCTCTACGCTTAAAGAATTTTCATTCTATCAGAAGGGCATCTACACATATGCAGATACAGAAAAAAAAGTCTGGATATAGAATGGTTAAAAATAAATATACATTGTATAACATAAATATACATTGTATAACATAAATATTTAATATATTTGTCATATGTAAATATACTTAATATTTATGAGTGATTTAATTATATACATTTCTTTTATATTATATATGGAGTGTGTATAAATATACAAGTTTATTTGTACACACACATATATACATATACACACATACATACACATATATGTATCTCTAAAGGTTAGTTCAAACATTGAAATTATTTTATTTGAATGGATTTACGTTACGTTTTTGTGTGCTTTTCCAACTGCACCATATCTTTATGCAATTCTTATTGACAATATTGTAATTTTTATATAAATGCAAATAAAAAATCATGCATTTGTATTATAATACATTAGAGCTTATAGTAACTAAACTATCTGATTCTAGATGACACAGTGAATAGGGGATTTAGATGTAGAATCAGGATGACCTGAACTCAAATCCTACCTCAGATACTAAATAGTTTTCTGACTTTGGATAATTCATTTGACTTTTCTGGCTGTTTTCTCCTTTCTCAAATGAGAACAAAAATAAAACCTACTTCCCAGGATTATTTTGAAGAAAAATGAAATAATATTTGTAATAAGCCTTTCAAGCCTTAAAGAGTTGTATAAATGTTAATTATCGTCATCATATTACCATCCAAAATAGTGAAAGTAGTTTCTGTTAGAACTGGAAAGGATCTTAGAGATCATCTATAACAAATTTCTCACCTCATATACTAAAAATATGAGTACTTCACAGGTGAAATTATTTACCTCATATCAACTTCCAAGTGGCAGGATAGATACTTGAATCCAAGACTTTTGAATTCAAGCTCATGGCATTTTCATTCATACATACATATGCATATATATATCACACACACACACACACACACACACACATCTGTCCTCAATTAGGGGAAAGCATCTTGATGGCAGACAAAAAAAGAAAAGCTGAGTTAGTCTTTACTTGTGATTAAGAGAAGCCTAGTCCAAAATTTTAATATTCTAAAGTAAAAGATGAAGGCAACAAATGAAATGAAGATTCAAGTATAGGGACCGTGAAGGGCCTCCAGTCTAGGTAAGTTCTACATTATTAAATGAAGCCAAAACTGTGAGGAGAGATATTTGACATCCTTTTCATTTCCTTTTCCTTCTCTCTTGAGGGCAGATGAGCGCTAAGCTAAATAGTCTTGTATTATCCATGGGCTTGAGCACTTTGCTTACATCAGTTCATTCCAGGCAATTAAAAGATAGGTCATGGAATAACTCTGGGAATTTCAATTTTTTCCTATTTGTTCACTTTTTTTCTTATCTTAGCATATGATTTTCAGTCTCCTTGGCAGCAGAAAGTCTGAGCTAACTATTGTATTTTTACCTAATATGAAAATATGAAGAAAAGGGTGTAGAGTGTGAATAATCTTTTATTAATGTGGGCTGTCAACTTCAGACTGGAACCTAGAGAAGTCCAGTGGAGGGATTGGTGTTTTTCCTTCCTTTCTCCCTCCCTCCCCCCTTCCTTCCTTCCTTCCTTCCTTCCTTCCTTCCTTCCTTCCTTCCTTCCTTCCTTCCTCCCTTCCTGCCTTCCTTCCTCCCTCCCTCCCTTCCTTCCTTCCTCCCTTCCTTTCTTCCTTCCTCCCTCCCTCCCTTCCTTCCTTCCTCCCTTCCTTCCTTCTTTCCTTCCCTTCCTTCCCTCCTTTCTTCGAGCTTCTGTGAGTAGTAGATTTATTAGAAAGGAAATGAAGGGAGCTGATATACATTAGTGTTGGAATACTTTGGCTGTGAAAGGAATTAGGAAACAAACAAACATAATGATAAGAGACAGTAACCAGACTGCTGGGCTACAGAATTAATGATGATAATGCTGTTGATCTAAAAAAGAAAGAAAGAAAAAAAACGAATTCTAAGCCCAATTATAGCAGAAACCCCCAAACCTCTTTTTTTGTCCAATTGGTGAAAGGAGTCACAAGATCTCAGTTTTTGGACCAATAGTGAACAACCACTTTCAATTTGAGAAATAAAAGCAGTTTTTCATTTTAGTGGTGACTTTCCAAGGCACTTCAAAAGAAACTAAAACTCTGAAGGGATATTCCAAGTACCATTCTAAGAACTTCAGAATTACTATCTCATTTGATGTTTACGATAATCCTGAGAGGTAGCTGCTATTGTTATCTCCATTTTACAGACCCCAAAAAATGAGGCAAACAAGTTGAGTGACTTGCCCAAGATCATACACTTAGCCAAGGTCTGAAAGGCTATTTCAACTCATGTCTTCTTGATTCCAGGTACAGTGTATCCATTGCACCACTGAGCTGCCCCTGATAAAAGTAGTGGCAAAGCAGAGGGCCTCTGGAGTTGTCATGGTTGTTGTTGTTGTTCCCCCCACACATACCAGTAGGCTTTGCTTAATGAAGTGATGTCCTGGGATAGATAAGACCAGCACTTACTCTGCCACAAATTGATCGAGTGACATCTGCCTCCCTGGTAATGCAAAAGCCATAGATCAACTTCTTTCTAAAGTCTTTCCCTCTTAGTTTCAATCTTGCTATATAGTTCCTTCCCATTGAAATTCTGACTTCCTTGTGTACCATTTGATTGTCTTCTGTCAGAACATGTGCACAGATAAACACATGCTATGTAACAGGGAGAACAAAGAAACCTTTATTTGTATTATTTTTATGTATTGGTCTTTCAAAATAAATATTGCGTAACTTCCTTCTGTATATTCACTATTTCTCATAGGAAATTTTAATGTAGTAAAGTCTTCATAACTCAAAGTATTTGAGAATGGGATGTTCTGATTGTATTAGGGTTTATTTCTGTTTTGGTTGGTATTTTCTCAGGCATTTTTCAGCTCCCATACCCAAAGGGGATCTCAACCACTAAGGGGCATGAATGCCATGTGATTTCATTAGTAAAAGTAATTCCTCGGCAAGCAATAACCTCTCAAAATATAGGTTGGAACATTCTCTTCAAACTTAAGAGTCTGAGAGAGTTGCCTACACAGTGGTGTCAAACTCAAAAAGAAACAGATCCCTGTGGGAAGCATATTGACTTAAAAAATGATAGCTATGTTTCATACACACACACACACATATTTATTCATTTATTTTGTATTTAATTTTGTTAAATATTTCCCCATCATGTTTTAGTCTGAGAAGAGGGCTATGGGGAATAGGGCCACAAGTTTGACATGTCTGGTGAGAACACTAAAAGTTTAGGTGACTTGATTTGGGCTATAAAGTCAATACTTGTCCAACATGAGATTGAATCCCAGTTCTCCTGAGTTCATGGTTAACTCTCTATCCACTATATCATACTGAGGGACTATCTATAACTTAGTGAAGAAGTTCCAGGAAGCTGCCTATAGCACAGGGAGATTAAAAATTTTGTCCCAGATCATAGAGATTTTAAGTATCTGAAGCAAAATGTCTGCATTTTGTGACCTTAATCTCAGGATTATGTCCATTGCTACATGCTTTACTTGTCAACTCAGGGCTAAACAAAAAATTCCTTGCTTAAAATTTTAAAATTTTGTGCAGAATTGACATTTTTTAAAAAAATAACTGAATTTTCCTATGATAATTCAGAAGATTCATTATTGTTGTTCAGTCATGTCTACTTCTTTGTGACCCCGTTTGGGGTTTTCTTGGCAAAGATACTGGAAAAGTTTCTCATTTCCTTCTCTATATCACTTATTTTACAGATAAGGAAATTGAGGTAAAGATGGTTAAGTGATTTGCCCAGTGTTACATAACTAGTAAGTATCAGAGACCAGATTTTAACTCGGGTCTTTCTGACCCTGTGGCAGCCAGGTAAATAGAGTGTCAAGCTTAGTGACAGGAAAACTTATATTCCTGTGTTCAAATCTGGGCTCAGACAATGTGTAACCCTAGGCAAATCACTTAACCCTATTTGCCTCAGTTCTTTATCTGTTAAATTAAATGGAGAAGGAAATGGAAAAACATTCCTGTATCTTTGCCAAGAAAATCCTAAATGTTCTGAATTCTATTCACTGAGTCACCTGTTGAGGGTGGTTTGGTATTCTACAGCTTGTGATGTCTGTACCATACAATGATCAGTGCTTTGCATGTGAGGTGACGGTATCACCAAAGTCAGTATGTGGAAGGTGGGAAAGTACAAGGTATTTACATGAGGCTGAAAGTGAGCAGTTGGATCAGAACATGGGGATCATTTTGGGGAACAATATGAGATGATAATGAAAAATTATGGCACATACCCTGTATGGTACAGTAGGTATCTAAAGTATAAGTGATTAAGCTGAACATGAATTATATTCAGGAAGCTGGTGTTTTTCAGATCAACAGTGTAATCATCTCTTCATTCCATAGCCCAGTGGACTGGCTACTGTCTCTTATCATTATGTTTGTTTGTATGTTTCCTAATTCCCTTCACAGCCTAAGTATTCAAACACTAACGTATATCAGCTCCCTCCATTTCCTTACTAATAAATGTACCACTCAGGGAAGCTCACAGAAAAAAGGCTTCTTTTTTCCCACAATACTTTATTAAAGTTCAAGAGTAAACACATTCTGTGACTTTTTTTGAAGCACTTAGGATCCTGTTTTACTTTTACACTGTGAAACATTCTCTTATAACATTTTTCTCCACTTGCTTACATTACACCAATCAATTTCTAAAACATTTCTGATATTCATTTCTCTCATTCTTGATTCACAACCTCTATAGTCCTCTCACCTGAACTGCTATAATAGCCTCCTAATTGGGATCTCTGCATCCTGTCTCATTCCTTCTCTACAGTGTCTTCCATATATCTTGCAAATTAATATTCTTAAAACATGTGTTTGACCACAGTACTCCTCTGTTCATGAAATCTTCAGCAGGTCATTATACCTTTCTAGGTTAAAACACTAAATCCTCATCATGGCATTTAAAGCCCTCAATAACCTGACACCCACATAACTTTCTAGACTTCTTTCATATGATTGCACTGCATAATCTCTGTGTTGCATGCAAACTGGCATATTTGTTCATCTACAAATGCTACATTTCATCTCCCATCATCAAGCCTCTGTATGGCTTGTTTCCAGTGCCAAAAATGCTCTCCCTCTTAAGTCACTAGCTTATGTAAATGATCAGTTTAGATGTCCCCACTTTTTCAAAGCTTTTCCTAACTCTCCCCAACCACAAACAATCTTTACTAGTCTCTCTTTCTTTAAACCACTTATATTCACCTATGCATGTATATTTTTTATTACCTGCTAGTGGTGTGAAATGGTAGCTAGGTGACTCAAGGGATACAGCACTAGGTTTGGAGTCAGGAAACTTCATCTTCTTGAGTTCAAATCTGACCTCAAACACTTCTTAGCTGTGTGATCCTGTGTAAGTCACTTAAACCTGTTTGCTTCACTTTCTTAATCTGTAAAAGGAGCTTGAGGAGGAAATGCTAAACCACTCCAGAATCTTTGCCAAGAAAACCCCAAAAGGGGTCATGAACATTTGGACATGACTGAAAAAAATGAACAAAAACTATGTAGGATGAAGGTGAGAACTGTTTCACTTGTATCTTTGTACACCCAGCTATTAGGACAGTTTCTAGAACAGAGTAGGTATTTAATAACTTGCTACTGAATTTTATTATTCCATCCTTACATTCTCCTTTGCTTTTGAGTCACTTCTATATTTTTCAATGGTTCCTCATCCTCCTGTCCCCTAAATATCAGCATACTTGAATGCTCTTTTTTGCTGTTTACTTTTTCTCAATGATCTTAAAACACATTTTCACTTTAACTACCATCTCCATCTAAATGAAATGCAAATTTGGTTCTGCAACTCTAATTCATGATCTCTAGTTTTGAATTTCTGCCTACCTGCTAAACATGTCAATGTTCTATTTTCACCCAAATTCAACCTTTCTAAAACTAAACTAATTATCACACCCAAATTGGCTCCCCTTACTGACAGTCCTCTTTGTGTCGCTGGCCCTGCTAGTCATTCATCATCTAAACTTAAAAAAAGGCAATTATTGTTATCCGTCTTTCTCCTATACCCCCAACTTCAAGTCATTCACTGTGGCTTGGTGATTCTTCCTTCTGCATATTTGTGTACCCATTCTTTCCTTTAAGTTTTCAATTATATTACCTTAGTTCAAGGCATCACTACTTCACACATCAGGTTACTACAATAACTTCCTGAGTAATTTCCCTACCTCCAGCATCCTTTCTAAACCTGCATAATGCTACCAGATTTATTTTCTTGCAATGTTTTGAATTTGTCTCTTCCCTTATGTAAACAGAAAGTTTCTTAAGTATGTATGATAAATTTGAAATCCTTTTATTGCATTGTAGGTCCTCTACAATATCATCTCTACCTACTTTTTCAGGAATATCTCATATTATTCCCCGAAATGATCTCTTTGTTCTGGCTGAACTAGTCACTTTTTGTCTCATGTAAATACCTTGTACTTTCCCAACTTGCAGTTATTGACTTTAGTAACACCATTGCCTCAGATGTAAATGCATTTTCTCCATTCTCACTGCTGCCTAGTAAAATCCTATCTCTACTTTGAGGTATAGTGCAAGCCTGGTTCCTCTGTGAATCATTACATGATCATTCAAAATAAGGACAATCTGTTCCTCTTTTGAACATCAATTGGTTTTCATTCTTTGGACATGAGTTGTAACTTCAAGAAGTTTGCAGTCTATTAAGAAAAATAAAACACTACATTCCATGTGGATGGTGAATTTTATTATTTTAAACTTATATTCTTATGTTGTATCTTAGTTAAGTGTGTTGAAAGTAGAACTAGTCACTAGAATATAATTATGACTGCCTTCTTTCAAATCCTGCTACAAACATCGTTAACAGTTCAGGGCCTATTTTTCATGGCTTGGGCTATTTTATACCCTTCTAACTAGTTTTCCTGCCATCAGTATATCATTCTCACTGTTCCCCAAGTAGTCTTTCTCATAGAGCTCTCCTACTGTATCACTCCTTTACTCAAAAATCTTCCAATGACTTCCTATTTCATATTTAATACAATAAAAGCATGATATTCTAGTCTTCAAGATTTTCTATAACATGGTTCTCAACTACCTCCTCAGTCTGATCTCAGAGCACTACTCTGAACCTTCTGTAAATTTCAACCAAACTAGACCACTTTCTTTCCTCCCTTCTCATTCTACTCTCTTCCGTATGTGTGGCTTTTAATTCCTATGATTGGAATAGACCCTCTTGGCTATATTTGCCTTTTGAAGCTCCACTTCCTTTTAAGATCCTCAATGATATCTTTCCTCCTTTTCCATTGAAACTGATCCCTTTATCCTGAAATGTCTCATACAGTATTTGCCTAAAGCTATTCTTTGTACTTCTAATTCTCTACCATATAATATTGTAGTTACATTTGTACTCTCCCAATTACATTGTAAGCTTCTTTGAGACGCATAAATGCTTCTGAGAGAATGAATAAATGGTCTAGAAAGAGAAACATGGAGTACAAGAGAAGAAAATAAAATGAATTTTAATAAAAATACATATTTAAAAGGTTTCATGAACTCACTAATGTTGGAACTCTTTAAAAAAAACATACTTCTTTATACAGTATGTTCCTGCCCATGTCCTCCCTTAAATCTTCTGAAGAGGATATGTGCAATGCATTGGAGACCTCTTTCTAGGTCTTTTAAGCTATCTTGAATAATACTGTAGTTCCATGGCTGTATACCTGCTGTTCCTTACTATTGCTATATGACTTGCCTACCACCTTGTTTCAATTATACATTCCCTTGCATGACTTCTGAAACATAGGTCATTGTTCTTAATAGGATACAGCCTACTTTTGATCATCACACATCTTTCCAGTGCCCTTTAGTTGACCTGTAATTATGATTCTTTAGAGACTGATATGATGTCTTATTCAAAACTTTTTTAGTTCAATCTAGTGTTGCCAATTATGTGATAATTTATTTGGGGAATATGATAATTTTGACCTACATTCAATAATGAATAGCTGATAATGACTAAATAGATAGTTTAACTCCTCATCTATTAACACTGACATTTAGTATTAAGTGGAAGTAAAAAAAAAAACCTGCCTTCATATTGATTCTTGAGAAGTGAAGGCAGGATGTCATGACCTAATGAGTACAGCACAGTATTTTGTGCAGTGGGTTTAAAGAGGATCTATTTACTGAAAAGAAGTTCAGTTTCATCCAGGATACTTGTGTTTATCCATATCATGGGGTGGTTGTCTTGATAATATATTATAGTACTACATAAAACCTTAAGAATTACAGAAAAGCTATTTACCATATTAGTATTCCAAACTCCAGCATTTTATTATGGATGAAAGAGTAATTCAGATTACCTCCTATTCTGATATTCCCAACACTATCTAATACTACTTTCTTTGTAGTTATTGGAGGTACTATTAAATATATATACACATACATGTACATGTACACATATACACTACACATTTGAATAAATAGGCAAGTGGGAGAGGTAGCAAATGGTTAACCTCTAAGTTTCTTGTATGTGGATCCAGAAGAGCAAAGGGAAAGATAGAAGCAGAAATAATGAAAAGAATGAAAGTTTGAAAGTGGGAAGTGGAAATTGAATTTCTACAAGTCAATAAGGTCCTGAGAATTAAAAAATACTGAAAAAGTCTACTCTTATCCCCTTGGGGAGCTTTAAGTTTCATAATTTCAGGTAAGTAAACAGAGCATAACTTAAGTACCAGCAGTGAAGAAGAGTAAGGGTTTTTCATGGACATTGGCAGCCAACCTTATCCTTAAAGTGTTATAAGGAATCTAAGATGTTGAAATGAGCAAGGCTCGGGGAAAACCTTTATGAAAGTATGGAAAAAATCAAGTTTGGGGAAGAGTATATATGTAAAGTCAATTCAGAAGTATGTGAAAAAAGGGGAGAAGCACATGGCAAACCACTCTAGTATCTTTGCCAAGAAATTGCCCCCAAAAGGGGTCTCAAAGAGTCAAACACAATTGAAATGACTGAAAAAATACAAACAATGTGAAAGAAAGTGATATATAAGCTTGGGAAGGTAAGCAGGAAGAAAATTATCAAGGATTTTAGGTGTTAAGCTGAGAAATTCTTCTTTTATCCTAGAGGCAGTTGGGAGTTACTTAGGATTATAGACTGTGGAAAGGATCAGGTCAGACTTTTGCTTTGGGGTGATTATTTTGGCAACTATGAAGAAAGGATTAGGAAAAAGAGGACAAAAATATTTTGTCATGTGAAAATTATAGCCGTCTCTAAATCTGACTTTGCATTATTTCTATATTTGTATTTGTCTTACCTTTTCAACTAGAAGATATGCTCTCAAGGACAGGGTTTGTTTCTTTTACTTATTACCCCCAATATGTTTTTGTATAGTTCTATTGTAATTTGTGTGTGTGTGTGTGCATGTGTACCCAAGTATTTTTCTAAGCCACTGGGAAGTATTGAATTTGAAAAATAATAGACTGAACCAACACGTCTATTTTCATTTAAGAACCAAGTAAAAGAGAGGGCAAAGGTATTTTTGGATTAGTAAAACTCAGTCAAAGTACTTTCCCCCTTAACTATGTGCAAGGCACTGTGCAAGGTTCAAGTCTTTGGAAGTTTCTGACTGATACATTTTTGTTTTGCCTAACTAGATTTTTGTGTTACACAGAAATTAGAACCCTCACTTTTCTACATGTTTGGATCTCAGTCCCAAAATATTTTCTTATCTTTTCTATTCCCAATAAATATTGGAATTAGATCATGCAGAACAGTATAAAATTATCTTTATACATTTTTTAATTTTAATTTTTCCTGATTTGTGAATTTGGCAGATTTGATTCATACCAAGTTAACATTGATTATTAATTCTTAAGCAGTATATTTTTAAAGTATCCATATCAAGAACTGGTGTGTAAAAAGCAATCTACATTTCTGATATTTTTCTCCACAGTCAGAAGCATGCTCTTCTACCTGACATAGTTTTATTGCATACTGAAAAGATAAAGCATCCAGTGGAACTGTAAATTTAAACACTCAAATTATGTCTTATAACATCAGGATATCACCCATCACTGAACTGTACATATCAGAACTATAGGGAATTCATCATAATCATTCTGATAAAAAGAAAGAGGAAAAATATCACCAGTAGACAACGAAGCCCAATTTTCCCCCTGTATTAACTATCTTATAAATGTGATGGACGATTTCTGTGAAATGTAGTAAGAATGACATTTAACTCTAAAAGAAATTGCCAAAGTCAAATCCTGAATTGGTTACTGTAGTCAAAGCTTAATGAGTGCAATGGAGTTTTGAATACTGCTCTAAAAGGTTCATATAAGTGAAAGTGTAATTCTCTAGTTGAGCAATATTGTCATCATTATAAAAGTCTCTAAACGGAACTTTTGGAGTGTCTAATTTCAGAAAACTTGAGTGACACTCTTGTGGTATTCTTTCTTACAACACTTTAAAAATATACACATGCAGACACTCTCTCATAATGTTTTCCCACTTGACAATTTTTTTTTCTAGAGGAAGATAGAGAATTTCAGTGTGTCTGAAAATGTTTAATCCTAGTTGGAGTTGATAATCACATAAAGATATGGCCCATTTAAATAGCCATTATATTTTTTTTAGACCAGACCTGTAATTTCATAGGTATGGGGAACTCCAAAGGAGGAAACTCATTCCACTGATAAAGATCATAAAGTGCTCTGCAAATTACTGGCTTAGAAAGTCATCTGAAGCAGTGAGAGTTTAAGTGACTTGCCCAGAGACATACAGTCAGTATGATGGAAATTGACTAATAGACCTTCCTAACTCTCAGACAGGTTTTGTATTCATTACACTATGCTTCCTCTTAAGCATATTTAAATTGTGATTTTGGTTTTTATTCTTTGTTATCCTCAGATTTCTCCTTTGTAAAATTTCATCCTCTATTTTTCACAGTATTTTGAAAATGGTCATCATTTTGATTAGAGAAAGGATACTTTTTAGTATTAAAGCACTCTAATACTCAGATGTATTTGTAGGCTTATCATTTTGGTAATTCTCTTTAACAATCCAGATTTTAATCTGTCCATATCTGTCTATCCTGTGTCAATTTTGGCCAAGTCCTATAATGTCTAAGCCAATGAACTAGAGGGCTTTCTCTTATTCTCTGGAAAGTTTTGGGGAAGCCTGAGAGGGTTGCTTTCTATGTCATCTGTCACCCCTCATCCTTGTTATGTGATTGGCCCTTCCTTTATAATCATTCACATTCACATTTTATTGCTCCTGTTCTTCAAAAGATCCTCATATCTCAGGTGCATCACACTCACCAGCTGCCTCTACATTGTCCTCTGTGTGCTATTCATTAAAAAAATAAGGTTATTATATTTGATGATTTATTGCCATGCAGAAAATTCTAGTGGAATGTTGTTTAAAAATCCAAATGTTCATTTACATGGGGAAATTGGAATCATTAAAGGACCTCTGCAATTTTCTGAAGACATTTCAATTGACTCTTCTTCTCCATTTGAACTTGGGTCATAAAAAAATGAACTAGGTGTAACAAGTGCAAGTTTATAAAAAGGAAAATTTTGTTTTGATAGAAGAAAAAGCACCTTTGAAATAAACTATCAAATGTTGCAATCAGTTGCCTCATAAGCTTAAGTTTTGCCCCTTTACTGGAGATCCATTAGCAAAAGCTGGTTCATACTAGTTGGTATACTGACAAATGCTGTTAGTTTCTTAATAAACACTTTTTTGATTGAATGGCTAGTTGATTTGCGGAAGGAGTTATTAATTGAAGTAGGTATTCAGAGATGTCTTTTCCAAATAGAAATTATATGATCTTATGAAGTTGATATAAAAATTATTTAAGACTGACCTCAGGCAAATGACACTTGATCTCCTTGCCTAGCTATAATAGGACAAGGACAAAGCAGTTAAGACTACAGACTTTTTGTAAAATGTTGTGGGAAAAGGATAGTAGAAGAGTATGGAAAGTATCATTTCATCAAGCTGAAAGAAGTCTGAGTGACAAAGACTAGAACAATGAAAGGTGAGTGAAAAACTCACCTAAGCAAATTCACCTAGAGTTCATTTAAGGATATAACTGGAACAAGGTTGAATAGAAGAAAAATCTAGATCAGCAAATATTTTATAATCCTTTCTATTCACTACCAAACATACATGGAGTTACTAAATTTGGACTCTTATGTTATTTTCTCAGTTGCTCCGCTGGGTGGAAATGGACCCAAAGAAAACAAAGATGAAAAAGGATTAGAATTAAGTCAACGATATCCCCTTCCACCAGATGCCAGCAGGCCTATTTCCATCATTGACTGCCATTGTATATTGTATTTCATCTCAATAAAAATGTCTTGTTTTTTTTTCCTCTCTGCCCAGTCCCATTGCATGTTATATTTTGCCTTGCACTCCAAACTTCCTTGTATTACATGTACCTTGAGATTGTGAACCTTATTCATCTCCTACTAAGAAATAAGCCCTTGGGGTAGCTAGGTGGTGCAGTGAATATGGCACCGGCCTTAGAGTCAGGAGAACCTGAGTTCAAATCCAGCCTTAGACACTTGACACACTTACTAGCCCTATGACTTTGGTCAAGTCACTTAACCCCAATTGCCCTCCAAAAAGCAAAAAAAAGCCCTAATATGAGGCAGTGAGGTACCACAGTGGATAAAGCATTGGGCCTGGAATCAGAAAGACTTGAGTTCAAATTTTGCCTTAAAAGACAACTTGCCCTGTGATTCTGTCCTAGAAATTTTTCTCCTGGATGCCTGTTTCCTTAGGTATAAAATGGAGTTAATAAAAGCAGATACCTCCCAGAGATGTTCTGGGGTTTTCTTGGTAAAGGTAATGGAGCAGTTTATCATTTCTTTTTCCAGTATGTCCCCATTTTACAGGTGAGGAACTGAGGCAAATAAGGTTAAGTGACTTGTGCAGAGTTACACAGTTACTAAGTGTCTGAGACTGGATTAGAATTCAGATCATCCAAACTCCAGACCTATTCTCTATACACTGAATTTACCTACCTACCCTTACATAACACATTACATACTTGCAGGAGAAGCAGTGCAAAGGATGTGGTAATAAATTTATAATCAGATGAAAAAAACAACAGTGTACTTATATAGTGAAAGAAAAGGTTGAGGATCCAAGATGGTGGAGTAAAAGCATGAATTTACCTGAGCTCTCCCTCAAATTCCTCTAAATACTTCTTTTTAAAATGACTCTAAACTAAAACTAGAGCAGCAGAACCGACAAAAAGTTATTAAAGTGAAACAAACTTCCAGCCTAACTTGGAAAGTCAGCAGAAAAAGATGGTTGCACCAGGGTGAGAAAGAAACATACCAGCACAGACCAGTCCCAGAAAACATGGAGCAGACGTTGGGACAACTAAATTAGTGGAAGCAGGGGTGGTTTCCAGACATCTTTGTTCACAAATCCAAAGACAGCTTAAAAGGTCAGCAGGAAAGGTCTGTCACACTTGGGTGAAAGTAGAGCACAGTACAGAGCAGGCCTTGACAGCACAGTTCTGGCCCCAGCAAAACAAGAGTGAGCCTTTGGAGTGAATGAATCAGTTGAAGCAGCAGCAGTGACAGTGGGAGTAGTTGTTTCCAAAGTTCTTGCCCCACAGACAATAAGTTAGTTGAACAACTTGTCTGAAGAAGATTACAGGAATCTTTCCACTAACACTGGGGCAGGACTCAATTGCTTTGCCAAAACTTAGAGTCCAGTAGAAGTTCCAGGATGAAGAGGAACACTAGCAAAGCAGAACTTGTAGCCACAGTAGAGTGCAGTCATGCTCCTCATAGTTCCAAGGCAGAAAAGAGTGCTTGTGGTTACTCACCAATCAGAACACAGACAAGGAGAAGAGGAAAAACTTCTCCTTAGATCATACCACTTCAGAAGAATTAAAAACTTACAGGTCCTAGAAATATCTCTGAATACAGCTGTACAAAATCCCTGAAGCTTGGAGCAGTGAACCCTCTACCCTGGAAGCAGATCCAGACTTTCACAGAGAGTTAAAAGGCTGGGGAAATGAACAAACAATGGGGGAAAAAATCTGAGCAAAGAAAGTTACTATGGCAACAAGGATAATCAAAATACACTCAGAAGAAGAAAACAAAGTCAAAGCACTTATATACAAAGCCTCCAAGAAAAATGTGAATTGGTCTCAGGCCATAAAAGAACTTAAAAAAGGATTTTGAAAATCAAGTAAGAGGGGTAAGAAAAATTGGGATGAAAAATGAGAGTGATGCAAGATACTCATGAAAAACAAGTCCACAGCTTCCTAATGGAGACACACACACACAAAATACTGAAGAAAATAACACCTTAAAAATAGAATATAATAAGACAGTGGTTCTCAACCTTCCTAATGCCATGAGCCTTTAATACTCATATGTGGGTGTATCTGCATGTGGGCAGACCCTCCTGGAGACAGAAAGAGGAGTGATGTCTGTGTTCCTGAGATCATCAGAAAGATATGTTTTCTGATGATCTTAGGCAACCCTCTTCAGCCCCCAAAGGGGTTGCAACCCACAGGTTGAGAACTGCTGGGCTGACAGATCAAGAGGTCAAAAATCCAAAAAGGAGAAAAATGCCTTGAAAAATAGAACTGGCCAAATGGAATAGGAAATCCAAAAACTCACTGAAGAAAATAATTCCTTAAAAATTAAAATGGAGCAAATAGAAGCTGATGACTTTGTGCAAAATCAAGAAACAAGAAAACAAAACTAAAAGAATAAAAAATAGAAGACAAGAAATATATCTCATTGGAAAAATAACTGAACTGAAAAAAAAGATATTGGAGAGATCATTTCAAATTTATTAGACTACTTGAAAACCATGACCAAAAAAAGAAACTAGATATCATCTTTCAAGAAATTATCAAGGAAAACTGCGACAGTATTTTAGAACCATAGGTTAAAATAGAAATTGAAAAGAAATTGTACTTTTGCTCCTTAAAAGAGATCCCAAAATGAAAACTGCCAGGAATATAATAGTCAAATTGCAGAGTTCCTAGATCAAGTAGAAAATACTGCAAGTAACTAGAAAGAAAAAACACATGCTTAGTAGAGTCACAATCAGGACAACATGAAATTTAACTGCTTCTGTATTAAAGGATCAGAGGGCTTATAATATATTCCAGAGGGCAAAGTAGCTAGGATTACAATCAAAAATCACCTATTGAGGTAATCTAAGTGTAATACTTCAAGAGAAAAAGGACATTCAGTGAAAGAGAAAACTGTCAAGCATTCTTGATGAAAATACAAGAACTGAATAGAAAATTAGACTTTCAAATACAAGACTCAAGAGAAGCATAAGAAGGTAAACAGAAAATGGAAATAATAGGGGATTTAATAAGGTTAAACTATTTACATTCCTACATGGGAAGATAATATTCATAACTCATATGATCTTTTTCATTATTAGGTTAGTTAGAAGGATTATACATAAACAGGGGGCACAGGTGTAAATTGAATATAAAAGGATAATATCTACAAAAAATAAAATTAAGGGGTGAGAGAGAGATGTACTGGGAGAGAAAGGAAGAGGTAAAATGGGATAAATTATCTTACAGTTAGCAGTATTGATCATGAAAAAAAGTTTGAAGAAAGATTCTCTGATAAAGGTCTCTTTCTCAAACAGAAAATTGAATCAAATTTATGAAAATAAGAGCCATTGTCCAATTGATAAATGGTCAAAAGATATGATCAGTTTTTAAATGAAGTAATCAAAGCTATCTATAGCCTTATGAAAAAATATTCTAACTCACTAGTGAGTGGGAAAAAAATGCAAAACAAAACAATTCTGTGGTACCACCTCATACCTATTAGCTTGGCAAATAGGACACAAAACATACATAACAAATATTAGAGGAGACGTGGGGAAAAAATGAGTCATTAATGCACAGTTAGTGGGACTGTGAATTGATTCAATCATTCTGTACAGCAATTTAGAACTGTATCCATGGGGTTATAAAACCACGCATACCCTCTGACCTAGCAATACCATTACTAGGTCTGCATTCCAAAAGGGATAAAAAAAGGAAAAGGAGCTATATGGACAAAAATATTTATAGCAGTTCTTTTCTGGTGGCAAAAAAATTAGAAGTTGAGGAGATGCCCTTCAATTGGGGAATGGCTGAACAATTGTGGTCTATGATTATGATGGAATACTATTGTATTATAAGTATTGATGAGCAAAAAACTGGAAAGATTTTCTTTGGCTGACACAAAGTGAAATGAATTGGGTAAAAAGTAACAGCAATAATATAAGATGATCAGCTGTGAATGACTTAGCTATTCTCAGCAATAAAATGATCCAAGACAACTCTGAAGGACTTATAATGAAATATTTTATCCATCCCCAGAGAAAGAACTTATGGTGTCTGAATTAGACTGAAGCATGCTTCCAAAAATTATTTATGTTTCCTGAGGGGTTTTTTGTTTCTTTTCCTTCACAACATGACTATTATGGATATGTTTTGCATGACTACACATATATAACCTATATTGAATTGTTTGACTTCTCAATAAGGGGTGGGCAGTGAGGAAGAGAGAGAATTTGGAACTCAAAGTTTAACAACAAATATTGTTTTTACATGTAACTGAAGAAAAATAAAATACTAAACAAAGAAAGAAAGAAAAAGTTGACTGACTTATGGATAGCCTATATACTTCATCATCATTCATATGATATGAATAAAAGTTTATATTTTTGTCTGGCCTCTCCAAAGTATGGCAAAATCTTAAGATCTATTCAGAATTCTCAATGTACTTTTGAGAAGATTCATGAACAAACATGAAATTCCCTGTACTTATTAAAATCCTGTTTATATTTTTAGCTGTCCACAAGGACTATGGTGAGAGACAGGTAGATATGCACCTGACTCACTGACATCCACAATTGTCTGGCTCAGCAAATTGAGAAAACCCACATTGTGGTGGATTTATTTGAGGAGCTGAACAAGAATAGTGGCACAGTATGCATAGGTATGTACAAATTGACATTTTAATCACTGGAGGGGTACAAATATCAATGATATAACAGATTTATTAGCACAATGAAATTATCTCTTTTTAATCGACTATTAAAATAGTGGGGCAGCTAGGAGGTATGGCAGATTGAGTGCTCGGCATGAAGCCAGAAGATTTATCTTCCAGTGTTCAAATTTGACCTCAGATGCTTACTAGCTATAGGATCCTGGTATGTCACTTAACTCTGTTTGCCTCAGTTTCCTCATCTGTAAAATAAGCTAGAAAAGGAAATGGTAAACCAGTCCAGGATCTCTGCAAAGAAAACCCAAATGAGGTTGTAAAGAGCTGGACATGACTGAATAAAAATAACAATCATAATATTTCATAAATAACTGTAAAGTATTTGTAGTTTTCAGGCTTAAATACCTTATTCTGTAACCCTTTGAGAGAATTAGATATTAGGTTTTTACCAAAGTTGCAATTTTATATGCTAGCAAGTATATTTATTAACTAGCATGTAAGTCCAGATTCCATTTCTTTCTCGGATGCAAGGTGGTCTTAGCAAAGTCATTTACCTTCCCTACAACAGAGTCACTTTTGTAAAATGAAGGTATCATAGCAAATGCATCTTTGAGATCCTTTGTTATGTCTAAATTCTTGATTATATTATTTAATTTGTACATAGCTTCTTAGCTCTGCAACTATTGCATGAATCAAGTTATACCTATTATATTGTTATTAAGATTTCAAATTAGTATGTGAAAGGAAATATACAACTCACCAAAAAAGACAAAGTGCTTTTCATGATAATATTCATTTTTAAAATCTAAATTGAATGTAAAAAAGTAACAAGTTTCTATCTTAACCTTGAAACTCATGTAAAGTTAGATTTCTTCGTTGATACCATATGTTACAAGGTCTGACAGTGCGATGTGTCTTTACCACAACACCATCTGTGCTGTAGTACCTGAGTAGGGACACTGGATAGGAATGGAGGAGAATAATTAACTCTTGCAATTTAATTTTTCTCTGAGATATCACAGCTGGTGCTGGATCACTAACCACATTGCTTTAAAAAAGGGGGGAAAATACATACTCCTTATAGATAAATAATTACCATTTTAAATTTCAATTCTATTTAACTTCCACTATTTTTCACATGTATGCTAAGCATTATTTCTGTTAACAAGCATAACTGAAATGAAATAAATGAAGAAAATTCTTATACAATGAGCTATATATTGCCTTCAGGCAGCAACTATAGCCAATAAACACAATTGTGGATGTCAGTGAGTCAGGTGCATATCTACCTGTCTCTCACCACAGTTCTTGTGGACAGTTAAAAATATAAACAGTATTTTACTAAGTACAGGAAATTTCATATTTGTTCACGAATCTTCTCAAAAGTACATTGAGAATTCTGAATAGATCTTAAGATTTTGCCATACTTTGGAGAGGCCAGACAAAATACTGGATTATTAGGAAACCAGACAGCTCATTTCTTCCACACAGGTGTTCTGTCAAAGTCCAAGAATGACTACTAGAATAACTCTTAATCAAGAAATCTAAAGACAAAAAAATGAGGAATAAATCAATCAGTTGGGCAGGCAACTGAAATCCAAACAAAATAAAAGCTCAGAAAACAAACTGATTTAAAAAGAAACAATTAAATAACAAAATAGGTGTTGAAGAGTATTTGAAATTGAACAGGGTTTTCTTACCCATGTATAGAGTCGAGAAAGTGAGTGTCTCTTAGAAGGAATAGCACCCATGGAATCAAATTTTGGATCACCCAAAGAAAACTGCAAGAGTGTGTGGTCTTTCTAAGCAAGCTGAAACATATTACAAAGAAGGAATGAATGACACAGGAGGAGTGACACATAAGATGTCATTAAAAATTCATGGATAAAAAAATAGACAAGCAATATTGTGAGACTAAGGGATAACTAATGTATGGTTACTTTTCCCTATTGTTAGGCAACATCAAGAGAATGAGAAGACAGTGCCCAGTATATTGGTGCAAGGCAGTGGGTTAGGTGGCAAGGATACAGACACACATACATATACGTACTTGTGCATGCACACATATATGCCTGCACATACACATACACACACAGAAAACCCTGCCATAAAGATCATGTATTTGGGAAAATAAATCATATGCATAAATAACTATGCAAGCATTACATTTGAGGAGGTACAAAACATTAACAGTTGGAAGGATCTATGAAATTCAAGTTCAATATTTATAATTATTTCTAATAGGTCAAATACTGTACTAGGTACTGAGAACCCAAAGACAGATCTTCCTTTCATGAAGTAGTTTTCATGTGATGGGGCATTTGAACTTAGCTTTAGGAGAATTTAAATATTCTGGGAATGTATGGTGAGGAAGGAGTGGATTGTAGGCATGAAGGACAACCTATGCAAAGGAAAAGACTAATTTGCGTATATATAAAGTGAGAAGAGAACAATTTCAAATAATTTCACAAATGAAGCCTGTAAACAGATTGTGAATAAATTTGAATATTAAACTGAACTGTTTGCATTTTATCTCAAAAGCTATAAGGAGCCACTGAAGACTTTATATAGCATTGTAATAATATAATAAGATCTGTGTTTTAGGGGGAAAAAAAATCTGGCAGTCATAGGGAGGGTGTTTTGGAGAGAGAAGAGCCTCCAGGCCACCATGTTATCTGTGGGGCCAGTTCCAGGGAATCTACTGCCCCTCCAGGATAAGTTCATTAGTTCTAATCCCTTCATGGTGTTGATAACTCAAATCTTGCTTTAAAAAACCTTCTTCAGCCTCCTCTCCTCTCTGATTGGAGGTCTGGAGGATAAAGCACCAACTTCTCCCAACTCCATCTGTGATAGAGGGCAGGAACTGGAATCTCAACTCACTCTTCTTTGTATCTGTACTCTTCCTGGTTTCAATTCCTTGGGACAAAATGTCCCTGCAGTAATAACTTTATGTCTTATCCTCTCTCTCCTTCTCTGTCTCATTTTGAATGTTGTCTCCCATGCTTAGATTGCAAGCTCCTTGAAGCCAGGGACTGTATTTCAGTTTATTAATTGTATCCCCAGAGATTAGTGGTTAACACATAAGAGGCACTTAATTGAATTGGATTGGTTGTATTCCTTTTTGGACATGGGGAGTTTGAAATTTTCTCAAATTTAATTATGGTTTCATACTGTAAAACTTTGCCATCTCTCTGCTTCTTTATACTTTTAATAATATTTCTACCTTAAGTAAGAAATGTTTCCATAAAAATTTGTTACTGGCACAAGTGTTCTTCCAAAATTATCACTCCATGTACATGCCTATGTAAATTTGTGTTCATGTATACACAATTTATATGATGCAGGGATATATTGGAAGAGTATAGAATCAACACTCTGAAATTCACCATATTCAGTTTTAGTATATAAATACTGGCAGAGGTTTTATGGTTAGTATAACTTGAATTTTTTAAGATATGTAAACATGTATTATTATTATTATTATTATTATTATTATTATTATTATTATTTTGAAAATCTATCAGGGTTAAGTGTCCTGTCCAGGGTCTCACAGCAGGTAAGTGTCAAGTATCTGAGGTCATCTTTGAACTCTGGTCCTCCTGTCTCCAGGGAAAGTGTTCAATCCAGTGGACCACTGAGTTGCCCTATTTTTTTTAATCAATGAAAATCTTTCTGACATTTTTATAATAGTGAAGTTATGGACATGATGGGATATGATGACTTTTTCAGTCATAATGGTTTATCATATTAAATTCAAATTCTGAAACATATGCTGTCCTCACAAAGACATCAGGGGTAGTATGGGAAAATTGATTGTAGATACATTATGGAATACTTTAGGGAGCTTTAAAAGCTATGAATCCTTCAGCAGTGATGGTAGCGATGAGAGTTGTTATATGCAGGTGTGTACATTCACACAAACACTTACATACAAACACAAGAGGCAGTATATACATAATCACATACATGCCAGCAGTGTCTGTACATAGATGCAATGTGATTTAGGTACCTAAAGCCATTCTTACCAACTGGTTTCTGCTTAACTTAATCCTTTTTTCCCTTCACTGTAAAGCACATTGACACTTCCAGGGCAGCAGGGCCTGACTGAATAGCTATGTGTGCCGCATGTGATTTCTGTCCTTATAAAAAGCAGTTATGGCACATCTGAAATTGCTACTTTTCTTTTTTAATATTGCTGTCATCTTATGGTGTGCTACATAATTAATTTTATTAAGATACAGAAACATTTGGTGGAGTTTCCATTTCCCACCTATGGTTTATTTTTACTCCATGTGATAAATTAACAGACAGTAAAATACAATATTAAGTCGCAGCTATTTTTAGAACATCTTTGTTCCTAGGGTGTTATTCTTCTAAATAGGCACTGTACATTCTTAAACTTATATTGTATTTTGTTGACCCAAATGTTGCCTCTTACCTAATATCTGCTGCTCTTTTAATTTTTATTTTAAAGTTTGTTTTTTTTAATGGTTTCTTGGATTAGCAGTGAGAATTCTTCCAAGATTCTATAGAACTATCACCATTGCATGATAAAGAAATATAGGTGAAAAGCTAATAAAAATCTGTGCAGGATGATAGCAGCCCTACCTTTTGCTAGACTACTAAGGACATGGATTTTCACAGATCTGTCCTGCAAGATGTTGTACAGGTGATGAAGAACTCTGTGAAAATTTCTTGCAGGAAATCAGATGGAACACTACAGCTACACAGAATGATAGGGGGCAAGAGCAAAAGAAAAAGGTAGGATTATTAGAACGGATGTGATAGACTCACTTGACATACCATCATCATAATTCAGGACAGAATGAGGCCATGCATTGCCTCCTAGCTATCCCTATAAGGACATTGCTCCAGTCTTATCACTGTTTTTCTTTACATTTCTGTCTGGCTTTCAATATGTCTTTGGATGAAACTCATAGGACATCTACTGTGGTTTTCATAAAGAAATGTCTTTGTCAGTTCCTTTATTATGTGGATTTTTAGTTTCTTCAGTTCCTTTTCATTTTGTCTTCAGGTTTTATCCTCTAAAAACCATCCCATCTCATCCTTCCCCATCACCCCCTCTCTTTATTGGAAGGGATAGTTTATCTCAACAATAGGCTGTTAACTACTTCAGTAACAAAGGCATATGTTACTACCTCTTTAAATGGAGTCTTCCTATAATACCCATTTGCATTTAACTGTGGGAAATAACTACCAGACTGATTCTCTATCTCACTATGTCCAAAGTGGAACTCATTTTTTTTCTATCCCAAAGGAGTTTCATCCTTTCTTTACTTTTTTTAAACTTTGTCATTATTTTACCTACTCAAATAATTTGCCAAGGCTTATCAATTTTGCCTCAACAGTCCCACCTGAATCTACCTTCCCTTTATTCAATTACCACCATGCACTTTTGTCCTCACCAACTCTTACCTGAACTATTGTAGTTGCCTACTGATAGTTCTCATTCTCCAATGAATCTGCCCCAAGCTGACAAAATACTGTTCCTATAGCATTGTGCCTATATCATTCCAGTCTCCTGCTCAATACTTGTCCATGGCTGCTTGTTACCTCTAGGATAAAGAGGGAATGCCTCAGCCCTGACATCCAAAGCCCTCCACTTTCTTACCCTAACCTATATCCCAAGGTAGGTTACAACACATAGAATGCCACACACATAAATATGCTTTATTCCAGCTGGACTAGTCTTACTATTCCTCATATTTGTCATTTCAACTCTTGTCCTGAAGAGCAAATGAAGAACAATAGAAAAATCATCTCATTTGGTGAACTTGGGCTCAAATCAAGACTCTGCCTCTTACTACCTGGGGAAATCTGAGCAAGACATTTAACTCTTCTGTGCCTCCATTTCTTCATTTGTATAATAAGAGAGTTCTAAATAGCCTTTCATATAACATCCAGGTCTAGCTGTATATGGTCCTTTGATTCTTGATGGCATACAGAGTGTCTTACATGCAGGGGATATATTCCATAAATCTTATTCACCTTTGGTTTTCTTCAAGAACCTGCTTAAATGTCACCTCATATGCAGAAAATTATAGATCTTTTAGTTATTAGAACTCAGGAAGTTAGATGGAGCAATGGAGAGTTTGTAGGATTTTCAGTTAGGAAGAGCTGAGTTCAAATCCTGACTCAGACTTTTTAAACCATGGGACCATGGGAATTCATTGAATATATGACTCAGTTTCCTCATCAGTTAAATGAAGATAATTACCTATATCACAGGGTTGCAGTGGGGATAAAAAATGAATTAATATTTAAATGTCTTGTTAACCTCAACATTCTATATAAATGCTAGGTATCATTCCTATTATTCTCTAAGTCTTGAAGTTGTCTTGTATCTACATATTTGTGTACATATTTTACCCCACATACCTCGAGGACTAGACCTATTTTTCATTTCTGTCCTTGTATTATTAGTGCCTTATTAGTTAACTTTTCCTCTCCATCATTATCTTCTTATTTCTGTCTCTGTTTCTTTATACTTCTATATTAGCATAGCTGAAGTCCAAAGACTTACCATTGCTTCCTTCTCAACTTCCGTATATGTGTCTTTGTGTGTGTCTCTGTATGTATATGAGTGTGTGCATACATACATGCATGTGTGTGTGTTTTAGGCTTACTACAACAGAGAGTATACATTTGACTTTGGGGTGATGTTAGTGATGTCAAAATAAGATCTAATTCATAGGATTGTCAGTCATACAAAAATATTAAGGTCTGAAAAACAATAAAATCAGAGGCATTTGTACTGAAATTTAAGACATAAAAAGTGCTTGGCATATATTTTGCCATTTGTTGTTCCTGTAGCACTGTGCTGTTGGTATAATGAATAAAGTTAATATTCTGAACTATCAGTTAACAATTGCATCCTATTGAAGTATAATACATCATACTCACTGAGGTGAGTGCCACCTACTTGAAATTTCAAAGTACAGTAAGAAAGCAACACGTTGGTGCATAGTTCAGAATAAATGTCAATCTGATAATATGAAAGGACTTAAAATATCTATTTAGTCATTATCAGTTATTCATTATTGAATTAGGTCAAAATTACCATATTCCCTCAATAAATTATCACATAATTAATGGCACTAGGTTGAACTCTAAAAATATTAAATAAAGCATGTTAACAACCTCCAAAGATCACCACTGCAGGTCACCCAAAGGGCAAAGAAGAGATAATCAATGATCAAAAATCATCTGCATCAATTTATCAATAATGATTTGTGTTATAGAAATCATGAAAGGGGAAGTATTTAGGAGCTGTACAATTAGGAAAAATGTGAACAGTTATATAGCAGATAGAAATGCAAATAATTGGGAAAAAATGTGGACAGTTGCAAAGCAGATAGACATACAAATACTTCAACAGGACTCAAAAAATTGTAAAGATCCTATGAAAAGGCCTACAGTGGGTTGAATATGCTCTATGAAATTTTAATGGGAGAACAGTTACAGCAATGGTACAGGGTGGCAAGCCAAGATGATGTAGTAGAGGTAGCAGTCCAGCTGAGGTCTCTCCACATTTCCCTTTTAAACAACTTTAAAGTAATGTCCCAAATCAAATTTTGGAGTGGCAGAGCCACTAAAACAACCTAAGAGGTCAGCATGAGAGGCTTGGGAAACTGGGCTTGGGAACAGCCTAAAGCTCATCTGAGGCAGCACCAGATGTGGGCCTTGGAGGCAGCTGCTACAGTTGCAACAGCAGCTTCAGAAGTTCTCAGTACAGAGAGAGTAAAGGGGTAAGATGACTGCTCAAAAAGAAAATATAAAAGACACTTTGCTGTGACTAGGTACAAATGGCATTGGCAAGTCTATTGCCCATATAAAGTTTTGGGTTGCAGTTTCAGGGCAGAGAGGAATGTTTGTAGTTGGTTACAAGGGAGCAGGGGCCCTGAACACAGTTCCAGGGCCAGGAGAAGTACCCAGACAAGGAGAACAGTGATCATACCTCTCATGAAATCACACTACTGTGAAAGAACTGCATACTTACAGATCCCCAGAACTAGTCTTAAAATAGCAGTGCAAAAAAAGCCTGAAGATTGGGAAAATGCCTTCTTACCTCAAGGTAAGCAGAACCCAACTTAAACATGGAGTTCAATCAAGAAATAGCCTGGGAAAATGGGCAAACAGCAACAGAGAAATGGACCATTAAAAGTTACTATGGTGGTAGGGAAAACCAAAATAAAAAAAGACAACAACATGTAAACAGCTACAAGCAAAGCATCAAAGAAAAATACTAATTGTACAGAAGCCCAACAAAATTTTTTGGAAGAGTTAGAGAGACAGACAGACAAACAAACAGACACAGAGATAGAGATACAGACAGAGACAGAGAGACAGAGAGAAAAGTGTGTTAGGGAAAAAACTGGTAAAGTAATGAGAATGATAGAAGGCAGTTACCAAAAAAAAAGTAGGGGGGGGGAAATAACAGCTTAGCAAAAAAAGACATAAAAATTCTGAAGAATGCATTAAAAATCAGAGAAGGCCAAATGGAAGAAGAGATTGGAAAAATTCACTGAAAAAAAGTTCCTTAAAAATTTAATTAGGCAAATGGAACCAAATGACTCCATGAGACATCAAGAAACAATAAAAAAACAAAAGAAAATGTGAAATATCTCATTGGAGAAACAACCAACCCAGAAAACAGAGGAGCAATAATTTAAGAATTATTGGACTTCATTAAAACCATAATCAAAGAAATATTCTAGACATCACAGTCCAAGAAATTATCAGGACAACTACTTCGATATCTTAGATCCAGAGGGTAAAATAACAATTAAAAGAATGCACTGATTCTCTTGAAAGAGAATCCCAAAACAAAAACTCTTGGCAACATTTGTTTCCAAATTCTAGTTCTCCAGGGTCAAGGAGAAAATATTGTAAACAGCTACAAAAGAAACTATTCAAATATCATGAAGGCAAATTAGGATCACACAAGATTTAAAGTTTCCATGATTAATGAAAGAGGATTCATAATATCATATCGAGGAAGGCAAAAGAGCCAGGATTACAATGAAGAATAACCTACCCAGCAAAACTGAGCATAGTACTTAATGAGAAAAATGGATATTTAATGAAATAATGTCAAACACTTCTAATGAAAAGATCAGAAAAGAATAGAAAATCTGACATTTAAGTACAAGATTCAAGAGAAGAATAAAAAGTTAAGCAAAAAAGAGAACCATAAATGACTCAATAAAGTTAAAGTGTTTATAGTCATATATGGGAATGTATACTCCTAAGACCTGCATCATTATTAGGGCAGTTAGAATGAGTCTCCATATACAAAGAACATGACTGTGAGTCTATTATGTTGGAATGATTTAAAAAAATGAAGGGGCAAGAAAGATGGATGCATTTAGAAAGGGAAGAAAGGAGATGTAGAAATAAATTTTCTTGGGGTGGCTAGGTGATGCAGTGAATAGAGCACCAGCCCTGGAGTTAGGAGGACCTGAGTTCAAATCCAGCCTCAGGCACTTAACACAAAAACTAGCCATGTGACCTTGGGCAAGTCACTTAACCCCTACATCCCTCCCAAAAGCAAAATAACAATAATAAATTATCTCATATAAAAGTGGCACATAAGGAAGAGCTTTTACAGTGGAGGGAGAAAGGGGGGGGAATATGGAAGTAATTCCATACTCTCATTGGAATTGGTTCAAAGAGGGAAGAACGTATGCACACACTCAGTTGGGTACAGAAACCTTTCTTAGTCCAGCAGGGAAATAAGAAGGAAAGGAGATAAGAAAAAAGTGGAAAGGGATGATAAATAGGAGGGGCAGATTTAGACAAGCAGCAGTCAGAAGCAAAACTGCTTTTTGAGGAAAGACAGGATAAGAAGAAAGACAGAAGAATAAAAAGGAGAAAGTAGGATGGAGAGAAATATATAGTAACCAAAGTATGAATGTAAATGGGATAAGCCCACCCATAAAAATGGAAGTAGAGAAGAAAATGGAGCAAAAAGAATATTTCAAAAACATGTTCTTTATTTAAAGCAAAAAGATACATATAGAGGTAAAATAAGGAGGCTGAAAGAGAATCAATTTGCTCCAGCTCAGGTAAAATACACAATGACAGCAATCGTTATCTTAGACAAATCAAAAGCAAAAATAGACCTAATTAAAAGAGATAAACCATGAAACTACATATAGACAATGAATATCCAAAACTTTTACAAATTTCTCTGATAAAAAATTCTGTTCTGAAATATATAGGGAACTGAGTCGAATTTATAAAAATAAGAACCATTCCCCAAATGAAACATGATCAAAGCATATGAACATGCAGTTTTTAGAAGAAAAAAATTTAAGCTAGCTATACTCATATGGAAAAAATGCTTTATATCACTACTGATTAGAAAAATGTAAATTAAAACAATTCTGCAGTATCACCCCATACCTCTTAGAATTATTTGAGGGGATGAGGAAAAAGGGTACACTAATAAACTCTTAGTAGAGATGTGAACTGGTCTGACTATTCAGAATAAATAATTTGAGGATTACAGAACTTTAATTATCCTTTGACTCAGCAATGCCACTTTTAAGTATGTACCACAAAGAAATAACAGAAAAGGAAAAAGGACCTATATGTACAAAAATATTTTTAACTACTCTTTTTTTTAATTTAGTTTTTATTTGTTTTCTTGTTTACATTATTCATTTTCATTACATTTTTTGAATTACACATTTTCTCCCCGTCTTGCTCCTGCCCCAACCCCATAACAGCGATCCCACTGTAAAGCCCCTCCCCTGC